>QUSE01000036.1:0-355395 GCA_006508115.1 Apiospora malaysiana
CAGGCCTCTTTCACTTCTCTAAGAGGGCTGTCTTTCTTTCACACACCCACACACACACACACACACACTCTCTCTCTCTCTCTCTCTCTCTCTCTCTCTCTCTCTCTCTCTGTCTGTCTGTCTGGCTCCTGGGCGGAAGTCTCGGGAGGAACGATGATGTTAGTAGAGGCGGTCCCACAAGAAGGTGAGAGACGGGAAATAGGGCATGAGACAAGGCGAGTCGGTGCTGTTGTCGATGTTGATGTAGATGTTGGAGAAGAGCTGGGCAAGAAGACGGAGAAGGGGCCGTTCATTTACACTTGGTCAGACTTGTTGTTCCTACCAAAGCCGGACGAGGATTGGGATTGGGGCTCGAGTAAGCAAAGTGTACAAGCAAAGCATGAGCATGATAGACCCGGGGCAGCTCAGCACTTCGTGATCTAGAAGTCGTGGAAGGTTCCACCGAACCACAAAAGTGATGTATCATATACCTTTGGGGGGAGCTGAGGCCCAGAGGTGATCGGTCAGGCAGTCTGTAGCAGAAGGCGTATACGAGACAAAGTCAATATGACATAGGCCATGGCAGGGCCAAAAATCTTGTTGCGGTCGCGTGATTCCGAACACCTATCCAAGTCATCCATGAAACAGAAGTTGCATACATAGGCCCAGGGTACCCACCAGGGTAGGTAGTAACGGGCAGGAAGGGGCATGGAAGGTAGTACTGGGGACTGGGGGACTGGGTACTGGGTACTGGTAGGCGGTAGCAGTTCCGTCACCGTCCGTGCCGTACTGCCTGCCCGTCGCTGTCAGGTCAACGTCAAGGTGCAAATGCAGGAGGTGCAGGCGGTGCAGGTGGTGCAGGTAAGTGCAGGTGGCTTCGGAAGCCAATTCCATTGTGGTAGTAGTATATAGGGCGTGTAGTTGTGGGCGGCACCGGCCCACGCAACTGTTGGGCTGTTGTTGGTGCCATTATACTGTCATTGGGAGGGGACAAGGCCGCCCGCGTGCCTTGTGGCTTCCCATGGTGCATGGGTGTGTTGCAGTATCTTTAGTGCCTACGGCAATTCTAGGGATCGACGAAATGAATCTTCGGGACTTACAGGCTCATCAGTGAGTGCTGCTTGCTACCTACTAATTAGGTTTGTTAACTGTGAGTGATGTAAGTACGGAGTATGGGGGGGAGGAGGGGTCGGTCATGCTGGTTGGTGGTGGCCTTTAACCCATTAGATGCGCTACTACGCCATTCCGGAGTGCCAGAATAGCCAACCCAGCAGTTAAGGATTGATCGCCATATCACGCTCATTAATGATATCGCTCAATTACTATTGACGGAGGGATGGGCTTCTTGTTCCTCTTTCTTCCCCGCCATATCGCGATGGAGAGTGGCCACCCGCAGATCCCCGTAGGGATAAAATGTAAAATGTCTGGACTGACTCCTGGCGCTGTGCTCCGGTTACTGAGTTGGGAAAGAAGAAAGTTTCGGAAAGCTGCAATCAAGCCACCCGCCCACGAATTGGGGGCCATACGAGCCGTGGTAGACTTTGACGTGCACCAGTCCTAGCAGTGAGGTTCACAGGGTTCACAGGGTTCGCATGGTAGGTATTGAGAGTCTTGACACAAACTGGCAAGCCGGGGCAAGACCTCGAACGACTTCTGGTTCGAAATGGCGCCATTATCAGACGACCGATCAGCAGGCTCCACAAGCCATGCGAGTCGGGAACTTTGAACTCAATTCCTTTCCCAGCTCTCTCTGTTTCTCTCTCTCTCTCTCTGTTGTTTTTTGGAGGGTTTTTTTGGAGGTTTTTTTTTTGGCCCTCCCTGTCCTGTCGCCCAAACCCGCCGATCCACAAATGCCACCCGTCAACCCAAGCAGCCAAGGGACTCAGCCAAGGGGCTCACCAGGCGAACTCCAACCGCTCCAGACCCCGGTTCTGTAGCACATGGTAACCTTAAGGGGGTGAGAAACAAGTAGCGAACCATCTCCGGAATATCGAGCTCGACGTCGGCCCAACCAATCCGGGGTAGCCGCGGGCCGGTGCATAAAATTCTGGAAGCAAGTAACCCTCCTGTCTATCGAATCGGATTCCATGGACATTTTCGTCCTTCGTCTGCAACAACGCCTCAAGTACTCCGTAAGCCACAAACCATGCAGCTGTTCCATCGCTGATCGACGAGACGAACGAGCACATGGGCCCCTGTCGTCACTGGAAATGATCTGTAGATGCGACAGGTCATGGTACATGCTGTGCAACCTTCGCCTGGCACCACCCGGCAACTCAGCGCCCACACATGCACCCGATCTTGATGTCAAGTTACAGTAAGACAACAGACGCTATGGTCCAAGAACCCAGGTGCCCAGATGCCCAGCGCTGCTCATCTCGCCTAGCACCTAATACCTAATCTGAATCTGCAAAAGCAACGAAAAACCTCCGAGGGATGGGAGCGGAGGGTGAGCCATGACTAGCCATCTTGGGAACAAGTTGCGACTTCCTCTGCGTATCTATCTTGTCTCTATTGGAATCTACAATTCGTGAATGTTTTCTCTATCGCCACGTTTCCTATGCAACCACTCCACTGGCTTCAGCCTCCTTTTTAGCTTCATCGGCCGGGGCCCCATCTTGCTTGGCGTGGACCTCGCGCAGAGTCTTTTCGATCGCAGCAAGGAACCTCGTGACTTCGTCTTCGGTGCCCACTGTGATCCGGAGGCACCCGAGACAACCATGCTCCTTACCCCGGAACCGCACCACGACGCCTTTGTTCTCCGCTAGCGTTTCGTACACCGCCAACGCCGTAACGTTGTCTGCTTCACCCTTTGTGTTGAGTATCTCGTACAGAAGGAAGTTGCTCTCGGTGCCTCCCCGCAGCCGGCCGACACCCTTGATCTTGGGAAGCTCCTTGATCAGTCGGTTGCGTTGTGCCACCAGCTTCTCCAGGTTACCCCGCATCGTTGCTACACCCTCGGCCGAGACGGCGTACGACGCCAGTGCGCTGGTCGGGCTCGAGATGTTGTAGGGCGCCTTGAGGCTGTTGAGCAGCCGTGCGACAGGCGCCGAGGCAAAGGCCGCCCCCAGTCGGATGCCCGCCAACCCAAAGGCTTTGGACAGGGTCTGCAGGACTACCAGGTTGGGCCATTCGGCGACCCACTCGGCCATGGATGCGCCATCGGGCGAGAAGTCGATGTACGCTTCGTCGAGCACAACCACGCCATTCCACGTCGGGTGCTCGAGGATCCGCCTCACGTCTTCCTTGGCCAGCAGAGAGCCCGTCGGGTTCCCTGGCGAGCAGAAATAGACCAACTTGATGTCCTTCTCGTTGGAGAGCGCGGAGCTTACCGCGTCGACGTCAATGCCAAACGTCGGCGCGGGGAGCAGCGGCACCTTGACCAGGCCCACGTCGTTGACCTGGGCCGACACCGAGTACATGCCGTACGTCGGGGGGCAGACCAGGATGCGATCCCGTGCCGGGATACAGAAGCAGCGGAGCAGGCCGTCGATGGCCTCGTCACTCCCCACCCCCACGAAAAGGTTTTCCGGGGTGATGGTCTTGGGGGTGTGGTGGTGGGTGTTGCGCAGATTGCACAGCAGCTGTTTCAAGTCATGCTGGTGAGGATCCGGGTACCTGTGCAAACCCAACAGATCAATTTCCGGCCCATTGGTGCCAGTGGATGAAGAGGATGCTTTCTCGACTGCCGCTTTAGGCAATGAGGGGCCATATGCATTCTCGTTTGCGTCCAGCAAGACGTTTGTGCCATCGTCTTTGTAGTCACTAAGCCGCTCGTCAGCCCTCGCACCTCGCAACACGTATAATCCATGAGGTCGTTTTATGTCTGACTTTGACTTTGACTTACTCTCTTGCGCATCGGTATGGTTCAAGCGCCAGGATGTTGGCCCTGGCACAAGTTTGCAAGTTGAAAGGCGACATGATGCTATGGCTACTTTGTGCTCGTGACGGCCCTCAACCTGAAGAATAGATGCCCGCGGCTTATATGTATGTGTCTTGGAAACCAATGTGTGACTGCTTCCCCTGTTCGAATTCTTTGACTCACGTCCCGGGGGGCTCTTCCGATGATGCCTCTACAGGTGCAGTTTGGTGGGAGTCACTGATAAACCGCAGTGGGCGAATAGAGACTGGAGAGAGCAGCAGTGAGTGAGTGCACTGACAAAAACGGGGCCCGCTTTACCTGGGGCGTCCGACGCCGGCATTGGGGCTCTGCGTTCCCGTCCTTCAAGTGGAAGGGGAAAAAAATACGCTACCACTCCGGTACTTCGAGTCTTATATCGCCAACTCGTGCCATCTAGCTACGACAGCTTCTATAAGTAATTAGACTAGACATCCGGTAGATACAAGCCTTTGGATAAATATTCTGGAATCTTTCCTGCTGCTGGAGTCATTTGGGTACGTGGTTATGCTCGTTTTCGAGGCCAGTGAATAAGTAGCGTCTTGGTACCAGGAGTAAATTTTACTTTACCCTACCCACCTGCATCATATCATATGGAAACCATTGGAGGGAGCATCAATGATTCTCACATCCATATCAAAACTGCATACAACCAATTTTTCCCTGGTGGCACTGGAAAAATTTACAAAGTCACGGAGACGCATAATTGGAATTTGTTTTATTTCGGATCGGAAATCCTGCAGTGCAAAAAAGACGGCACATAAGAGTGGAAACATGCACATCGAGGAAATCACCGATGAGGTGGCCGCCAAGCTGCAAGTCTCATCAGATTCACAGCAACAAGATGGCTCCACGAACAATGGTGACAATAGCAAACCCGCCGTGGTAGGACCGGAACTCTCACCTGCTCGCGCCCCGGGCTACAACAAGACGGTTGACGAGGTGGTCGCCGAGCTCAAACAGTCTCCCTTCTTCATGACGGATCTGGAGGAGAACGACGACACCGAGGCCCTGAAAGCGCTGGCTTACGAAGGCTCACCCCTGGACGTTGCCACAGATTTCAAGAACAAGGGCAATGAGTGCTTCAAGGTGAAGGGCTGGTGGGACGCCAAGGAGTTCTACACCAAAGGCATACTGGTCCTCGCCGCCGAGGAGCGGAAACGCGCCGCCGCCGCAAAGGGAGAGAAACTGGATTCGCCTACGACGACGGCGGAAGGTGGCGAGGAAGAAATAGGGGAAGAGGAAATTCAAGAGCAACGGAAGGTCCTCGAGGCCTCGTACGTCAACCGCGCCGCCTGCAACCTAGAGCTGAAGAACTACCGCAGCTGCTGGCTCGACTGCGCGGGCGCCCTGCGGCTGAACCCGCGCAACGTCAAGGCCTTCTACCGGTCGGCGCGCGCGCTGCTGGCTGTGGACCGCATTGCCGAGGCCGACGACGCCTGCGCGCGGGGGCTCGCCCTGGACGAGAAGAACGCCTCGCTCCAGGCCGTGGCGCGCGACATCGTCAAGCGCAACGAGTTCGTCACGGCCAAGACCCGCAAAGAAGAGGAGCGCGTGGCCCGCGAGAAGCGGCGCGAGGTCCTGCTCAAGGCGGCGCTCACGGCGCGTAACATCACGACCCGCAAGACGGAGAAGCCGCCCGAGATGGAGGACGCCAAGATCCAGCTGGTGCCGGACCCGGACGACCCGCGCAGCGCCATCAGCTTCCCGGCGCTCCTGCTCTACCCGGCCGACTTCGAGACCGACTTCATCAAGGCCTTCAACGAGACCGAAACCCTCGCGGACCACCTCGGCTACGTCTTCCCGCTGCCCTGGGACCAGAAGGGCGACTACACGCTGACCAACGTGGAATGCTACATGGATACCGTGTCCGGGGGCATCATCAAGGTCGGCAAGAAGGTCTCGCTGCTCAAGGTCCTGTCTTCGAACAACGTCGAGGTGGTCGACGAGGTGGTGCGCTTGTTTGTAGTGCCCAAGGCGAAGGCTGAGGGGTGGCTGAAGAAGTACAAAGAGGATAAAGCTAAGCGGATGGGCCGTTAGGCCTGCTACGGACCGATACCAAGTCAAAAAAGAAATAAAACCAGAAGAGAAATAAAACATTGTAACACGTGATTGATCTCTATTTAGGTCTGGTATGATGGCGATGATGGCAATGATGAGATTACAAGTTAAATGTCAGTTGACACTAGATGCTTTTGTTAAACCCCGGCAACAATGAAGATGCAACCCAATTTTTACCCCTGAAAACACACACTCACACATACACAGAGAACTCCCAAGATGACGCCGCACATCTCCGACCCAATGCCACAATATTTTCAGATTAATCGCTACTCGTTTTGAAGACAATTCCCGGGCCACTTCTTTTCCCCAGCTACACTGCGAATCGTATCACAAGCAAGCCCGCCGCTGCCGTAGAGAAACGTTCTTTCCTTGACAGGTTGTACTACATGGAGTTGGCCCTCTGCCTCTTTCGAGGGAACGCCACGTCCGTAGGTGACGTCGAGGCCGAAGCGACACCGCCCCCTGGCCTTCCACCGTTGTTTCTGCCCACGGTGTCCCGGACGCTCAGGTTCATGAGGAGGAGCGCGGCTTTCTTCTCCGGGCCGTTTAGGATGGCGGCGGTTGCTGTCGCGTCTGTGGCCTCTGGCTTCGTCTTCTTCTTCTTCTGCTTCTTCTCCTCCTCTGTCGAAGAAGGAAGGGGGGCGAAGACGACTGGCGACCGTGCGTGTGAAGAAGAGGGTGTAATCATGTCCTCTCGTCTCCCGCTGCTCTCGATTATGCGGACGACCTCGCTGTACCCGTGCTCTAGATGCTCTGCTGATCGTTTGCGCGGAGATTCTCGTAGTGGCGGTGGCGGTGGTGGCGGCGGCTGATGCCGTTTGATGGGCCGGGCTGTGAAAGAGGCTATGTGTGGTACGTGGCTATGGTGGTGGTGATGGTGGTAGATAGCCGAGCTCGGAGTGTGCATGGGAAGAGGCGCTGTGTGATGATAAGGCTGCGGGCTGCTGAGGCGAGGTACTGCGCTCAGCCAGTGAGTATGTGAATGAGAAGGAGGGGGAGGGGGAGGAGGAGGAGGAGGAACCGGGTCGTAGTGATGGTGGTGGTGGGAGGAGTGAGAGTGGGAATTGGGGTTATTGACGGACGTCCAACTACTCGTTGGGGGCCGCAGCGGCGTGAGCACTTGGTGAATGGGAGGAGAGTACACGAATCGATCATGGAGGCCACGGTCAGTCGCCGGAGAGACTTCGCCGTCCGTGTCGATGCCGTACGGGTTCTCGCTGCTAATGAAGGGTCTCCGCACTCGCAGGCGCGGGTATTGATGTTGTTGCCTGGTGGTAGCGGTGTCGTCGTAGTCTCCGAGTCGGATGGGCCGGCGGTGATGGTGGTGATGGTCTCGACTACGTGGGCTCAGGCCATCGCTGCCGCTTGCGGACGTGACTATATTCGAATAGAATCTCCGGAAGTGGTCTGCCTCGCGAGTTGATTGAAGAATGATGGTCGGGTCAATAATCATGCGGCCGTGTTCTGGTGCATCGGGCGGGACACACATGGGCGGGAAGTCTTCGCCGAAGATAGGGATCAAGGCACCCGCAATGCGATAGCAGAAAGTTGCGCAGACAGCTTTGGCGCAGTTAAAAGGCATCCAGTAGCCTTTGGTACTTGTTGTTAGCCATGATAAGACGAGTGCAGGCACAAATACGAAGTACAATCAGTAACTTACCTTGGGCCATAATCGAACCTCCCGTGATACTGTGGGTGATCTCCTTGAGACCCGGGTTCATGTTCAACATCTTGGCGGGAGTAGTCTTGGCAAATATTAGAAACAGATCCTCGCCCAAGTACAAGGGAGGCCACCGTTACTTACCTTGGAGTACTTGCAACACTTGAAGAAAGGAGTCATGCGGACAAGGCCGACGTTGTAGTCCCACATCACTACATAATCGGCGTCATCACCGGGGAGCTTGAAAACATACTGGAATACTAATGCTGTGTGGTTAGATCCACTTATAGACACGGGTTC
This sequence comes from Apiospora malaysiana, assembly GCA_006508115.1. Lineage (NCBI taxonomy): Eukaryota > Fungi > Ascomycota > Sordariomycetes > Amphisphaeriales > Apiosporaceae > Apiospora > Apiospora malaysiana. Next base: position 7,902 of record QUSE01000036.1, read on the forward strand.
GAATACGAGGCTCGCTGTGGTTTATACTTACCCTCAAAGCTCTCCCGGCCAGTTTTCTCGAAGAAGTCCTTTTTGCCGCTGTTATATGGGATGTGTCGGCAATAGTCCTGTATCTTTCCGAGGGGGTATACCTGGAATTTCCGGGCCTCGCGCGACGAGGCTTCGTCCAATCTCTCGTACGGCTGGAAGTTGACGGTTCCCTTTGGCTTTCCCTTTGTGAAGACAGCCGTGTCCTTTGCTACCTTTTGCTTGGGCATGATGGGCCGTTCGAAGAAGGCAGTCTCGTCTGCCAAGGAGTTCGTGGGCGACGATGCTGCCGGACTTGGAGGGAGTCGGTGCCTTGGGGGCCCTGACGGGGCAGGGTTAAGAAGAGATGCCACGGACAGCATGGCGGTCAATAGCGAGTGGGGGGAATGTCTTGGAACTGGAGATGGGCAACGCTGCAAGTCGAGGTTTCTACTGGCTGAGTGGTGCGCAGCAGATGTTGCTGAATGGGGGACATATGCCACAGGAACTCAGACAGACAGCGCTTGCAGGAGGGTATGCTTGGATGGGGATCAAGACGGAAAAACCGCGATGTTATAAACTAGACAAACAGCTTGGGAGGGAGAAATAGTAGACAACAAATACTGCTTCGTAAAGAAGACGAGCCGTCTTTGCCACAAGGGGCCGAGATTGCTTCTTTCTTGACTGTATCCAGTCATGCAGCTCCGGGGTGGGACACTTGGCGGTGACCGGCGCAGCCTTGTCGCTGATAGTATTCGGTGCAGCTTTCTTTGTCGACTATGTCTTGGAATCGACCTGTGAGAGCAGAGACGCCCGTTTGTGTACGCCCACCGCTTTTTGGGGAGATATCGAGTTTAAAGCCAACTAACTAGGTAAGCAACGGCGGAGAAAGGCACAGGGCGAGGAAGAGGAGAAGGGAGGTCGACGAGGGTGAAGCGAGGTCGACGAATGTGGCCTTTGAAACCATCTATACTACTATCTGGCAGCCATGAACGGGATATCCGGGCTAGGTGGAAAGATGTAAATTGAAGCCCGGTCGGAGGAACCACTGTGTGATCCTTACGGGGCGTGACGTCTCGTGACCGCGACCTCCTTCTCTCACCCGAGCTCGTTGTTACGATCAATGGAAGGGTGGATGGATGAGCTCCAAGTACGTACCGAAGACTGTAGATGATGTAGCCCTCCCCCAAGTCAGGGCCAGGAAGAAGATGCAAGATGGGGGTGGCAGTCGGATCAGCGGCGCCCAATACACAACATCGAGGTTAGGCAGGTTTCAGTATATTCCACCAGCCCAGGTGCTGGCCCGAAAGGGGTGATCACAGGCGACTGCATGACGCAGCGGATCTGTTGCCAGAGACAACAAATGAGTTTGACACAGCAAATACTGTATTGCCCAAAAAAGGCCCCAAACAGGGATCCGGCTTGTATGAGGACTTAGCTAAACCAGTCTTGACAGAAGCAGCCTGACGGATAGCTGCAGTTAGCGCCGGGGAGGTTACCAGGCTAGACGGGTTTCTGAAGAAAGTAGAACAAAGAAAACTCAGTGATGAGCAGATGGGATCCTAGACAAAGATTGCTTGACTCGACATACGTGTATCTCATGGCCCCCAACCAAATAGACAGGGGGTGGCCGTCTTCATGTCATTTTCCCTTGGTCGCCGTGAGGGTTTACTCTACTGGTCATATATCCGGGAGCAACGAAACGAAGGGGGCATACACATATGGAGGCAGACCGAGATGTCTTTCATGCTGACCGCCTTGCCCCCAAGAGGCGGCTGTTTTCAAGTGAGAACCCCCAGGCGTGCTTATGCGGGTAGATGTTCCATTCCCAACTCAACTCGCTTACAGAGAGAAGTTGCTCTCTGCGGCTCCTTCGAGATTGCTGAAGGTTGCGGGTGTCCCAAAGGGCGGTCCAACAGCAAGTGGCAAGTGGCTCTAGCTGATGCGGAGATTGCAGTAGTCACAACATTGACCCATGTTTTCCCCACGAGCTGAGATGCGTACAAGCATATAATAATGATCCGAATTGGTCACAGAGAGCAGAAGCTGGTCCGTCTTTGAAGAGGCCGTGCTCGACCTTCGTGACAGGACCCGTCTGTTCAGCCGAAAGAGGCTTTCCCCATGGCTTACAGAGATAGCGGACATCAAATGACCTGTTGTAAAACAAAAAGGAGACTTTCTCTAGCATCTCACTTCTTCGTAAAGAAACAAAACAATGATTACTTATTATTCAATAGCCTCTCCCCTACAAACAATAGCTTCCAAAAACCAGTAAGTCTGAAGCCATCAGCAATGTTGCCATGAGATGTCGGGTGGCAAACTTTTCAGATGCCTGTATTTCCGTGACCGTCAACCCCTGGATCAAAGAGTATCACTTTGTTAAGAGGTGGTCGCTAGACATCACATCCCAAGATAGGTAGACGGCGCCAAACGAGAAGATCAGAAAGGAGAATCCTCGAGTCACGGCTCTCAGGTGGTTAACTGTCCTCAAGCAGGGTCCCAATCGCACTGAACCTGCACTGTTCCGCGAGGGGACAGAACCTCCCAACGTTCTTAGCAAATCACGTCGTGGGCAGCTAATGCCTACAAACGGAAACGGCAGGTGGGGAGACCTCACATGGGACAGAACGAAGCACAGACAAAGAAAGGCTAAGGGGCTTCGTGAGAAGTAAAGCATACCTACAAGCTTATTGCCCGTGTAATTGCTCGTGCTATCTTCAGTGTAAGCGTCGGTGTGTATAAGTATATATATTGGATGCCACGACCATCGCTGTGTTGGGTGAGACGACGGCCCCACCAGTTCGCATGGCTGAACCATCTTTGGAAATTGGGAGGTGAAGCCGACTGATTTGTAAGGTGTGTACCTGAATCACCCTATGTTGGATACGGGACCGGCGGGAAAACACTAGGTAGACTCATGGATCCGATAGTCGGGAGAGGGCAAATTAGAAGAATAACAAAAACCTAGAAATCAAGAAAAAGAGGCAGATGGCAGTCGATGAACAATCGATCGGCTTCTCTCCGCGGGCTCGCCTAGACAACTCCCTCCTGTCATCCTATGTCGTGTCACAGCGAGCGACTGTACAATCATCTGAAACTTTTCGCAGCCAGGAGTAGTCATGTAGAGATTTTGATACAAGTCCTGCCGGGGACGGCCTGCCATCAATGCTGCTGTTCTGATGGAAGCTGGTGCGACGGTACGACAGGCGCGGCTGTGTACAGTGACTTCGGGAAATTTCTTGCTCTTTTCAACTTCGGGAGCATTAGTTACCGTGTAACCTGAGATGACGGACGAGAAACTGACACCAATCATTTCCAGGGTCGACCCCAACATGCCATGTGTTATGGGCGGACAAGCAAGCATGGAAGAAGCTACATGGATGGGGTTGCCCGGTCGTGATATGTTGGGCATAGGGGGGCGACTTCAACAGTCGGGGGCCCAGACGAGGTCGAATATGGTTTCTCGATGCTGGGGAGCTGCCCAGTGTTCCAATTGGCTTAATGGGCGATCCAAGTCCGCAAAGACGAGACAATCATCTCAAGGACGCCCGTCATGTCTGATACCTGAGAAGCGATATGCCAAGCCATCAAGTAGCGCGCCGGGTTCAGAAGCGGACATGTCAAATTAGGTAGTCGGCCAGACCGAAGATCTTGGGCCTTCCGATCCAAGCAAAATGGAATGTTGAGGCTGGGCCATATAATATATTAAACCTCTACCATCGGCCTTAAACCTCATGGTAAGTAGAGAAGTGACAGAATGGTGATGCAAAAATCAGGCCGGCCTGCCCGTGCGTTTATAGATATATAAGTCCATGCTAGGCCGAGGGAAAAGAGGGAAAACGTATCGAGAAGAGTGATGAGGCTCGATGTGTAGGCCTTGGTCCAGATATGGCGTGTCTTGATGTGTGATAAGTGGGAATGCGCCGGCAACATGCTGCGATTCATGGACTACTTACATCACGGTGGAGATCTTGTGACACGGAATAACTCGTGGCTGCAGTGGCTTGAGTGTATTACATAAAAACACATGCATTTTGAGAGAGGAGAAAGAGCGTCTTGAGCATCTCGGAAGTCCTCCTCAACCTGTAGCCAAGGCAGACGGCGATAGCTGCCTTGAGTGCTGGAGGTACCGTCCTTGGCCTTGGCTTTTTCGTACCTAGGTAGGTATATACCAACAATCAACCCAACACGCCTGGCTGAATATCCCCGGCTTACATTTCACTCACGACCTGGTCACAGACGAACTGAACCTATTTAAATATGGCATTGGGAAATAATACTATGACCACATTTTGTAGGAGGTCGACATTGTGACCCGTCTCGATCGATAGTGTCATTGTCCTGATTTGGTTGGGCTTGGAACAGTGCTATGAGCATATTTCCATACCGCTGCATTCCGTTTGGGATATTCCTACATATGACGCTACATGATCTCACAGCTTGATTTGGGCAAGAAATACCAAGGGGTAGAAAGGCCGTTGGAGGTATTGGAACAGGAACGGTAGGCAAGTTTGTTCGTGGTCTACCAGTGAACAAGAAGTGAGTCCTTCAAAGCCCCACTAGTTTAACCATTTGGTACGATATCTGTATTTCCTGAAGCTCTGACGAGGCTAGTCCCAACAAGGCTTAGTCTTTTGCAGGAGACTTATCGAGGTTGCAGCATCCAGCATCCCAGCATCCAGCATCCAGCATCCAGCATCCAGCATCCAGCTACCAGCGGCTAACAATTGGCAATTGGCGGTTTTCCATCATTTCTGCTACGCTGCGCACGCGCTTGTCAGCGCCTGTTCCGTCCTGTCACGACGCGTTGACTCCACCGCCACCACTGCCACCACTTGTTTACTCTCGTCCGCCCTGGACCCTGGTCTATCAATCAAAAAACCAAATAAACAACAACCCACCATCGCCACAACAAGCCTAATCCGATATCATAGGTCGTCGATATCGCGACTTTTGCCGAACCAGCAGACGGCCACATCTGCTTCGATCTTTACCCAATCGCGCTTCTCCACGCATACACCCGCGCCGTTGATGAAGCACAATCATTCACTTCGCCCCCAGCTGCTGCTTCCTTCGGTCATTAAGCACCTAACCCTAGCATCGCATTTTTCCTCTTTGCCCTTTCGCACCTCCACATACTCAGCAGCATCGCGCTGCTTCCCACAAACAACATGGACTCCGATATCATGGACGATTCCGTCTTTGACGAGAACGATTCGGACGGATTCTCCCCCGAGCCGGTATGTCTGCTACCCCCCAGTGTTGTGAGCATGTAGCCCTTCGCTACTTCGGCTTTCCCAACCTGCAGCACCACCCGCTCACATTGCGCTGTCCCCCAAGGAACAGGACTGATTTTGCTGCCTCACAGAAACCCAAGGCCAAGGCCAAGTCTACAGTGAAGAAAGCCGCTGCCAAGCCTGCAGCTCCCAAGAAGATGGTCCAGACTACTTTGAAGGCCCCCAAGGCGGCGCCCAAGAAGCGCGCGAAGCCCACGAGCGACGACGAAGATGACGCGCCCGACAACTCGGACTTTTCTAATACGCCGCCCAATGCTAAGAAGCAGAAGAAGGCACCCGCAGCCAAAAAGGCCTCTAGTAAACCGCTCGAGGAGATCGAGAACGATAGCGTGATGCTTGATGGCTCGCCCGACGATAAACCCACCAAGAAGAAGACAGCCACAGAAACTTATCAGAAGTTGACACAGCTTGAACACATCATCAAGCGACCCGATACATACATTGGTTCGGTCGAGCGTACTGAACAGCACATGTGGGTTTTCGACAAGGAGACCAAGCAGATGAAGTGGGACAAGGTTGGCTTCGTCCCAGGTTTGTACAAGATCTTCGACGAGATCATTGTCAACGCTGCCGACAATAAACAGCGTGACAACAAGGGAATGACTTATCTGAAGGTTCACATCAACCGGGCAGAAGGCATCATAACTGTTGAGAACAACGGTAAAGGTATTCCTGTCGAGAAGCACGAGAAGGAAAAGGTCTATATTCCTGAGCTCGTGTTTGGTCATCTTTTGGCTGGTTCCAACTTCGATGATGATGAGAAGAAGACTGTTGGTGGTCGAAACGGTTACGGTGCCAAGCTCTGTAACGTCTTCAGTACCGAGTTTACCCTGGAATGTCAGGACTCCAAGAACGCCAAACGGTACAAGCAGACATGGCGCAACAACATGGGCAAGATGGATCCTGCGAAAATCACTACCAGTAAATCCGCTGATTTCGTCCGTGTAACGTTCCATCCCGACTTTTCTCGATTCGGCATGCCCGATGGCATCGATGAAGACCTCGAAGCTTTGCTGTATCGCCGTGTTTACGATATGGCTGGCACTGTCACCGGCATCAAGGTCTATCTCAACGACGAGCACCTGAAGCTAGACTTCAAGAAATACTGCGCCATGTACGCTAAGTCGATCGCCAGAGAGAATGGCGAGGAAGGAGCTGAGGCTGCTGCCACTGTCATTATGGAAGACTCCAAGGGCCACCCGAGATGGGAGGTAGCCTTTGCTGTTTCAGATGGTTCTTTCCAGCAAGTATCGTTTGTCAACTCCATTGCTACAACCTCGGGTGGTACACACGTCAACTACATTGCAGACAAGATCTGTGACTCTCTTCTCAAGAACCTCAACAAGAAGAAGAAGGGCCACGCCCTGAAGAGCAACCACATCAGAAACCACATTTTCGTCTTCGTGAACTGTCTTGTCACCAACCCTGCCTTCACGTCTCAGACAAAAGAGCAACTTACAACCAAGGCTAGCCAGTTCGGCAGCAAGTGCGAACTGAGTGAGAAATTCTTGAAAGCGGTGGGGAACACAGAAGCTATTAACAACATCCTCCACTTCGCTGAGCAAAAGGCAGACAAGCTGCTTGCCAAGAGTGACGGCAACAAACGCTCTAGAATTAGCAACGCCAAGCTGGTCGATGCTAATTTGGCTGGAACTAAACACGGCCATGAGTGTACGCTTATCCTGACAGAAGGTGATTCGGCCAAGAGTTTAGCTGTGGCCGGTCGCGCCATCTTGGACCCTGATCGAATTGGAGTCTTCCCTCTTCGAGGAAAGATGCTCAACGTTCGCGATGCTTCAATCGATCAGATCACGAAGAACGCGGAGATTCAGAACATCAAACAGTTCCTTGGACTGAAGCATAAGCAAACCTACACCGATACCAAAACCCTCCGCTACGGTCATCTCATGATCATGGCTGATCAGGATCACGATGGTAGTCATATCAAGGGTCTTCTCATCAACTTCCTCCAAGTCCAGTTTCCATCGCTGCTCCTGATACCCGATTTCTTCCAAGAGTTCATTACCCCTATTGTCAAGATTTGGCAGGGTCCCAACCCCAAGAAGCCCTTGAAATTACGCTCATTCTTCACGCAGCCACAATACGAGGAGTGGAAGGCTTCGCATCAAGGCGAAGTCAAACGGTGGCAGTACAAGTACTACAAGGGTTTGGGTACCAGTTCGAACGAGGATGCTCAAGTTTACTTCACCAACCTGGACGACCACATGAAGGGCTTCGACATCATGAAGCCGGATGAGGCCCAACTCTTCGAGCTCGCCTTCTCCAAGAAGAAGGCTGACGCACGAAAGGAATGGCTCGGAAACTTTGTGCCAGGAACCTACCTGGATCACTCTACGAAATCTATTACGTATGATGACTTCGTCAACAGAGAGCTGATCCTGTTCAGTATGGCCGATAACATGCGATCGATTCCGTCCATGTTGGATGGTTTCAAGCCTGGTCAGCGCAAGGTCGTATACGCCTGCCTGAAGCGCAATTTGATCAAAGACAAGAAAGTTATCGAGTTGGCTGGTTACGTGTCAGAACAGACGGCTTACCACCACGGTGAAATGTCATTGCAGCAGACCATTATTGGTTTGGCCCAGAACTTTGTTGGTTCCAACAACGTCAACGTCTTGGAGCCGAGTGGTAACTTCGGTTCTCGATTAGCAGGAGGATCGGATTCCGCTAGCGCCCGTTATATTCATACTCGCTTGTCCCCTTTTGCCCGCAAGATCTTCTCGCCATTGGATGAGCCCAACCTAGAACAATGGGTGGAAGATGGCAAAAAGATTGAGCCCAAGGTTTACGCCCCTGTCATTCCCATGGTGCTTGTCAACGGTGCCGATGGTATCGGAACTGGTTGGAGTACGTCTATTCCCAACTACAACCCTGAAGATATCATCAAAAATATTAGACGGCGCATGGGACGGCTGGATGGACCAGAGGAGAAGCCGTTCGAGCCCATGAGACCTTGGTTCCGAGGCTGGAAGGGTGAGGTCGGCGAGTCTCAGGATGCGAACAGATTTGTATTCAACGGCGTTGCCGAAGCGAACGAGAAATCTCGTGAGGTCATCATTAGGGAATTGCCAATCCGCATGTGGACAGATGACTTCAAGGCCAAGCTGGAAGAGGTGATCAAGGGCGAGAAGACGCCTTCTTTCATCAAAGATTACAAGGAGTTCAACGACCACAATAACGTTCACTTCGAGATCCAGATGGATGAGAAACACTTCGATGCGGCTGTCCGAGAAGGCCTCCTTGAGAAGTTCAAGTTGACGAAGCAAATTGCGACTTCGAATTTGGTGGCTTTTGATTCTCGCGGCATGATTCGCAAGTACGAGAAGGTAGAAGAGATCCTCGAGGAATTCTACGTGTTCCGCCTGAAGATGTACAAGGAACGCAAGGTATGCTCCCCCCATCTGCTAGTCACCTTGAAAGATGATGCTAATAAATTGTAGGCGCATTGGCTCGGGGTCTACCATGCCGATTACCGTAAGCTCAAGAACCAGCATAGATTCGTCAAGGAAATCATGGATGGCGATCTTGTGGTCAACCGAAAGAAGAAACAGGTTGTCGTCGAAGAGCTTCGTGATCGCAAATACGAGCCATTCCCCAAGACCAACAACAACAACAAGAAGACCAAGGCAGATGAAGACGAAGTTGATAACGAGGGCGAGGATGAAGCCGAGGCGGGATCCGATGATGATGCCCGTGACTTTGATTACCTTCTTTCGGTATGTTGAATGGGCCCATTTGTCCTATTAGTATGGAGTCGACGCTAACGTGAGACAGATGCCTATATGGTCCTTCACACAAGAACGACTTGACAGGCTCAAGGAGGCGATCGCCAAGAAGAAGGGCGAACATGACGACCTCGAGGCTCTTAGTGAGAAAGACCTGTGGTGCCGCGATCTTGACGAGTTCGAGCTCGAGTGGCAGGCTCAACTGGCTCTTGATGCCGAGATCAAGACCAACATCCGTAGAATGGGTCGTCGTGTTTCCAAAAAGATCGGTGCCGGTGGCGGTCGCGGCCGCAAGCCCAAGGCCACTGAAGATGACGATTTTGCTCCTGTAAAATCCAAGGCTGCTGCTAAGCCAAAGGTAGAGAAGATTGTCAAGACAAAGACAATTCCTCAAGCATCATCACAACGATTTGCGGAGAAGTTTGACAAAGGCAAGAAGACGACTGATGGTGCAGCTGATGAGTCGGACGCCTTCTCTGACGATGACTTCGCCGTTCTTAAGAACAACCCCACCAAGAAGGCTGCTGCCGCCCCTGTCCCCAAAGAGGAGGAAGACTCGGAGGTAGAAGAGGTTCCGATTCCACTTCCCAGTCGCAGCAAACGCGCCGCAGCTGCCAAAGTCAAGTCCTTTGTACTTGATGACGAGTCTGAGAGCGAAGAAGATGATGACGACAACATGTTGGGTGATGTTGGTGCACTGGTCAAGGGCATCCCCGGAACCAGTGATAACACCTCTGGGGAGAAGAAGACTGGTAGGCTTAGCCTGTTTGCCATGTCGCGACCCGAAAGTAGCGGCAACAGCGCAGCGCCGAAATCCAAAACCAAGTCCAATAGGACGTTCGACTTTGACTCCAACGACGACACCAACTACGAGATGCTAGCCAGGTCAAGCCCTCACAAGACGGCACGCAACGATGTCGACTCTTTCTTGAGTGACGATGATGACATACCTGTCGCGAAGCCCGCCGCCTCCAAGCTGAAATCGTCCACCTCTTCGGAAGAGACCAAGCCTAAAGCCGCAGCTCCCGCAGTTAAGAAGACGGCTCGTGGTCGTCCCGCCGGAGCCAAGGCCAAGGCTAAGGCCAAGGATGACGACGACGAACCTGCGCCTGCCCCAGCAAGGAAGAAGGCTGCCGCAGTCTCCAAGCCTGTTGAGCTGTCTCCGGCCGCCAAGCTCTACGCCAAGAAGAAGGGCGTGGAGAAGGCCAAGCCGAAGAAAGGTGCCTACGACATGGATGACGATGACGACGAGGAAGACGATATTGCCATGGCCGATCCTGATTCGCCGCCGCCTCGCCCTGTCGCTCGTGGCAGACCTGGCCGTGCGGCTGCGGTCAAGAAGAAGCCCGTCTACGTTGTCGACGACGACGACGACGAGGATGAGGAAGATGACGTGGAGATAGACGATGATGCCGGTGCCAACGATGACGAGAGTGATGACTTCGATATGGACGACTCCGAGTAACGGAGTGCCTGTCAACCAAGCCGTTGAAAGGAGAGAGGAGAAAAGGATTTTGCCAACTGCTTGCTGCTTACAAGGAAGACAATTTTTACATTTCCTTGCTATTTTCTTTTTGGGCTCAATTCATCACGAGTATCACCAGCGTATCGGTACACTTTTTAGGTTTTTGATCCTGTCTCCTACTTTTTTGAGTCAACCAGTCTCATCAGCTTCGCGAGAGAGAGATGATAGCTCTTTTTATTGTATTTCTAGTGGTCTATCCAGAACATTCACGTAATGAAGATGCCATGTTTTTCGCTGCAACGGTTGCCTAACAAAATCTCCAAATGTGTGTATATAAGTGCAACAGTATATAGATGTACCATGGAGTCCCATAGGGTATGGGTTTTGCTTATGGAGTTACCAAGGTACGATTTGTAAGATGCGGCGACCCTACTGCTTAGGTACGAATTTACCCGCCAGAGAAGATCCGGACCTCTCGGTAAATGGTGGTGCAACCATGGCATGAGCAGGAAGTCGGTCATGGTCTACGTGAGGGACTAGATCTAAGCGCAGGCTTTTTTGTGGTTCTGGGAGAGGCCATGATGGGAGGTCCTTGGGCCGTTCCGTTAGCCTGGGATTCCGTGAACGGTACCCGCCCTGATGTCATTCCAAGGCAAATGAAATAGTTGTGTCTCTACAGATGTCCACCTGCTCAATGAAGTCACCGACCCGGGCATAAGTAATAACAGGAATAAATTAATATCACGCCTAGTCACCTATCTCACAAACACCGCATACCAATATAGCAAGTACCAATCTTATTCCTCGCTTGACTGTAGGCTGCAGCTTACAGCCTTCACTTCCGAAATCAGAACAATCCATTTGTGTCGTCATTAGGAATCATATTGCTTGTCGTTGCTCCTCAAGCCCTAAAAACCATCCGGCCATTTCTTTCCTCGAGGCCAATGACAAGCCAAGGAGAGTCGTCTGACCACCTTATAGAAGCCTCCATCAAGGAGCTTGTAGTATAATGGGCAGTATCTTCGTAAAGTCTATGCCGTGACATCGTGTCGGAAAGTCCGAGCACCAACCCCATGCGAAAACCGCGAGGTGGTCGCACCATCATTTTATCTTGTGTACAGGAGGAAACGCCCTGGGGGAAGTTGATTTGTCGGGCGTTTAGGAGAGAAGAGGTTCCTGCTCGAGCTTGACGTCCAAATCCGTCTTGAAGTCATCCTTGGGGACGGTGGGGAATTCGGGCGCGGCCTTAGGGGCCCGGGGGAAGTCGGCCTCGGTAGGAGCGGGCTTCTTGGTGGCAGCAGGAGAAGTAGATCGGCCGCGGATCATCTCCTGGGCCTTGGCAGTGTAGTCACCCATGTACTGCTTGGTCATCTCAGCGGCCTGGGCGGTCTGCTTGCTAGCAACCTGGCGAATCTGCTCCGTCTGCGAGTTGACGACGTCAGAGGCCTGCTTGAGGTAGTGGTCGATAAGCTCCTGGTTGGTGGCGTAGATCAAGGGCACGAAGAAGACCAGGGTGGTGGCAATCAGGGCAAGTCCCCAGTAGGGAACGATCTTGACGAGGTAGTAGGAGAGAAAGGCACCAACGGCGGCCTGTTGTGGGTTTATTTTAGCAGTCGACAGATAAAACACCGCTTCATCTTGAGTAAGGGATACGTACAGCTCCGGAGGCAAAGACGTTCTCCGCGAAGAAGATGCGCTGGGCCTCGATAACGAAGAAGTTGATGAGCTCGTGGACGTCGCCGATCATGGAATCGAGCGTTTCACGGGGAATCGTGTAGTACTTGCGGGGTCGCAGCTGGGTGGCCAGACCCTGGTGGAGGATGGCCTTTCCGGCAACCTCGGCAAGAACGGTAACACCCAAGGCCATCCATGTGAGCTTGAAGCTGTATCGCAGGAGATCGAGGTATCTAGCCACAAAGATAACCGAGACGACGCTGGCGTAGGCAATAGCAGAGGCACCTGTCAAATAGACACAGCCAGGTTAGCTGAAGTGCCAACGCAGGGGTTAATTGCAGATGCGGGTATGATGACGTACGAGGGTTGTTCCACGACAGCAACTCGGAGAAGAAGGAGTGGTAGTGTGTCAAGGGCTGACCGGTGGCAGCGGGCTGGAGAGGCGTTTGGCGCGAGGCGGCGAGGTTGGAGAGTTCTGAGGTGGTCTTCGCAGACTGGTTCTTGACATTCTGGGCAACGGGACCATTCGAGAGCTGGTCATAAGCGGCTTGGGCATCTGTAGCGAGGCGGAAAACCTTGGTCAGCCATCTCTCCGTTACTGTAGATAACCTAACATCATGACGTTGCGGGGGGGCTCCGGAAGAGGCACTGCTGTGTCTGAGGAGACGGCACTAGTTTTGAAACACTGAGCAAGATAGTTAGCGAATGTGTTGGTCTACAGCCCGTTGCAGAAATGGACGAGGAAAAGAAGCAAGCAGAAAACAGGAGAGATGAGGGGATGAACTGCGCGGGTGCAACGACTTACCTTACTGCCTTTGAGGTTACCAGCCATGGTGTTGCCACCGTTGGTGGTCGCAGTGTCGGCCATTGCGATGATTGCGAGTCTGTCTGGGTGGGTGGTGCGTGTAGGTGTTGCTGTTCTGATGTGAATGAAGCTTGGAGAGGCCGGGTCTCTCTGGATGAGCAATGCAGTGGTCAGGCAATCAGAGTAACGTGTTGTTTCGGGTTGTTGATCTTTCTTGGTTCAGAGTCTGAGGTAGAAGCAACAACAGGAAGGATGTAAGAGGTTACAGCTGGGGAAAGGGTAGGAAGGATTGAGAGTTGGGAGAGGGAAGAGAGGGAAGAGATGGGATTGTGGAAGAGTCTGTCTGTCTGGTCTTTGGCCTTTGGTCACTGGTCTGGTCCGTCTGTGTGTTCGCAAAAGATCTAAGATGCAATTTTAGCGTGATTCACAAATCCCAGGCAGGGGATGACCTCACGTTTTCGATTGTTTTTTTCCCTTTGGTCTCTTCTTCTCTTCTTCCCCTACCCTTCTTTTTTCAAACTAATGTTGCTTTTTCCCCTCGTTGCTCGTTGCTTGTCCACTTCCAACTTAGTACTTCCAGGCTACGGTCGGGGCTTTCAGGATTCCATTGCAGTAAGTAAAGGCCTGCTGCCGAGAGTCCCTACCTACCTACCTACATACATACAGCAAGTACCTGGCTTTTTTTTTTTTTTTTTTACTTAGGTAGGTAGTCGTATGTATCATACCTAAGGTATCGTGCGCCCACTGCACTACCCCCCGTCCCCCCATGCTGGTCCGTTCCTCCTTATCAATTGCGGCACAGCTCTCCAACCCAACTGGCTACCTTACCTAGGTTACCTCATAATTCCTCGTGCGTGGCCTATCTACAGCTACAGCTACAGCAGCTACAGCAGCTACAGCAGCTACGGCTACAGATACAGCTACAGATACAGCTACAGAGCACGTACACACACCGCGGCATTACATCAAACCAAACCCAGAAGCAGGACAATACCTAGGTAGAAAAAACCGGTAACAGTACCTAACAGTTATTGGACAGACTGCTTGTACATCAATCTCAATTTCTGTTCCGTCCAGCTTGCTATGTTGCTCTTGTTTCCAGCCGCCGAATGTGTGAAGTGATTGGGTTTCAACTGCTGCGGCTTCAGGCCGGATTGCGTCAATAAACCCCACCCTTAGCTAGCTCTGCCCGTGTGACGACATCCCCAACCCGTCGATTGCACCAAGTCATCATAGAATTTATACGGCAACATGCTCATTCCCAGCTTGTTTTCGTAGCTCTTACCCGCCCTCCGCCTACCGGCTACGTAACCTATGTATAGTCGTACATGCTTACCAGTCCTTACATCGTTGGGACGTAGTGCACACGACTAGTTGCCCAGTTAAGTGAGAGAGAGAGAGGGAGAGAGAGAGAGAGAAAGATAGATGGCATCACAGCCACAGCCGCCATCGTCGGAACGCCTGCTTGCCTGCCTACATCCATCCATTCATCCACTGATTCATACATACATACATAACGGAGTAAGTTAGTAAGGTAGGTATAGTTGTATGTAGTCTCCCACCAGCATTAATAAAGAACACGTTGCGTACTACGATGTACTGTAGGAAGACCACCTGACACCTGGTGGTAACTGTAGGGGAGAACATGGAAGCGCAAACTTCCTTTGATCCAAGGGACCAATGGGTTTGCACGAATCAAGAGAATAGCATAGCAGCCACGTAGCCCGTCCATTCATTGACTTTCTTCAGGCGGGGGAACTAACTCCCCTATCGCACGACTTTTATCGCGTGCCTCCCCATCTCACATGCACTGCCAGATCACTAAAGCGTTGCTGGCTGCTGGCTGCTGCTGCTGCATCTTTTTTCAGAGCACTGCACTGAGGGTCCAGGGAGAGAGGAAGGGAAACGCTTCCACCCCCCTAATAATAGACCCCCATGTAGCAATGGAAGTCTTCCCTCCCCCCTCCCCTGGCTGCCTCGCCTGGCATGATTAGCTCATCTGATCCACCACACTTTTACATGTGATTGCATCCTTCTTTGCTGCAACAGGCACACGACACCTCCAGACATCCAGTGACCCACACTTCAATGCACGCGCAGCTACTACTTACTACTTGCTCAAGTTTGGTCGTTTCTGCTGCAGCGAGCATGGTGATGAAAGCTTCACCAGTGATGCCGAACTCATGCGCGTGTATACAACTACTCTACAACCCATAATGGTCGAGACTCACCTTTGGTTTATATCAATCCACCAATGGCATGGGCGATAAATTACGCATGCCAGAGGGGGACTAGCCCGCTAGTAGTCGCGTCGCAGAGACCACACGAAGGCCCCGGACGGAACTCGACGCACCCACCAACTTCCACCCACGATAGCGCCTAAGGTTAGGAGTCATGTTGATTACCTACTCCCTACTTCACTTGGACATGCGTCAATCTAAATGAATCCTTCTGTAGGGTTATCCTCCAGGGTTATATTGCTACTTGAAACGTAATCCTCTAAGCTTTACCAACTCTACACAGCAGGATTCCTGTAGCCATGCCGAGAATTGGGTGGATGGGGGGTATTAACCCGAAGGTGAACGGGTAGCAAGCAGTATTGCTATCTATATAGCTGCGCCAGGACGAGTGTCTATCGTCGACCAGTACAGATGCAGAATGTCGTGGAAATGACCAAACCAGTGAGCCAACTTAAAAGCAAAAAAATAAAATAAAAAAGGTCGCTTGCTTTCTGATGCAACAAAACACCCCCCCCCCCGCCCCCCCAAAAAACACAGAGATTATCGTGTCTCTGCCGAGACAGCATCGTAGAATAATAGATAGGCCAACATGAGATGTGGATTAGAGATATGTTTCCTCCTCATTACCTCCTCCAACCCCAGAAGCCCCCACTGTTGGTAGATTGCGCAGTGGACGTTGCGCTTGCTGGTGGGGTGGAAGCCGCGCTCTTTGTACCGGTACCGTTGCCCTCTGCCGTCGACCCCGTCAGTCGCCCAAACATGCCCATAGCAGCTGTCGCCGCCGCGCTCGCCGTCGTGGCCGGGGGCGTCTCACCAGCTGGGATCCCGTATGCCTTCTTGAAGCTCTCGAGCTTTTGCTTGTGCTCGTCGGCTTCCTGCCTCGCCACAGCCTCGGCTGTTTTGGCTTGCACCAGCTCCAGGAGCAAAGCTTCATGCTCGCTGTGAGGCTGCCCAATCGGCTCCGTTTGCGTGCGTACCAGGGACGATGACCTGTTAGATAAACTTCCCTGTGAGTTGGGAGTCGATTTGCTACGCCCCAATTTCAGCTCTCGTAAGCCGCCATTAGAAGGAGCGGCGGCGCCAGTAACACCGGCAGCCAAATTCGCAGCCGAGGCGAGCCAGCCCCCAGCTTCGGGGCCTGCAGTTGACTGCGGATCGGCCGAGGAACGCGTCGTACGCATAGTATGAACTTGCTTCTCGAGCCGCTGCTTGTCCTGGTGCAGGCTACGCGCGTGGGTGTGGCTATCACGCAGTTGGTCTTTCAGGTTCTGCGTCTCTTGGCCGATTTCGTCAATGCGACGGTTCAGGTCCTGAGACTTGGCTACTTCGTTCATCAGATGCTCCTTGGCCCTGGCCAGTTCGTCACGCAGCTGTGCCCGTGTCTCGTTCCCCGATGTTTGGTTGTTGCTTCCTTCACTTTCGGCCATTCGCTCTTGCACGCCATCAATCAACTTGGATAGATCAAGCGGTGCATCGCCTTCTTTGGCCTCGTCGGTTTCGGCAGCGGGCTCGGTAGCGGGCGCGGCTCCTACGCCGCTTTTCTTCAAGCCATCAAGCAACGACTTGACGGCTTGCCTCTCCTCCTCTCTCTGCTCCCTCTCGCGTTGCAATTCGGTCGCAAGCAAAGCATTGCTCCTCTGTAGGTCGCTGAGTGCAGTGAGAAGATCCTCAATCTGGGTGTGCAAGGCTTTGCTCTCCGTGGCGCGGCTGCTGGCGCCGGCGCTCTGTTTGGAGGCGACAGGGGTCGATTCGCGGATGGACGTGTCGTCGGCATTGGAAGACGAGTCGCGGGAAATGGTGGTGGCGTCGGTCGAGGCAGTACTCAGAACGCTAGCAGAGCTTGCGTCCATAGAATTTAGAGTTGAAGCCAAACTCTGCTTCGAAGTGCTTCTGCGCAGCATACTCATGGGTCGGGAGGATGCAATGAGGCCGGGCGACAATGCTCCCAGGGACAAGGCTGATTTAGGGGATGAAATGGTGGAGGTGGCCCAGAGGCGGCCCAGGAATCGGGAGGCTGCTGTAGTAACGTCCGACGTGCGCGCTGCATTTGCGGTAGCGATCTGCGCTTCGCGGTAGTCTTGCTCTAATTGCGCTAGCTTCTCGCGCGATACCACGTTGGAAAGCGAAACAAAATCCTCAACAAATTCGTCGGCGTTGTAATGATAACAATCCCACAATCCACGCGATAGCAGCAGCTGCATGACATCTTCCAATTCGGAACACGCCAGAATGCGGCTATCGTTCTTGCGCATTAGTGACAAGGCCACCCGCATGATTGTTTCCGATGCACCCTCGGCGAAAATGACATCGTAAATCCGAAACAGCATGGGTAATGGGCAAGTCACGGCAAAGAACGAGAGGAACCACTGTGAAACGTAGGCGGGATCGACCTGCAAATCATCCAAGTGGGCTGATAAAGTGGGCAAGTGCTGTCGCAGCAGCTCGCGAAATTGGTAGATGCGTACATGCAGCCCAGACAGGTCGGGTAAAAAGCAAGAACGGAGATCATATTGATCCATCAATCTGTCAGATCATCCCATCTTATCGTTAGCCTCTTTCCCCTCCTTCATATAAAGACGGGCGATCTCAATGAAAGAAGATGTCATCACTTACCGTACCAACACGCAGAAAGCCTGGTTGTCTGGCATGTGCATAAGGAGAGGACCGACAAGGAACGCCAGACCCTGACAGTACCCAATCTTCTGGTCGTAGAGACTGAAGCATTTCAGCACGCGCCCCAGCATCCTCTGCCCGTCGCCATCCGGCTCGCGAAACATGTCCACGCCGGGAAAGCTTCTGCCCAGGTCTTTGCCGATGATGCCCTCGTAAGGACTCGACTCGCCGCCAAGTCTTTCATACTGTTCCAGGAGGCCAGAGTCCCGAGCCCCGGCCATGCTTTGCCAGACGACTCCTCGAAGCGGTGGCGGGATTCCCTGCCGGATCTTCTTGGACAGCAAAGTGGGCAATCGAGCAGCTGTTTGCTGATAGTCCTTGACCAAGGCCATATAGAACTCCAATTCCGTCATTGGAGGCGGGGGAAGCACCGAGTACCGTAGAGCCACCGGTGTCGGGCCGTGGACCATATCACGCAGCTGAGCCATCGACGGTGGTCTAGGTCTTCGGGTTGTCGGCTGTTCCACCACTTTAACTTTGATGCCTTTCGGATTGGACGCCAGCTTGTTGTTTTCTTCTTCGAGCCGCGCCAGGAGCATAGCGGTCGACTGGGTGTGGTGGAGACCGCGTTAGTGATGACTCTCAATAAGGGAATATTCCAGCCTGGGGCATCCCGCAGCGCTCTGATGTAGTAAGAAGTAATCCACGATGGGGGCGGGAACTCACATTGTCGTCTTGATCCTGAGCCTGCTCGTCTTCCTTCTTTTGTAATTCATCCCAATTGACCTCCTCATCTGCATCAGATCCGATGGAGTCACGTCTTTCGACCTGCTTGCCTTTTATTTCACTTGAAATATCTTCTTGGGTTTTTGGGCCTTGAGCCCCATCCTCCTGGTTTTCTTGATCCTCTTCGTTTTGAGCCGAGTCTTTGAGCTCTTCTAGCAAATTCTTCGGTCCGTCGGCCGTTATTTTGGGTGAGGGTTCTTCGTTGGCAACCCTGCTTCTTTCTCTCTCTGCCTCTTCTTCTGCTTCATCCTCGTCCTCCTCCTTGATAGTGTCTTCTTCTCTGAATTGTGATATGGCACTGGTCGGTGTAGGCGTATATTCCGGTCCAAAAAGACTCCGTCGTGTGGGCATTGTACTCAGTGTTGCGAAGTCGGTAGTAACAGATAGGCTTGGCGGCTCCGACAATCGTACTGTAACCATGGATTCATGTCTCGGCCAGGCAGGCTTTTCCTTCTCGGTAGGTGACTGTATCATGGTAACCGGCCTCGATTCGGGTTCGATGGATGGCGGCTCAAACTTGGTGGATGGCAACATCGTCTGCGTCTGGTCCTCCGGCGAGGTAGGTGTAGGAGGAGATGCGGCGCCCATGGTGTGCCGCGTTCGCGCCTGGTCTTCTGGTGAAGTAGGTGTAGGAGGAGACGCAGCGTCCACGGTGTGCCGCTTGACTGGGTCTGCGTCCATCTTGAAGCGCAGACCCTCGGAATTGCCAGCAGAAGCCGGGGAACGCTCGACAAGTGGCCGGTGAACGTTGGAATGCGGATCGACGGACGGCAAGAATGCTGCGGGCTGGAAGCGACAACCGAGTCGGACGATTGCTTCCCTCTTAACACAACCTGGGGCGCTTGAGAAGATCTGTTTTTGGTATGTTCTTCCGTACAACGGAAAATAATATGTTACGCAGGTAACAGTCTTTGCATTGACGGCCGCGGTCCAACCGTCAGCTAGCGTCAAGGTCAAATCGGGTAGTCCCAACGAGCGTTGCCTTGTTGATCTGCTGGGCCAGCGTGGTAGACACGACGAGGTGGTGTCCGAGGGTGTGTGTGGGTTGAACTGTGGTTCTGGGTTCTATTGTTTATGCAGAGGCGGGCACAGACTGGCAGGCAGACTGGTACTGGACTGGGGGGGGTGAGGGTTGAAATGTCGTATGGGTTTTTCCTCGCTCGCAAATACTTATTAGAAATATTATGTCTCCATCTGAAGGGCGGCTGTCGAGGTTGCCGCAAGGAACCTTGGGAATAAAGAGGCCCAGGCAGTCCAGTCCAGGGCCAGCTTCTGGAAGGAAACCAGGGGTATTCCAGACTACAATAGTCAAGTGGGTTCCCGTGCAGGGAGATGGGTCCAGTAGAGGCGACGATGGTGGGCGGAGGGGGGCTCTATCTCTCTCTCTCGCTCGCTCTGTCTTTGTCTCAGCCTGGACTTGGTCGAATGAAACAGTTTGTAACTTGACACAATGAATTGCAAAAGGGAAAGAAGGCAGACAATCAGCAATTAGGACAGAGGGTTTAGTAAAAGAGCGTCAATTCACATCTGAAAATGAATGATCAGACGTGAGGGAAAAGGGGGTATGTCACGAGAAGTTGGCAGTCCTTGAGCCGGAGCTTTGCTATGCCACCACGCAGGAGCGAATGAATGGACGGGCACAAGCCTATGGCTGCACACTAGGCCATGAGCGAGCGACTGAGCGACTGAGCAACTGAGCAACTGAGCGAGCGCCTGCCTGGATCATACAAATCCCACGAAATGAGGGTATGGCCACTATAAAAGTGGCGGTAATGAGTGACAACAATGCAATATCCTGATGGATGATTTAGGTTCGCCGTCAAGCAGATATGACTGACCTTGACAGGCGGGAGAGAGACAAGGAGAGGAGGAGGGGAGGTGGGTGGTTGTGTGTAGTGTACATACAAATCGATGGCGATTGAAGTACAGTATGTTTCAAATATCACATCCAACGAGACCCCCCACCTTCGCCCAGGCGATTCCGACCTAGGTAGGATCTAAGTCGCATCTTCGAAACGCTCCTAACCAGAGAGGCTGAACTAAAGACGATGGCATCGAGTAGCCACCAACGGCTTTTCCTCCAGCCTGCCAGCCTGGATATTGCCATGGCCGGATTTGACTTTATCGTCAAGCCAGGCCATCGACCCGCCGACCGAAGGGCTTGTAGCACAATTGATTAAATGTTAAATGTGCCATCGTCCTGCCATGAAGCGTATACAGCAGGTACGGACGTGACAGACAGACATATGGAAATTAGAGCCACTTTTCCCCCTGGTCACCACTGCGACATATGATTCGCCGGCCCAGTCGGTCTCCAGTCAGTCTCCAGTTGGTCTCGACGCAGGCAGGCAGGGGCTCAGGGGTAGCCGGTCTGGATCGGGTAAAGTGCCAATGGCAAGCTCATGCGACAAGCTCGGGCTAGTGGCGCGACTCATAACGGAACGCGTTGATTCGCTGGCCACCGACCAGCATGCTAGAAACATCAACTGCATGAACTTCACTTGACAGAGGCCCGCCTGCCTGCATATTTTGTGCGGTGCGGTGTGGTGGTGGTGGTGTGTTATGCAGCATCCAGCATCCAGCAACCAGCACGAGAGATATACTGCCCAGTGACAGGCCCAAAAATAAAAATGACATCTTCGCATCTTCCGCTATCAAAATTGTTTAGACGATGGCTAAAGTACCTACATCCTAGATATGCTGGGCCTTCTATGTACTACTACGTCGTAACATGGTAACCTCACTCACTGACTTGACTGTTTCCCAAAGTTCGGATGGCTTTTTTTTTCTCTTTCTCTCTCTTTCCTTTCGATTTCCCCTCTCATTCATTTTTTTTGGCTACCGGTCCAACACCCCAACCACCCCCGGAGACTTAGGAAGACTGTGGTGGAAGAAGAGCATGGGCTGCATAGCATGGCACGCAATGCATGTGCTAAGCTAGCTCTTAGACAGACTACCACGTACTACCACGCCAATCATGTCCGTGTCACATCACCGGCGGACCTTGAGATTTGGCGGTCAAGGTCACCCAAGTCAGTGCCGATAGCATCGGCAGAAAATACAGAATTGGCGGCCACCAACCTCTTGTCCTGTACTGGCAGTACCGGAACCAATCAAGAAAGCCTGGCCGTCCCATCCTGCGGCTTCGGATGTATACTTGTTCGTCCTTCTTCATCTCCCAACGATGAATTGTATAGGCCGGCCAGTGCCAGAGCCGTGGACGGTTCGCCGCTCGACCCCGAAGAAATTCGAACTCGCCATTGCCGCAGCCGTACAATAGCTGAAGCCGCTCGGCCACGCGCGGGAAATATTGGGCTTGCCAATCAGCCCAGGGCTTTCTCCTCGCGGTGACCCCGGTCATGCCCCAAAATCCGACGTTGTTATTGGGCCGGCAGGGGGCCGGCAGGGGGCCGGGTCGGCGGCGACGCGGAACAACCTAGTGATCATGCCGCACTCACGCTCATGCAAGGCCTTAGTGATATAGCGGTGGGATCTCGATGCTGACGACTGATCCCATACGTCCGTTGCTAACCAATGTAGCCGCCCGTGAGTGTGAATGTTGTGCAATCTGAGACTCGCGATGACAATGTCACGCTCCAGGCTTAGGTACAGTATGCCTCGATATGACCGTTGTTTCTTTCTTGAGTCCTGTTCATCCGAATTGATTACTTCCTGCGGATCTCGTATATCAGAATCAGCCCCGGATTGGAACACCAAGCGCTGCAATATTCGGCGCCATGTGTTCTTCCGTCGTTTCCTTTCTGGCTTCGGAGATAAGTCCAAGACGGCGAGTTTGCAAGTAAAGAATCGCTGTGCGACCGCCCGACCTTCGCGATTGACCAAAAGAAGAGGCGACACGAGATCCGCGAAAGGGTGTGGCCAACACTTATCAATATTGCGAGATAGAAAGACGATCCTGTGTTGGGTTTCATTGAGTAAAGCCCCCTTAAATACCATGACTCTCAGCTCGCAAGGGAGTTCAGGGAAGCGGTAGAAGTCCATAGCCACTTGCTTGTCGTATCTGTTGTATATAACCAAGATGTGCGGTTTAAAGTAGGCATACAATAGGGAAAAAACACAATGAGCCGCCAGCATAAATATGGTGAAGCCTTTTACTCATCTCTGGAGTCCTGCTTTAGCATCGACAAGTCCCAGGGGGTGAGGCAACTCTCTGTCACTTATGAGGTAGATAGAAATAAGTCATGGCCTATACAGAAGTCTATATCTCAAGGTTACTCCCAATAGGTAATCCAGCTAAATGCATCCAACTCTTCTAATAACTGTTTTAATCGCAAGGGTATAATTATTACATGTAGATAGGTATAGTTTTAATATCCAGCAAGCATTGATCACCAAGTCTACCTTCGGCATTGACTAGTATAATCATGCTTGTGAGTGTTGTGGTATATATATGCCCTTTTATACAAGAAAATCGGCGGTAAGGTTTTTGATGCGCCAGTCAAATTGAATATCCATCTTATCATCCCCATAACACCTGCGCTATTCAAGAGTCTTGAACCCTTTTGTCAGCCAAAATCCCAGGTCCAAACAAGTCCCATCACACTTCTATACAGGTTTGTTGTAAAGCCCAAGACAAGAACCTACCAAGCATGTTGTACTATTCCGGTCCCAAGTCAATGTCATGGGTAATAGACTATAGCATGCTCGGGATCGATACAGTTTTTGATGTTTAAAATCCTATGAAATGCTGAGGACGACATGGCAGCAAGTCGCAAGCCTGTATTGATTTACCCCATGTGCATCTGCATTTGTGGTGGCGCTGATGCTGCTGCCATGGTAGGCGTTTTCTTGTTACCAGGTACAGGGCTTGCTTGGCTGGGTGTTTGTGCGCCAGGTTTTATAGTGTTTGATCGGTTCGCGGGCACCTGATAGGTGGGCTCCTTGCTTGAATCGATATCCGGATACAATCCTTGAAGTTTTGTGTATAAGTCCGTCATGTATTTGGCCGTTTCTTCGCGGTCCGACGCCTCTGGCTTTGCCTCT
This sequence comes from Apiospora malaysiana, assembly GCA_006508115.1. Taxonomy (NCBI): domain Eukaryota; kingdom Fungi; phylum Ascomycota; class Sordariomycetes; order Amphisphaeriales; family Apiosporaceae; genus Apiospora; species Apiospora malaysiana. Next base: position 31,538 of record QUSE01000036.1, read on the forward strand.
GGTTTCGCATCGGCTCCATCCGGGTTCTGCATCGGCATCGGCCTCAATTTGACCTTTGTGTGCAAGGGCGGGGGCTTCAGATACATCGGGCAAGGTGGTGCCTGTAGGGCACCTTTCTTATCGGCCAATGCTGCCAGGTACGAGAGATTCGTTTGCAAGCGGCGCATACACCTAAGAAGCGGGTGAGCTACGTATGTTTCACCCAAGGGTGGGCTTTCACACTTACTGTAGGTAATCCTGGGCAAGAAGCTCTTCATCCTCTTTATTCTTTTTATCCGCTTCGCTGGGGGTGCCATCAACCGGCGACGCATGTTCCTTCTTCAATAGTGACTGCGTGTGCTGGAGTTGCATAGCTTCTACAAGCAACTCGTTGTTGATCTCCAATATGATCGACACTCGTTCCTTGTCCCTTGAGTCTGCGCCTGGGCTTAGCGGCGTGCTGGCTGAGCCATTGGCTGCAGCACCATGGACATTGGAAGGGAACGTAGGTGTCTGTGGGGTTTGTATTGTAGCAGATGGCGGTTGTTGAGGTTGCTGGGGTTGTTGGTGCTGAGCATTACTTGGCGTTTGGCCCTGAGGGGTTCCCTGGTGATTCGACGGAGGCGCAAACTGCGGTGGTTGCGCCGGCATGCCGTTGCTTGGCGTTGGTGTCCCTTGTGATCCTGGCCCTTGGCTTTGTCCCGGATAAGGTCTTTGGTGTGGCATGGGCATACCAAGCTTTGGTGGCTTGGTTTGCTTGGGGTTGCACCTGGGGTTGCGCCTGGGTTGCTGTTGTTGATGCGGCGGCTGCTGCTCTGCTGTCCCAAGCTCGGCTGCTGCTGCTGGTTTGCTGTTCTTATCAGTTGTTGCTGTTGCTGGTGTTGATGTTGCTGCTGCTGCTGCTGATGCTGATGCTGATGCTGATGCTGCTGCTGTTGCTGCTGCTGCTGCTGCTGCTGCTGCTGTGATGTTGCTGCTGTTGATGTTGCTGCTGTTGATTTTGCTGCTGTTGATGTTGCTGCTGTTGCTGCTGCTGCTGTTGCTGCTGCATACGCTGCATCATTTGTTGCTGCTGCTGCGGGTTCATCTGGCTGGGATGCATAGGAAAGCCTGGCATAGGCATGCCGGCGCCCATGGCATAGTTCGGCGGAGCATTCATTTGGGGCGCAACTGAAGTTGGGATACCGGCGCCGTATGGGGAATTGGAATATGGTGCTGGGTAATTAGGCACTGTTTCAGCGAGGCAGGGTTAGTCGGTACGGCATCCATGGTATAAAGGAACAATCGCCGGAATGTTTGCAATGGTGGCGAAGCGACGAGGTTGGGTCCCGCATGGGAGTCACGGGTAGCCGTGTGTTGGTGCCTCCTTGCAGCTTCGACACCATCGAAAAGAGGCGGCAACAAGCGACTGGCCAGGCCAGGTATGGTAGACAGCAGCAAGAGAGGGCGAGGGAAGAGGGCGCGAAGGCGCCATCGAAGGACAAGGTCGGAAACACAAGCGGGACGCGAAAGGAGAGTAAACAGAGAGAGGCAAGCTTACTCTGACCATTGGCCATGTGCGGCATGCCGGCGTTCTGCATCATGCCAGCAGCAGGGCCGACTCCCGGCATCATATTGGGAGCGCCGGGAAAGGGAGCGCCTTGAGCAGGGCCCATGGGATACTGTTGTGGATTGTACATCATCTGCTGCGGTTGCTGTTGTTGCGGGTGGTGCTGCTGCTGGGGCGGCTGATTGGGATTCGCAGCTTGACCAGGCTGCATATGAGGGTTCTGTGATGAGTGTGGGGCGCCATTGAAGGTTTGGCCGGTATTGGGGAAGCCATTGTAGTTGGCGGAGTACATGGTGTGTCTTGCTCAAGCTGAGAGGGAGAGGAGAGAGAGACAGGATTCGATATTTCACTCGCGCAATACAAACGAGCTACGTAGACTTACGGCCTATAGCGATAGCGATAGGCTGACACCCGCGCGCGCACGCACACACACGCACACATACACTCACACCTCTACACACCTCTATACCCACACGTACGGATGGTATATATAGGTGTGCGCGGACACTCACTCTCACACACACGAAGACCGAACTGCACACTTGTTTGGGGTGGGAAGGCTAGCACAAGCTCCGAGAGGAGACGAGGTAGGAGTAGAGGAGTAGAGGAGTAGAGGAGTATGTATGTATGGTATGGTAGGGCTGGATGACTTGGGTGACTTGGGTGACGCGACGTTTTTGGGCGGGTGCGGACGTGGGCATGGGCGCGGGCGTGGGCGTGGGCAGCGTGGGTGAGAACGACAAGTAAAACGAGAAGGCGACTTGCAGAGTTGCAACTTTTCTTCAACTGCCCCCGTGCTAGGTTAGGAGTTGGACACTGGCGGGGCTCCGTACCGATAAGGTATGGCGTATCCACCGCTTTTGCTCAGGCCCAGTCATGTGACTGAGAATCGCGTGCATCTGAATATTATGCAAGTTGGCATAGAGAAAACGGAACCTAGCCAAACGGAGCGGAACTGCCTGGTGTCATTGATGGTCTCTATTCTGGTCCCTTGTGCGTTGGGCCTGGACGATTGTGTCCGCTCCCCGCATAGTAATCCACTGACCATGGATGATCGAGAAGTGTATACCTACATCATGTTCGTATATTATCTCCTCCGTGCTCCGTCTTCACAGTGATTGCTTCTTGGACCACCACCAGCTACCCCTCGTCCATCGAAATGCCCCCCAACAGTCATCATGGCTATGATAATTGATTCTATTCCTCGACTAATTCCTTACTACTTGGAAAGGCTTTGGAATTTCACCGGAATTGAAACTCATCAAAACAGACCCTTCCGACTTTGCATATGTAGCAGATTGGATGCCATTAGACCCTGACAACCTGCTGTTCACGATGCTGGCCGCGCATCCCTATTAAATGGAGACCTTCTCTAACCAGTGGATTGGACATCATGAGTTCGATTGGAAAAACCCTGATACAAGTTGTTGACAACCACGAGGATGCACGCAAGATGGAAACTCCCAAGAAGCGGGACTATTACCAGTACCAAAGCCTCCCATCCCATGGATGGTTCCGACTCCTTATCCTCGAACCATGCATATCCCCGGACTACCGGATCAGCTGCTGTCTGTTTCGACGGCGAATCACAAGTAGCAAAGACTACGATGCCTTGTCCTATACTTGGGGGACAGACAAGGCCATTGCCCCTATTCTTATTGACGGACAGGTCCATCTAGTGCGCTACAATCTATTCCGCGCCTTACAATCGCTTCGCTTGCCGAATAGAAAGCGTTTCCTATGGATAGATGCTCTTTGCATCAATCAGGAAAGCCTAGAAGAACGTGCTGATCAGGTATCGCAGATGGAGAAAATCTACTCTGGAGCCAAACAGGCCGTCGTTTGGCTTGGTGAAGGTGTTGAACAACCCAACGTTTCCACCGATGCTGCTATGGATTTCTTAGTCACAATCTCCAAAAGTAAAGTTGAAATTGACTTGAAACTTGGCAACGGTATTTCTCAGAAAGAGTATGACGCCAAGCTAGCATGTCTCTTTGGTTCGATCGATGAACGGCCCGACGGATGGAAACTTCTTGGAGGCATCAGTTTTATGTTTACCAGAGCTTGGTGGGAAAGGATTTGGACACTACAAGAAGTTGTTTTAACTGATCGGGTCGTGATGATGATAGGTCGAAAAGAGATCTGTTGGACGTGTTTTGAGGATATCTCCAAGCTGTGTACTGTGTATACCGTGCATACTCACCAGGACACCTTATCGAGTCAGCGTCGGCAACTTATGCACTTTCTTCCACAGCTGCTAGTGCAAGCTGATACTGTGAGAAAGATCCGGGACAAAAGAATGTCTCATACCACGATACCCTTATCACTGATGATCTAGTACACCATCGGTCGAAAGGCTACCGACCCTCGGGACAAGGTCTACGGCAGCCTCGGTCTGATAACTAGTGGTATCACAGTCCCTATCAACTACAACCACTCTGTTGCACAAGTATATACCAAGGCCATAAGATCGATGTTGCACTATTTTGGGGACCTTCGAGTTTACAATTACCTTCTGAACTCGACCGAGGAAACCTCTCCGGAAATCCCATCGTGGGTGCCTAATCTACAGGCGTTGACGGAGAACAGAATCCGAGGAATATGCTACATTGGCGGTTCATCCCCAGAGGACAAGGTTGAGTCCTCCGCGGCTGGGCTTCTTTATGGTGCAGCTGCAAACCACCACGGGAAGCTTATGAAAGCGCAGATGGAGTTTTCCCTTGACGGATTATTACTCACGCTCCAGGGCATTCGTATCGATAGGGTCTGCACAGTTGGCCGCCAAGCCCCCCAAAAAGGAGAGGCGCAGCCTTTGAAACTGGTTCTAGATGAGTGGGAAGCTATGTTGGACCAGATTATACCCGGCTGCATGAAGAGTGAAAGGGGGAGGGATGCTTTTTGGAGGACGGTGAATTTGGACTGCAGGGTTATCGACCACCATCCCGGATTGACCTTGGTCAACAACCCGCGAGACAAGAGGCGTAGGTTGAATCGTCCTGACAGCCTGGTACCACCACGAGATGCGGCAGCCACAAAGCGTCTGATCAGTGCCATGGAAAAGCAAGTCGCATGTAATGAGACTGCACTGGGCGGCCGGAAGCTTTTTGTGACTGAGCAAGGCCATATGGGTATAGGGCCCCCTACCATGAAGACGGGCGACGAGGTCTGTGTCCTCCTTGGTGGCGAGGTTCCGTATGTCTTGAGGCTGGTAGGAGAAAGAGGAACTTTCAAACTAGTTGGGCAGTGGTAAGAGATCCCCTCTTCCCCTTTTTCTAGTGAAATCTGGTGTGGTTTGTTAACTTTGCAGCTATAACCATGGCTTCATGGATGGCGAGGCTGTACAAAGTGATGGTAGAAACGAATTCACCAAGTTTGTACTTGAATAGGGAGAGTAGGATATGCATGTGGTTCTACTTTGGGTCATTAATATCGGCCATCCATAGTGAGGTTTACGGAGCTGGTAGTGATAGTGAAATCTTATATGGAATTTCTGTATTGCATTTGATTCAAATGACAATCATGAATATATTAATTCTTTTAAAGACTTTTATTATATTTTTTTTCTTTTCGTTTTTATTCTCTTAATCGGAATGGTGTTAGCTTTGAAACAGCGTGATCTTAAGAGCGGTGGTCTTTTTTTTTTTTTTTTTTTTTGGTCCATCGCCTGCTCAGGGACTTAGGGGTGTGGCTAGTCAAGATGACGCCATGCAGGCTATTCCGTATGTAGTTTCCGCTTTCCCCAGACCGCCCCACGCTGCTACCGCCGATGCCGCTGGCCCGCTCTGAACCAGCATCATCATGGTCTTCCGACCTACCTGATATTTTTCCATCCATTCAACCATTTTCATCATTGCAAATCTATACAGACGTGCCTGCACAGCCGGCCCAATCCTTCGAGATGTCTTCGCCCCCCAATGCAAGTGCGCCCGTCAACAAGGCCCTAGACCTGGACGGCCACAACTTGCCTCCCTCGCCTGCCCCCTCGAGTCCGACCAATGGCCGCCGCCGCTATGCTCTTGCGACCGAGCTGGTATACACAGACTCCAAGGACCAGTATGGTGCTTCCAGCATTCCCATCTATCAATCGGCAACCTTCAAACAGACGTCGGCCAGCGGTGGCAGCGAATATGACTACACTCGCTCAGGAAACCCCACCCGGACACATCTGGAACGACACATGGCCAAGATCATGAACGCTACCCGTGCCTTGGCCGTTGGTTCGGGTATGGGCGCTTTGGACGTCATCACCCGACTGTTGCGTCCAGGCGACGAGGTCATAACCGGTGACGACCTTTACGGAGGTACCAATCGCTTACTTACCTACCTGTCGTCCAACCAGGGTATCGTGGTCCACCACGTTAACACCACCGAGGTTGACCGGGTCCGTGACGTCGTGACGGATAAGACCGCCATGGTCCTGCTCGAGACCCCCACCAACCCTCTGATCAAGATTGTCGATATCACATCGATAGCCCGGGCCGTACATGATGCAAACCCCAAGGCCCTCGTCATTGTCGACAACACCATGCTGTCTCCCATGCTTTGCAACCCCCTCGAACTCGGCGCGGATATCGTCTACGAGTCCGGAACCAAGTATCTATCAGGCCATCATGATATCATGGCCGGCATTATTGCCTGCAATGATAGCGCACTTGGTGACAAGATGTACTTCACAATCAACTCGACTGGTTGCGGACTGTCGCCCAACGATTCGTTCCTCTTGATGCGAGGCGTCAAAACCCTGGCCATTCGCATGGAGAAGCAACAATCCAATGCTCAGGCCATTGCTGAATTCCTCGAGTCCCACGGCTTCAAGGTCAGATACCCTGGTCTCAAGTCACACCCGCAGTATGATCTTCACTGGTCACTCGCAAGAGGTGCTGGTGCCGTCTTATCATTCGAGACAGGCGACGTCACTCTGTCGGAGCGGATCGTCGAGGCTGCCAAATTATACGGCATTAGCGTCAGCTTTGGGTGTGTCAACAGTTTGATTAGCATGCCTTGCCGCATGAGCCACGCCAGTATCGACGCCAAGACGAGGCAAGAGCGCCAGATGCCAGAGGACATCATCAGGCTGTGTGTTGGCATCGAGGATGTCCACGATCTCATCGATGATCTATCCCGCTCTCTGGTACAAGCGGGGGCTGTCACTATAACTCTGGATGACTTTCATGCAACGGAGAGCACTCAACCCGCCGCGGCGGCTTCAGCCGATTAATAAGCCATTTCGATTGGTTGAAGACTGTTGGAATTAACCCCTTAGGCGACTGGCGTCTCGGATATTAAGCTCGTTCAATTATGCAGATATTCACATTTGCAAAATAAAATGGTGGCAGGCGGGCAATCAAACATATATTGTTTCCCCCAAATCGCCAGTTCCTCACGGCCACGGATGTGTATGAGAAATTAGTGGTTACATGAAGCAAGGTAGTGCCGCCTCTGCAACAAAATGTTGCGTTTCTGGTGAGGCTCCCTCATGAGTGTCTCTTGAGTATAGATTGCGAGATGGCAAGCAATCAGCAAGCCAAGCGGGTTAGTTTCCTCGTCTGTGGGTGGCCGAGGGTTAGGATTGGCTCTCTCTGTTCACCAGTTATGGGTACCACATACTTGGTGCTCTGCTGTACGAAGAGCTCAGTGATCGGCAGCCTCTCCAGACGAGTCTCTTGGGCCCACTGATCCAGCATGGGCGATGTCCCTGAAGAGGAACACAGGGCCGGCCCCTCGCTGTTGCCATTCGCTTCAGTCGCGGACTTGGGACACCTGCTAGGACAATATCAGGACCTAGTTCAGAGGGTATAGATGATCAATACAAACTTCTTGGCGCCCAAAGATCTCACGCTATGCGGCATGCTGCTGCTGCTGTTGATGACTTCTTGTCGTGATGAAGATAGATCCGGTATAGGGGTTTGCAAATTTCTTGTTCTAGCGATGCGTGAATCGAGCAAGCAGTAACAGTGAGGATAAGCAATAGGACACAGAGCCGATCAACTTCGGCAATTGAAGCGTTACCTATCTCACCACTAGTGACGAAGAATGACGCCTTTATGTAGTTCGGACCGCCTATATTGGTATACCGGTAGAATAAGATAGGCCTCGAGGCGCACTTGCACGAATTGCTCCTCACAAGGCCGATCGCAGTTCTCGTGGAGATGGTGGCTGCGAGTATCGTCAATACGATTGGTCTCCTTGCGCAGGGGGGCTCGCCAAGCATTGCCTGCTGAGGCTCTCCTTGGTGATGCGGTGGCCGATGAAGCACACGATGTGTCGTACGCTTTTGCTGCCCTTGGGGATATGTAATCACGTCAAGGGTGGACGATGAAAACTTGGGCTACTGGCGATCTTCTGCATGGGATGTTGAACGAATCTGTGATTCGTTCATTTGCCCAGTGTAACCGGTGTGTGTGCACCGCTCTGATACGTGAGCCACATGTACCTACGGCCAGGGCATTATCTGGAATGTGGTTTGGTAGTTGATCTATAGATAGATAGATAGATAGATAGTGGCAGACGCGACCCAGGCAGCCGAGTTGTCACGATTAACCAGCTGTCGGTACATGTGCCAAACAATCGGTTGATATGGTCGATCTTGATAGCTGCAAGAAATAGCCTACCTAATAAACTTGTGAGACCTGGGGTACAGAATGTAACCAAAGGGGGAGAGGGCTGCTTGTTTAACTGAACCTCCCATTTCCCTCCTCTACCCCCCTTGTCTGAGCCCCTGACTGATGGATGGCACGCCCAGGCAGAAGAAACACGTCCCAACTTGGACTAATAAGTTCCTCGCATTTTCTGAAACTGAATCGCTCTTTCCTCCTCAACCACAACAAGGTGCCTCCCTCGTCTTCTTTTCGTTTGCGTGCCGCAACTCTCTTTCCACAAACCAACCCCTTGCGGCTTTGTCCTCTTTTCTTTCTCTTTCCCCCCGGGGCGTTGACCGATATGTGCTTCTGTTGATCTAGTTTGGGGGCTGCTTTGACCGGTGAGAGGGGAGGAAGAGAAGAAATAGGAGGAGTTGAAATAAAGACCAACAGCCAGTGTTGTGGACGCGGTCAGAGAGGCATATCAGGTGCAACCAACTTCTGCGGGAGCGTGACCATTCCTTTCCCAATCTCAATACGCGAGACCACGGCTGCCGTACAAGAAAAAGGGAAAATCTCGGACTCTTTCTTCCTTGGTTCGCTTCTCCACGTGCGTCTATAAATGCCCAACTCCCATGCGGCTACCCGCACCCCAGCTTTCAAAGCCGCTTCTTGTTACCCTTTTCCATCAACCAGACTCCAAATGGCACATTTCTAGCGTGTGCCGGGAAATCAGCTGGGTCGGATCATTGAATATCCATCGCTTCCGGCGGCATTGGGTCGACTTCTTGGAGACGTCATCTGAAAAGTTCCTGGCACTACTGGAAGAATCGATGGGCATGATTGGCACATCCTCTAAGCTCAGAAGTTGGAACCCGTCTCTGCTCCTCGTGCCCCCACCGAGGCCTCCCTCTTGCTTCGGCATTGCTCCTCGCTCTCTCAGCGGTGGAGTTGTCCCTCGCATCATGGCAGACTGCAGGTCAAGACGGCGAAGTCCCCGAATTTCAGGCCAGACAAGGAAAACACCGAGGGAGGACATGGTTCGCCTCATTCTTCTCGCGCGAATTTTGAAAGCTCCATCACCGTGCATCACCCAAGCAAACAATCTGGGGAAATCGCATGGCAGCTACTGCTACAACGGACAATACCGCAGGCTTGCGAGCGCCTGTGCCGGTCATGGTTCTGAGGCAATGTCGCTTCCCTTCGCTCCACTCCTCAGTAGAATAGGGAGAAAATGACGAGTCATATGTGGTAGGCCACAAGCTCCCTCTCCCTCTGCCTTTGAACGATACCGAGGAGACATGGTTTGCTCCCATATTCCCAAGTTATCTCGGGGCCGCCTACCAGTCCATCTCGGTTCCGTGGCGGCCACGACATGATACAAGGCAGCGATAGCAGAACTTAAAGTCGCAACATGTCGCCCTAAAAGCGAAATCATCATGCAGGGAACAACATGAAGAGTAGCATCGAAGTTTCAGAGAGGCGAGGTTTGCAGTTACCTATCTTTTCATTGCATCTCCCGACGACGGGTGGCACAGTGGTATATGTCAGCTTTTCCTAGGGGCCAGGCTTCTGCACACCTCGACTCGTCCCGCCAAGTTATCCCATGGCTACATCTTGCCACGATCCTCCTAGTTTGCACGCATGCTCTGCGCGGTATCATTACATACCATCACGAGCTAACGATGTAGGCCCCCGATGTCACCAAGCCAAATTGCCGCATATTCCGTGGGCAAGACCAATAATTGACCATACGTATGAATGGCTCGGAGTGCGCCGTACGAGAGACTGGCCAAGGGTTTAGCAAGAAAGATACGTGGCCATGCTTTCAGTCGACCAGGTCGGTCAGATCATACTAGCATATTCTTTTGCTGAGTCGTGGTACTTTTCCCAGTTGTACCTGAACCAAGTCTCCTTTGCGTCTCGGTGCACCACTCTGCAAACGGACGCTGACCGGTGAAACGAGACTGCGCAATCTCAGGTAACGTCTACTCCGAAAAGATCTGACGACTGTTTGGAGAGACAGTGACTTGATGATGCAAGTCAGTGTCGCATCTCGGCGCGGGTGCTTGCCGGAGAAGCGCTTCCGTGGTGACGTCCTGTAGCATCATCGGAAAGACGATAAGTTACATGCCCTCGGTGCAACAATCGCCTCGCTCCTGGGTAAGGACATCGACCACAGGACTCCTATCTGGAGCATTCTTGCTTCATATGCCAAATCTAAAGGGAAGGCAGACCGAGGGAGGGATAGGTTCTATTCTTCTCGGAACAGGTCTTCGTGTGCCACGTTTATGAAGAGCATTATCCTTTGCGATGATTCAAATTGGTACGCCGAAGAGTTTACGAGCACATTGCCCTTGGGTACGGCATACTCGAGCTTGACCCTGCAAAAGAGTTGACGTGAGTCCCAAGACTCTTCAAAGATAGGTGTTTTCCACCAGCATAAACTTAGCCATGGCATGTCAGAGGACCTCCACCAGTCACCTTCACATGGGGTAACACAACTTTGATATGAAAAGGACCCGTTGGGCTTTTGCCTAACCTCGATGTCGTTATCAGCCGTGTGTGTTCCATGTCGGTTCGGAACAGTACCAAGCTGCGAGTCTCACGATACCAGTCAGACATCCCAAGACATGGCAAGGCCCGACGAAAAATAATAATAACAAGTCAGCAAAAGTCTAGACCATATACTCCCCCCTGCTTCTGCATACACCAAACAAACTACTGCATGTTTGTTCAGCTGCCCTACCAGAGGGCTGGTGGTTATATGCGACTATCAAACCCTGTGCATCTCTCCACGATCTTCAGTGGATTCTTCAACGGAGGGTTTCGCACTCTGAGTTAGCTTGGATAATTATAGCAGAGTATGCCGCCACCAGATTTAACTCCACTGTTCGGGATATAAGCAGAATCCGTGTGGTGAAGGTCAGCACTAGCTATAGGCGAGGGAGGGTCGGTTTGCTGGCTGGTCTACTGCTCCGTCGTCCCCTAGCTTGGCGAGCGGCACACCCGTCCTCGCCTGGCCCAATCAGGAGACTGGGGATGAAATCCGCGCCTGTCCGACTGGGCACTCAGCTGGGTATCACACGATTGCCGACTTGGAGGGGGGTCGCACATTGACCCCTAAGCCGGGGATTTTCGTGGGTTCTAGGCCTGGTGAAGATCCTGGCGCATTGAACTGTCAGTCGTCTGCGTCGGGCGAGCCTTACCTCAGCCGTCCTGGCCCCGATCCTACTGTGTCTCCCGTGTAACGACAATAGTCCTGGGATGCAATAGACACCGTTAAGCATGGGACTTAGTAAGTACCCTCTCCAATGAAGGCTCCAAAGGACCAGCACGGTCTGCATGGCAGCATACTGGACCCACCGCATTAGAGCTCAGTTGGCGTTCCAAAGTACGGCCAATATGCGAAGATATAGTTGTATATATAAGGAGAAGCAGTAGCTCGGCGAGCGACATCAATCACTATCATTCCAAGACACGGTGCCATACTCCAAAGACAACTCTTGCTTAAACTCGATGCCCCGTATCGCGCATATTATACCAACTATACTACATCTATCTTTGCCCGAAAGCCGGGCCTGATCTCTAGAAAATGGCTGAGCTCCCAGATTACATGACGGACCCCAACGCTGTGCTCAAGGATGCGAATGCCGAATGGCGGCATGGCCAACCGCCGGACTATTCAAAGACAAGAAGAGTCTTTGAGCAGAGTAAGGCTACGACTTTCTATCCTATTCGGAACTGCCTTTTCAAACAACCCAAATACTTCACCTTTCTTACACCCTTCTGGCTCTCCTCATCGACCATGATGCAAACCTAACCAAACATAACCACACAAAAGGCTGACTCATGCACACACAGCCAAGCAGACGTCGCACGAGCCGGGCAGCCTGCCGGACCTGGTGCAGAACCTAGTCAAGAACTGGGAGATTGAGGCCTCGTTCAAGACGAACCTGCGCGACTGGCGGACCGTGGACCCGGAGGCCTACACGTTTGCCGTCAACGGCGGGCCGGCCCAGCCCGCCGAGCACATGCTCAAGGTCGGCACGTACAACGCCATCATCGGCGCGCCCAACGCCTGGTACAGCCCGCGCCGCTCCGACCTCGCCGCGAGCCACAAGACCTTCAAGCGCATGATGCCCACCTTCGCCTGGGAGGTGCTCGAGGTCTACGGCGGGCCCCCCGTCGTCGCCTTCAAGTGGCGCCACTGGGGCGAGATGAAGGAGGATTACGTTTCCTTGGATGAGTGAGTTTTTTCTTTCTTTCTTCGCCCCCTTCCCCCCTTTTTCTCCATCTTCAGACACCTCACTTTCATTATCCTTGTTTTCTACCCAATATTGACATGTTCTTAGCAAAGGCGAGAAGGTCACCGCCAAGGCCCACGGTGGGACCATCGACATCCAAGGTGTCACCGTGGCTCATCTGAACGACAAGTTCCAAGTCACGAAGCTGGAGACCTGGTTCGACCCGGTCGAAATGTTCCGCCAGATCGCCCCCGAGGGATCGACCCTATCGAAGCAATCGTCTGCGGCCTTAGCCGGGGCAGCGGCTGGGTGTCCCGTCATGGCGGGAGGCCACGGCGTATCCAGCGAAGAGGCTGTTCAGGGTGCGGGTAGCAGCAGTGCTGAGGCCACTGTTGTTATAGAGGCCGAGTCAGGACGACAGCCCTAGAATGAAAGAAGAAAGCCAGCGTGTATAATGAATATGACCCCTATTTCCTAGCCATATCTTTTCGCCCAGATTTTGTGCCATAACTGAACGTATATCCGGATACTGCATACTCACCCACTGTTATTCTCAGGCGTCACGTAAGTCGGATGACGGCTTTCGGCTTGATTACATTCCCTTAATACATTTTCAAGTGTTGATCCAGCATGCCTCTGGACCCAGGGTATCTGTCTATATGCTGACGATTACTTCTCATGCCTTCTTGGACGCTCCCTTCTTGGATGCTCCCTTCTTGGACACCTCCTTTTTGGACGCCTCCTTGGGTGTCTCTTCCTTGGGCGCCTCCACCTTAGACAGCTTTTCCTTGGACGCCTTCTTCTTCAAGGCCTCCTTCTTGGGGGCTTCGACCTTCTTGGCTACTTCGTCCATGGGTACGTCCTCCATGGGTACGTCCTTCTCCTTGGGTGCTTCCTTCTTAGCCTCCTCTTCCTTCTTGGCCTCCTCCTTCTTGGCCACTTGCTTAGCACTGTCCGCACGAGGGTTGAAACCTCTCCGGCGCATTGCGTTGTGCTTGGCGCGTTCGATGTAGTCCTGATCCTCCTCCTCATCGAATCCACCGAAGTCGTCTTCCTTCTTGCTGCCGTTGGCCTCTTCGTCTTCGTCAACGATAGGCTGGTACATCTCCATATCGTAGTCATCCTTCTCCACCTTCTCCTTGCCGCTATCCTTGGGCGAAGGGCCGACCTTCTGGAACTTGGCCACGAAGAAACCGTCCATGTTGACAGTATGGGGGAAGAATCTCTTGGTAAGCTTGAGGCTTTGGTCGAAGTTCTTGCCCATCTGTGGTTGGGTTAGCAGATGCAGTTGTGGAACATTAAACCGAAGAAACTTACGTAGCTAGTATAGCCTTCTCGTCCGAACTGTTTACAAAAGTCAGTGCCAAAGTTTTCTTCACGTACATCACGCATAAAAGACTTACAGGAATTCCTGTTTCGACCAGTTTGACATTCGGGCGCTTGCGAAGGGCATATTGAACAACAGACTCGTCCTCCTCCACTATGAGAGAGTTAGCAATTGCTTTGTAAGTGGCCGTTTGGAAACGACCCTCATGGGACCGTTTGTGTATGGGACGCCGTGAGGCTCCCAAACACAGGTTTTGAGTTGAACGGGAATGCAATCTTACCGGTAACACTGCATGTACTGTACACAATAACACCACCAGTCTTGCTAGCATGGTTCACCGAGTCGATACTGGAATGACCACATGTTAGCGGTATTGTTCAGATGTATATCGCAGGAGAGACTTACGCTGCCAGCAGAAGCCGTTTTTGGAGGTGAGGAAGCGTTATGAAGTCCTTCTCTGTACGGCTGGTCTTGACGCTGGGATCCTTAGAAATAACACCTGTTCCTGAGCAGGGAGCATCCAGAAGAACTCGATCAAAGCCTCCCATGACGCGAGGGAACTCCGTAGCATCGTATGAGCAGACAATTGTGTTCCTCACCTATACCATATTAGCAAATGCACATCGTCTCACATATTAATATACTATAACTTACCCCTAAACGATGGATGTTACCAATAAGACCCTTGGCACGTGCCTTGTTGGGATCGTTGGCAAACACGACACCGGTGTTGTTCATCATGGCGGAACAGTATGTGGTCTTTCCTCCGGGAGCCGAGGCCATCTATAGAGAGAAAGGTTAACCATTGTCCAGCATTATGAATGCAGGCAACGTACATCAAGGACCCGCTCGTTCGGTTGCGGCTGCAAAGCCATGACGGGCAGGAAAGAAGAGGCAGCCTGAAGAATGTCTATAAGACCAATTAGCGACCTTTATTGCCACTTGCTCAAAAATTAAAGAGACTCACAGTGACCTGAAAGGTATTCGGGGGTGGCTCCCAGGGGTACAGTCGTATCGAACACCTGGAGACCAACCTTGGACCATTTGCCAACTGGTTCAAGCGTAACTCCACGATTGATCTGTTCAATTTTATAAGCTCCTTGTCATCCTTATTTGTCGGCGACTGAAACCTACCAAAGCCTGCGCGAGTTCTCTCCGGTGAGTCCTCAGCGTGTTTGTGCGGATAACAACGGGCCGCGGCGTTTCGTTGGCTTCAAAGAAGGCGAATGCCTCTTGCGGGGGAAACAGATTCCATAGCTTCTCAGCCATGAAGGGGCTGTAACCGTAGTACTATATAATGCGTGTCAGTTTCGGGATGACTAGGATGGTGGTGATTGTTGCTTACGGCAGAGATATCCTTCAAGACCTGCGCCGTGTACTCTGCTCGAGAGCGACCTGGCTCGGCCAATTTGGAGAAGTCGCCCAGAATCCGTATAACATCGTTGATGCGCGAGCGCAGCAGCTGGAGATCGGGTGCAAGCATGGACATAGGCTTTCCGCCCTCTTCCTCGTCGGCGAAGACATCCTCGCCGCCGATGTTGGTTTGTATCGCGGCCTCCTGCAACTCAGCTTCTGCGGCCTGTCTCTCCTCTTCCAGCTGTTCGTCGAGTTTCCTCGTGAGACCCTCGATGTTGGCGGCGGTCAAGCGCTCCTCGCGGTCTGAGTCGTCGTCCTCATCGTCGGAGAAGAGGAACTCCTTCTTTCCTTGCTGCTTCAGCTGCTGTTCCTCCTCGTCCGAGTCGAAGACGGAATCCTCGTCGAAGCCTTCGCCTTCGAGGTCATCGGAGTTGATGGCGTCTACGTCGAACTCATCGTCGTCTGAGTCGAGGGCGGCGGGCTTAGCGGCCTTCTTCTGCTTCTTCGCAGGCGCAGCAGACTCGGCTTTGGCAGTTGCAGTCTTGCGCTTCTTGGCGGCGGGAGCGCCTTCTTTTCTCGGGTGGTTTTTCTGCTGTGTGAGCTCGATATCACCACGCTGCTTTCTCTTCATACGACGACCGGAACCCATTTTGAATGATGTTTGCTAAAACAATTGGTTTAAAGAGAGCGTCGTGAATTGGGATGGGGATCACTGCCTTTGCTAACTACTACAGCGCCTTCGCAACTTTTTTGCTGGATAAAAATCCTTATCTCTAATCTAAGTGGAGCGATGGGACTGACAGTCTGACACCCCACCTGCCCACCAAGCCGATCGCCTATCATGTCGAGCCAAAGCCGCCCTAGCTGCCTCCTCAGGTACCTTACTGCTTAGGTACGTACCCTCACAATGGCCATACTTGCTATTCTAGTTGTATATTAGAAGATTGGCATATACGGAGGCTCGAATAGCGAGGTAATCTGGAGTAAGATTATTCTACAGCCGTATATGCTATCATTTCGGTACTATTCCATTATCTTAGCCTTTCATGGATAAAACCATAAGTATTGGGGGCAAGAGCGTTGGCCAGTCGACCTATTTACCTATAGCGGTACCTTAGCCAGAGTCCCCTATTCGGTCAACACATGCAATTGGTGTAAACTCATAACCCAAGGTAGAAGTAGGCCGTTATGCATCTTCGTATACTGACACAAAGATATAGGATATAGCGCTTCAAAAACGAAGCGCGGCCTTCAGATAGCAAACCCATCATGCTTGGGAGGATCATTGAACCTCCATAATCCTGCCCGTTCGGCTGCCTTCCTCACGCTAGACACTTCTTGATCCGTGACCGGCCGGTTGATCTCGGCGTATCTCACTTGTGTCATATCCTCTTCGATCACCTCGTGCTGCACGCCGCCGGGCTCCGTGACCTGCCGCCGCCGCTGTCGTTCTTTCTTCGGCTTTCCCACGTGGGCCGCAGGGCGGTACTGTTCCATGATGTTCACGAAGACGTCCTTGGAGACGTGGTCGGCCAGGAACCCCATGATCGACTCGGCCTCGGCCTCCTTTCCGGGCATGACGAGGTGGCGGACCAGGAGACCCCTTTTCGCAATGCCGTCGGCTGTGAAGCACAGGTCGCCCACCTGCCGCTGCATCTCCTGGATGCTTTCACGGGCAACGGAGGCGTAGTCGTCCGCCTTTAGTAGGCGCCTCGAAGCAGTCTTGGACCACACCTTGAAATCAGGCAAATATATGTCCACCAGCCCATCCCTATTTCCAGCCACCTTGTTAGTACCGGTTTGCCCAAGTATGCCCGTGTGCCGTAAGAGACGATGCATTTGTTGAAAACCACCTACATGAGCTCAAGTGAATCGAGGGAGTCAAAGGCCGAGGTGTTGTATATAATGGGCAGCGTCAGACCCATGTCCCGCGCCGCTAGAATGGAGAGAGCGACTTGAGGGACCACATGCTCGGGAGTGACCAGGTTAATGTTATGCACTCCTCCCGTATCCTGCAATTTGATGTACCACTCAGCCAACTCCTCTGGCGTAAGGTCAAAGCCGTTGCGTTGGTGCGCAATATCATGGTTCTGACAGAAGGTACAGCGAAGATTGCAACCAGAAAAGAAGACGGAGCCGCTACCGTTGTGGCCCTGAATGCAAGGTTCTGCTCATGTTTGGTCAGCGAGTGTTTGTGGGTGCCAATTCGAATTAAGGACACGGTTTATCTAATGTAGTGTATACATGTATGTCTTCGTATACTGACCTTCTCCGAAGTGTGGTGCAATCACGTTGACTTTGACGTCTGCTCCAATAAGACACACGCCTGTGGTTTCGTACCGGTTGACGCCACACAACCGGGGACATAGGTTGCAATTGCTCAGATGAGCGTAGGCTCGGGAGCGCTTCTTGGCCGCCTCAACACTCGAGAGGAGCTGATATCGCGGGATATAGTCATCGAGCAAAAATGGAGGCGCCAGGTGGAGAGACCTTGTCGGCTGCCCTGCCACGACCGGCCTGAAGGGCTGCAACCGTCGCCCTCGCGCCAAAGACTGCTGCGACCAGCGCATCAAGGTCTTGCTAAAAAACATCATCAGGGCATAGAGTTACATTGCCGAGAGTGTGTGGCCCCATGGAATAGTATGGCGACAGAACAGGTTCGTGTTTCTAGCGAAATGCCGATGCGGACGGTGATGCAGACGATATGCCGGCCGTCGCAGCTACGTTGTCAAGGCGAGTGGCGAACTACGCGACTACAAGAGCTGGCCGAGAGCCGGGACCTGCGCAAGGCCGCAATATCTCGGGGAAATATAGTGAACTGACTAAGCCGGGTAATCTTTGCCAAGTATGACCGCCCGATGATGATTTGATATCATTTATGTGATATTTAGTAAGTGAGGATGTATGATACAACAGGAGACCCTCGAGCCCCCGACCGGTGGATCGGCTAGGCTAGTTGGCTAGTTGTAGTTGCGGGGGTGTACTCGGTCGAGACTCTGGTGGGATATCAATGTCCCGATTTGAGGAGATGCTAGGTTGAGACTCGCATGTATAAGCAGCTCATTGGATGTTTTCAAAATATAACTTCCTACATATAATTATCAAAGATACCCTCCAAGCGTTTTGGACCACCCGGTCCTGGTCTTCATCTTCTTAACCTACTAGACTGCCACAATATCAGTACTATACGCACTATCACCTCGGTTAAACCCCATCAGCCCATCAGCCCATCAGAGCAGCCGGCACAGTAAAGGATCGTACAAGATGGCATCTCAAGTATTCTGGATCGGTCTCGGAAATATGGGCAGGGTGAATATACTCCATACACTCATGGAAATAAAAACACAACTAACATTTGTCAAAGGGCATGTCTAAGAACCTGGCAGAGAAGGGTTCTCTCGACAAGCCGTTGCTGGCCTACAACCGAACCAAGAAGCGAACAGACGACCTGGTCGCAAAGGTAGGCTCGGACAAGGTGGAGGCCCTCGACTCAGTCGAGGAGGGCGTGAAGCGCAGCCACATCATCTTCACCTCTCTCAGCAACGACAAGGCCGTGGAGGGGCTGTACGAGTCCATCCTCAAGGCCGGCGACCTGAAGGGCAAGCTGTTCATCGAGACGTCTACGATCCACCCGGACACCACGGAGCGCATCGCCAAGTCTCTGACCGGCGCCGGGGCCGAGTTCGTGGCCTGCCCGGTGTTCGGCGTGCCGGCGGTGGCCGAGGCGGGCCAGCTCATCTTCGTGCCGGCGGGGCCCAAGTCGTCCATCGACAAGCTGCGCCCTTTCATCAAGGGCGTCATGGGCCGGGCCGAGATCCCGTTCGAGGACCGGCCGTACGGCGACGCGCTGAAGCTCAAGCTGATCGGCAACACGTTTGTGCTCAACATGGTGACGCAGCTGGCCGAGGCCCTCACGATGGCGGAGAAGACCGAGGTGGGCACGGCGCCGGTCCAGCAGTTCGTCGACCTGTTCGTGGGCGGGCCCTTCTCGGCCTACGGGGAGCGGATGGTCAAGGGCGTCTATCACAAGATGGACGCGCCCCTCTTCTCGGCTGACAACGCCATCAAGGACGCGTCTCACGCCCTGGATCTGGGAAAAGGAGTGGGCGTAGAGCTTAAAAACCCAGCTGTCGCCAAGGAATATCTACAGGACGTCGCCAAGCACGCAGGCGGAGATGTGGGCGACATTGCTGGAATATACGGTGCCGTACGTATGAGGGCAGGCTTGAAATACGAGAATGACGCATGAAGAACAAAGGGGCCAAAAGTGTATACTTATTCCACTACATACGTACCGAGGATCTCAGTATTTCGTACAATCGGAAAGGGGAATGATAAAGAAGGCTTTGGTATTTTATATAAGTAGTAATGATGACTGCAGAATCCGGAATAATCGAATGAATGAAATATAGGTAGCTGTATGCATCTGAGTAAAAAGGAGACCCATGGGGTGGATTCGGTAGTGCAGCTGTAGACCAATGTCTGAATGTCTCTTACAGGTATGTACGCTGTACTCCAAAAATAGCAGGGGTTTGGGGCCTGTGACTAAGCCGCATCGAGAGTCCCTAGGTAGCGTCCGTCCACTGCATCGCAACGACCTGCAGCAGCAGCAGCCAGGCCAGCAGTGCAAGGCGGCAGCTCCAAATCCACCAAGCCGAATGAATAGCTCTCAAAACGACGTCGTCAACATATCCCCGAGTCGCCTTATCCTAATCCCCGTCCATTATCTACCAAGCTTCTTCTTCTTCTTCTTCTTCTTCCTCCTCTGCTTTCTCTTCACTCTTTCATTTCTCAGGCGCAACCAACCATACACGTTTGGCATTAAAAGACGAAAATTAACACACACAATACTCACAATGGCTCAAGGGTACAGTGCCCATCATCGTGCCGGCTGCTCTCCAGCCGTATACATCACATAGCTAACCGGGGCATCGCACCACGAATAGGTACAGCGTCTTTATTGGCGCCATCATTGTGGCCGCCTTCTGCGCCGCCGCTTGGTTCCTGGCACCCAAGGGCGAAAATCAGACGTGAGTTTCTCTTCGCTCCATCTCCCTTCCCCCCCTTCTCTTTCCTAGGTCGATGTTCAATCCATCTCGCGATTTTCCGGCAACTCGAAACCATCGCGACTGCCGTCGCCGCCAGCCTCCTTTGCAACCACCGACTATTTCCCCAAACAACCATCGTCACCAGCAGGTCGTGGGAGGCCTCCCTGCGTTGCGCGCAAAGAATAATAGACTTGGTCTCGTTTGCTGACCCGTGCAACCCCCCCATTCAGAACTTGGCGCTCCTCCCTAATCATCGCCTTTGTCGCCTGCTACTTGATGTGGTTCATCACCTTCATGGCCCAGCTCAACCCGCTGATCGAGCCGAGATCGAGCACCGTACGGTCGGGCTACCAACACGAATAAGGCCAGAGACGCACGAGGGGGGAGGAGAATACATATCAGCACTACGGGGAGCTGTAAGAGACGATCGTCCGAGACAGAGCTGGGATTTTGGGACGTTGCCCCATCCCTGGTATTGGGCTGAGAAGACGGAAAGGTAGCGGAAGTGTCTGCCCGGCTAAGGTATTGGAAGAAGACGTATGGGTGGCACGCCATCAACGCGCAAATACAGAGAAGAGGAAGGGAAAGGCAAGCGAATGCCGGCGGTATGGACGACAGGTT
This sequence comes from Apiospora malaysiana, assembly GCA_006508115.1. NCBI lineage: Eukaryota > Fungi > Ascomycota > Sordariomycetes > Amphisphaeriales > Apiosporaceae > Apiospora > Apiospora malaysiana. The sequence continues at coordinate 52,243 of QUSE01000036.1, forward strand.
TTTCGTCGGGAACAGCCTACCGCGTCCTTGTATTATCAGTGTCGTTCTCAGTCATCAGCAGCAGCAGGTGGTAGTATCGCGGTGCTTTGTCGCTCGCGCATCTGCCGCCCAGCTTGTTTACATGTGTCATATTCACCGGCGTTATGGGAAAGAAAGGGAGGGGATTTGTGGATTGTTGTTGCCAGTTCGTCTTGAGCAGAAATCATGCAAAAACCCGGCCCTGGCCATATTGGCCGGGGAGTGTACAGTCATCACATCTGTTTATTTGCTAGAGTTTACGTCAGTGCCAAACCAGTGTGGATGTGATCTTAATGCATGGTATCATGATGCACTTCGTGATTTCCGTCATGGTTCATTTGTTTTACAGATATCTATCATCACCAAGCCAGTCGCCCTGCCCACTCCTTAACCACCTCCATGATGGCTCTGCCGTCCGCCGCGACAGCGCTCTCGCTCACGCTGTCGACGCCCTCGAGCCCGACGACCCAAAGGATGGCGCGCCCGACGATCCAGCGGGCCACCGCTCCGGCCGCGGCCAGGACGAGGGCGACGGGGTAGCCGCAGTCGAGCAGGATCTTGAGGGCCTCGACATTATTCAGGACGACGGCCCAGCCGAGGCTGCGCGCGGCCGCCGGCACGTCGTAGTCCCAGATGACCATGAGGATGGGGAAGAGCTTGGTCGAGCTCGACACGAGCAGCGCCGTCGACACCGAGTTGGGCCGGGTGTACGTCCGCAGCAGGCCCAGCTGGTTCAGCGGCGACAGCGGCGATGACGTCAGGAATCGGATCGAGAGCTGGAAGGCGAGGGTTGAACAGGTGCAGAGGATGACTATATAGAGTAGGAGCGAATACAAAATTAGTTTCGTGTGCGCGTCAAGGATCTGTATGCAAATATATGTCTTGGATGCAAAAGGGGATCATCATCATCATAGGGTGGACATACGGAAGAACATGTATTGGAAGACAATGGGCTGCTGAGCGAGCGAACCCAGATTGCTCCCGACGATCTGATTCTGCAGCTCGTCTCCGGGGGAACCTCCTGCCGCAGATATCGCAGTACCCGCAGCCGGGGGCGAACTCGGTACCGTCTGCTTCTCGATGCGGGCCCAGGTGAGGTAGACGTCGAAGAGCAGCAGCAGGGTGCCGAGGCGGATGATGGAGGGGTCGAACTGGTCGCCCTCGCGCATGAGGGTGTTGTGCAGCAGGTGGCGGTAGACCTGGGGCTTGATGAGGACGAGGTCGATGAATAGCACGACGAAGTCGTGTTCGACGTACTTGTCGCAGAAGCGGCCGCAGTTCTTACAGACCGTCAGGCGGATGTTATGGCCGCTCGACGGATCGCCCGCGCCCGAGTATTGCGTCCATAGCGTCTTGACGGGGTGCCGGCACTCGATGCAGATGGGCATGTTCCTTGGCTTCGCTTCGATTTCGCGCGCGAAGAGGGAAGAAGGGAGATGGTAGGGGGAGGGGGAGGGAGTTTGGTTCTCGTTTGCGCCGTGCGGGCTCGTTCGTTTCCTTGGCTTGTACGTTTATCGATATAAGACTTTATGCTTGGTTGAATTATTGGTAAGCCCGCTCAGCTCAATTATATCAGCTTCATCGCAGTAATCGTGGGCGCCGACGAGGCAGGCAGGTCAATAGCGGCTTGTTTGATGGGCAAGGTTGTAGATTGGAATATGCACACTAGGTACCCTACCTAATATGTAGGTACAACATTTGTCTAAGTCCAAACCCAGCGACCGGCCTGGGCTCGGGTCCATTGGCCGGGGCATCCCTCGCTAAAAGTGGACTGCCGATGGCGTCCGCTACCGGCACATGTTCAGGTTAGTGGACGCGGCAATCTTGATATACGGAATTATAAGGTACGGTGGATAGATGGATTCATGGCCTGAGGTATTGATGAATCTATAATGAATAACTGAAAATATTCCTGCTCTCTAAACACCCTATAACGCCCAGTAAAGATATAAATGGCATGCTGTTGAGCTTTCAACCTGGCTGATGCTGCTGATGCTGCTGCTTGCTCTTCCCGTCATCAATCCCGCGTTTTTCTATATACAAAAGAGGCCCGTCGTAGCCTGCAAATTTGAAATGTCATACCAGCACCCAGCAACGCCTGAAATGCACATAACCAACCGTCATCTTTCCGGTGTGAGCCCATCGGGCATTGCTAGAACAAGACACAGTAAACATCGCTTCAGTCATCCTTCTTGCCCTTGACCGCCGAAGTTGTCGACCGACCCCTTATCGTGCCTTCGCCATCGTTCCTCGCCGTGGTGCCAAAGTACCCCGAGTTCAGCAGATTTGCCTCTGGCATACGCAGCGGTGTCCTAGGCCCCCCATCATCACTGTTGGTGTCGGTCAGTTCGATTAGATCCAGATCTTCCGCTGGCCTCCTAGTCGAACTCAGCCTGGGGGTGGATGGCCGCTTTGCCCATGCGCCTCGCAGCCACGTCTCAACTGTTGCCGCTGCTTGTTCCAGGCCCATGCCCTGCTTCGCATTCATGGCACTTGCATCGCGGCCATCCTCGAACGGACTTTCTACGATCCCCGTCGTCTCGTCCGCCTTGGTATTATTGAAGCCCCAGTGAGCGGATTCCGAACCCATTACCGACATGGAGGGCATGGAATCGATGTTGAAACCCTTAGGAAGCCGCTTGTTGACCCAGGTATTGAGAGAGTCTTTGGCCGGCCCAGGAGCTCGAGTACTCCGACCCATGGTACCAACGCCTCCAGGCCGTCGCATCCAGGCCGGTGCCCCATCACTAGGACCGACTAGACTGTTTCCCCTGCTCCTGCCGTTGGATGACGATGCCCCTAAACTGCCCGCAGCGGGACGTTGGGCACCGCTTATTGAACTCTGTCTCCGCGAGGACCAGTTCCCAGGACTGTCTACAGCAGGCTCGCTGGAGCCCCCAGTGACGCCGCGAGACAGGTCGAGAGACTGGCGCGGCGAAGAGAAGGCGGATACGGTGCGAATGCTCTTCTTCCGCCGCGGGGGGAAGAAACCCACTGCCTGCCGTGGTACTCTTACGATCTCTACGGCGTTGTCGACGCCGTCGATCTTTACCCATCGTACATGTGTCCAAGGTTGTTCCTCTTCTGGAAGGGACTGGCTTTTGGCGTTATGTGGACTGAAAAAGTCCTCGCGAACTGGGTGCTCACAGGCCCAACCGTCGGCCATCCCACTTTGTATGGAACTCTCTGGCTGCGGCGTCGTTGCCAGATGGTCCACTTTCTGGTTGAAGTAGTTTGGCGGTTCGCAGGGCCGTCCCTTGATTTCGCAGGCATCTACAGGTATCATCAAATGTTTGCGGACCTGGATATTATCCCGGGACCATAAGCCATTCGTCTTCCTGAAGGCGTCATCTTGGCATCTATACCGGAGGATGAGGCCGGCATATGTGTCGGTTGGCAGCACATGGTGTAGATAGACCAACTGATCCTCCACAACCTCCTCGCTGCGCATGCCAGCCAGATTTTCGTCGGAATTACGTCTCTTGAATTTCCCGGCAACGTCTAGACCCCCGTTTACACCTTCGTAGCTCTCCAAAACGCTCGCGGTCTTCCTGGCCTTGAGAGCAGCCTCTCGCTCCGCCAGGGACCCCGCCGCGATATCCGCGGCTTTTGGCCGCCCCGACTTGGACGGTGGTGCCGGGCCCCAGCTGTCGGGGAGGTTACGACCAGACGATTTATTCCCATTGGCGCCAAGTGTTTTCCATGCTGATTTCTGTCGAGAACTGCTCGCACTCCTGCTATTTGGCCGCGACGCCTCGCTGTTATAACCGCTCTCCCCGCCGGTAAGTATGGAAGAGGCGAGCTCTTGCATAGACGCCCAGGTCGGAGCCCACTGGCCATCGAGCAGGCCCTTGCTGAAAGACGAGGCGACAGGGCTCGACCGCCCGCTATCGGCGAGCTTGGTTGTGCTGAGACGAGTGGCCGGGAGAGGACTGATGCCACGGCTGGGAGCAGGGCTGTCACGGGGAGAGGAGTGGGAGGCTAGAGGATTCGATGTGGCATCGTTGGCGCTGGGACCCCGGCGGTTGCGTGGGCGCGACTCTCCGTCAATGCCGGCAGGCATCAGAGACGTGGATGAAATGGAGCCCGCATTCTGGTTGGAGGTAGATCGGGCGGCGGGAGGGGCCATTGTCGGTCAGATAAGTTTCGCAGACAGGAGCGGTCGAACCAGCAAAGCGATTTGCTCGTGTCCGCGCTCGGCGGGTGGAATGCAGATGCAGTAGGTGCATCAAAGCTGTGTCTTGTCGATGCCGGTTGATGATGACATTTATGAGGGCGAAGGCCTGCAGCGGCCGGGGATTTCTGGGATGGGCGGATCTAATTGGGAGCGCAGGTTGAAGTGGTTCGCAGGTGCAGAGGCTCGAGGGTTGGTAAAAGTGGTTTGGAAGCCCGAGTGTCGTTTGGTCTATGTGAGGAAAGGACAACGAATTGGCGGTATTACCGTCTGAAGGTTTCAGCGTTGGGGGTGGTGTAAGAAAGGGAAGATAGAGTGAGCGAGCCAGTGAGCGGGTGTGTCCTCTCAGTGCTGTCTGGAATCGATGGCGGGCTTCTGTTTCTTGTTCGCAACACCTAACCTAACCAACCTACCGTACAGCACAGAGGCATGTAAGTAGTAGTAACAGGTAGGTTTTAGTGTCCCCTGTCCGTATGTTCGTCTGTTTGTAGGTGACTTCAGAGATTGATCAATTGATCCGATCAATCGGTTCTATGGCTACCTAACCTCCCGCTAGTAAGCAAATATAAATGTATGTAGGTAGGTAGGTATGTTTGTGTTCAAATAGAATGCCACTTTATTCATTCCTCCCAACAGCCGCCTTGTCCAGAGAGGGAGAGAATCAAGCATCCCACTTGAGCTGGCAAGTAACACCACCTTAATTAGAACAGCCTGTTATCATCAGCAACGGAGATAGATACGTGACATACGTACATAATTAGTAGTACCTACCTACTTTTAAGCCAACCACCGACTGGACGGATTGGGTTCGACAAGACTGCCCATGCCCATGCCCATGGCCACGCATAAACGCATGCCACGCAGTCTTACGTACCCCCCCACCCCCTCCCCTTTCATTATGTACATATGGACAATGGGCAGTACAGTAGGTTAGCCTGGTAGCCAGCAAGTGCTAATAATATTGGCCCTTGCAGGTCCGCAGGTCCTCATCATGGTTCAGGATCATTCACTGCGGTTTCATGTCTACAGACCAATCAGCTCCTCAGACGCTCCAGCGCCGCCTCCGCTGCCAATCATGCTCAACCCCACCATCGAGTACATCCTCCTGTCAATCAAGATACTTTTACCCAGCATTTACCTAACAACACTCTCGGCTCTCTGCTTGGCTACGGGTTCGACCATCATGGTTGAGATTCGATTTCCAATCTCCCATCTCAAGACTCCTCCCGGAAGTCCCTCCTACTACGTAATTGGTGGGTTTAAAAGTCTTGCGTGCTGCGCTCTCTTCCTACATATGAGGAGCCTATATGTAGGTATACGGGTCGGTTACTAGTTAAAGTGCCACCGCTATTTGACAGATCAGATAGGTTATATATCAATGATTTGTGTGGGCAGAAAGACCCCCCGTGTTCCTTTGGAATATACACACTTGGCCGAGCATTATAATAACACATCTCGTCTTCATGCCTACCCGGGCACAGCCAGGGCCCGCATGACCCTTGCAGTGGCCATCAAGTTATACTGGTACATTTTTCATGTGCATCGTCAATGTCCTCACATCCCCACGACTCACGCTCCAGCATTCCCAAGGCCTAGATCAAGATTGCCCAGATTCACGTCATTACCGTTGATTCCGAAGAATTGAAACCTGGAGAAGGGCTATGTTAGTCGATGCTTGGTCGTCAAGTAGGTCTGCCATGCACTCACCAGTCCTCAACATTCAGCGTGGCTGGCACCACCTGCCCCGTTGCAGATCCCGTACTCCAGCTGTCGCTTGGGCTATGGCCATCCGGTAGGCCACCGTCATGCTGCCATATCTGTCCTGGCTGTCCTTGGTATTGTCCCATGTTGGGCTGTAGCATGCCGTCTGTTTGAGATGGGCTTCCACTCATCCCTTTCCCTGTTGCCGAGCTGCCGCGCTGCTGGTGTGCTGGCTGTTGCTGTTGCTGTTGATGGTGGTGCTGTGCCGCCGCCGGCTGCTGCTGTTGCTGCTGCTGATACTGCCCACCTTGGCCCGGCATCTGTGGTATACCCTGGAATTGCGCCATCATGTTGGGATCCAAGCCTTGGTGAGTCTGGGAAGGCGAGGCTTGGGGGAATTGAGGTATCGATGTGCTCTCCGGGAATAGTTGGTCGGGCTGGAAGTTCTCCCATATCGACTGCGACAGGTTCGGCGAATTACGAGTTACAAGGTATAGGTCAGGTGGTGTGGCAGGGACCGAGAAGGAAGGATTGAATGGCGTGGCCGGTCTGGTATGTGGTCGACTGTGAGTACCACCCATGAATGTGTCTCCTGATCGTGCATTCGGCGATGCCACGGGCGGCCCCATGTGGTTCTGGTGCAAGTCGCCCTTTTGCGTCTGTGCAGGCGTCTGGGGTCTTGACCTCTCATACGACTCTTGTTGCGTTGGCGTGCTCACGCTGAAATCGATGGCCATCTCGTCGTATTTCCTCTTGGCTGCTTCTGCCGTTCTCATTTGTTGTTGCTGCTGCTGCTCCAGTTGGTTGAAACTCTGTTGCGCCTTACGGTGTCGCTTGCCCGCCGCTTTCTGTAGCCTCTCCTCGAGTGACCTATTCCCAAGGATGGATTCAAAGAGGGTGTAAATCATCTTGCCGACCAACCAAACCTTCGAGACTTCCTTGAGGGCTGCCATGCACGTCCGGATCCTGTCGTGCGTAACCTGTTGGATTGACGGGACAGGTGACCGCATCTGGTATACATGCATGATGAGCGCCGAGAACAAGCTATAGTTGACGAAAGCCGGACAATACCGGAGTTCGTCGTGAGCCGACAAATTCTCGATAATGGAAGTGATCATCCCCGCCGCCTGGAACGCAATATTCCGTGACGGGTATGACGAATCGTCCGGATACCTGAAGCCGTGATTGTGGTTAGGTGGCATGTGTGCCCGGTGTAGCAGGCAGAGGGTGGTATAGTAGTTCGAATGGAGCAATGCGCTCCAGAAATGGTGTCTGGGCATCTCCCAGTAGATAATCTTGGGGCAGTTTTGCAACCAGTCGGCCAGCGCCATGTCACTATGGGTAAGATCGATGGCGTTGCGCTGGCGCCCTTTCGAGGCTACCGAATATTGCTGTGATAGCACCAAGCCCATGATCTCGCAGAGTTTGACATACTGCAGGAAGAATTGGACATGGATAGGGTCAGGCGGGAAACCGCTCGCATAATCCGCCTCGTCCTCGACAAAGTCGTCCTCCGTGAGCATTTCCACATCGGCATCGTCCAAGTTGATGTGGACCGGACGTCCCAGGGCCACAGCAACTGATCGGTCTCTTGTAAACAACGTCCACCATATGCGCTTCCAGAGCCTTTTATCTGCTTTGCTGAGTTGGGAACTCTCCACACTTCGATGCATACCAGACCCCTGAGCTACAATCGTTGCAACACGGCTCCAGTAAAATACATTTTTGGTGACATCCTCTGGTCCTTCCCAGTACCATCCCATTAAGATTAATGACTGGACGATAGTCACTCGATCGTCTTCGTAGTTGGCATCATACAGTGCTTTGGCGCGCTTGTAAAATGTCAGCGCCGCAGGGGTTGTAGAGCCATTGGCATCCATTAGTTGAGGGTTACTGCAGACTCGCGAGCCGGCGAGTAAAACCGCCTGCAGAAGCAGAAGCGACGGAGGATTCTTTGGATCTCGATATTGTCTCATGAAGCGACTATGGTTGATGACTGGGACAATTGGGTGGACCCATCGGAAGTAAGCCTCGATCAGCTCGTCGCACAACGACCTCGGAGGAAGAAGGAACGCGCCGCGTTGGTGTAGAATATCGATCTCAATGTTGTCCAACTCGGTCAAACGTGCCCTTGAGCCCCTCACATTGTCGGGCAGTGGGTAATGGACGACATCGGAAGAACCTTGGCGGTCGTGAACCAGGAGGGTGAGGTTGGATGACTCTCCCAGGAAGGCAACTCGTCCGGCTTCTGTGATAGGCGCTCTGGTGAACTTCGGCTTCATGACTAGATTTAAAAAAGTATCGTTGTCAACCTCCTCTTTCCTCGCTTGGGCTTCTGTTAATGTCGTTGCTGGTGTACCTTCCGACGAGTGGTATACTGCTGGTCTCGCCTGAAATGTGGACGACGAGCCAGCAGCAGTGGCAGCAGCCGGAGCCGGTGAGCGGTCATCGACATTGTCGCCTCGTTCGCTTGTTAGGTTGCGCATTAGCTTGTTAATCACATGCGCAGATTATTTGCCGGGACGGCAGTAGCAACCTACCTATCCGAATCCCTACCCGTACTCGTTCCTGTAGTCTTTTTCCTCTTGGGTGCTGGGATCTTGCATTCGATCTGGAAGGCTACGCAATTGGTGCAAGGGACGCCCACTGCAGTTTCTGTGATCAGCCAATGCTGCCGTTGTATAGTGCGCATATATTATTCAAACAGAGGGAGAAGGTGGCCGATAGGGCCGAGAAGCCATCGAGCGGGTGCGTCGACAAGAAGCGACCTGGACCGGCCGACGCCCATAAATGGTGGGAGGGGAGGGGCACGCCACAGGAGAGATTCGGCTCGGCAACGACAACGAGACAAGACTTACACGAGGCAGCGTCACATCGAACCTTCCGAGCATGGCATGTCTATCAAGAAAGAAAAGTGTTAGGCTGCATTCGCACGATAAAGGCAGTCTTGGGTGGTGGCTATTGGCGGCATGCTGATAGGTTGCGCTGGGATACGAAGCCCGAGATGCCTCGGCACGATTTTGATCGAGACCCAGATAAAGGGTAGATAAAAGCAACCCGCGCTCTCAACCTTAAAAAAAAAGAGAGGGTGAGACTCGAAACAAACATACCTCGCAGGCTCGAGATGCACGCTGTCTTTATGTGCAGAAAAGAAAATGAAGCTGTCAGCAACGCCGGTACTGGATACGCATCTACACAAAGACTCGAAGAAAGTGGTCGCAAACCTGCGAAAGCTCAAACTGTTCTGAGCGTTGGCCTGTTGTTGTGAGGTGGGAGCTCCTCCGCCCAAGGAGCCGCCGCCATTCTGGCTAGATTGTTGCGGCGAATGGGATTTAGGGCCTGCCGAATCTCCTGTGGACATTTCTGATTCCATTTTCGTGGTCGCCTGTACCTCCAAAGCCATCTGGCTGCACCATTCGGAAGAAATCGTCGTCGTTGTCGCCCGCCCGCCGTCGTTGGTCGCGGCTATGGATGTGGGTGATGTCGCCTGGCAAGCTGGGTAGTGCGATCGGCGGATTGAAATCGCGATCGATGGAAGGTAAGGGAAAGCTGGAAAGAAGACTGATGGGCTGAAATGGGGGTCGCACTACGCGAACAAACGATGCGCCCACGTCTCGTTTCCTGATCTCTTGGTCGTGCCGTGCTTGACTTTGCGCCAGGCGAGGTTTCGTGTGCTTTGGGGGCCTCTTACAGCTGTTAAATGGAGCATGAGTAGGCCAAGACGATTGATTATGTAGGCCCTGTGCTAGACGTTAAAGTAGTCGATTCGGTGCGGTGGTTATCCACTATTGGAAGTCAAGTCAGTGGTGCTGTACATGCACTGGTAGGTTGGTAGGGTGCCTAGAGCAGAAGCTGGAGCTGGAGCAGGGATATTATCATTGCAATGTCCACTTCGCATCAGCATGGCAGCAACGGGGACTTTAGACTTCCCGTGCGCCCATAGATAAAGTAGGTACGTGTAGTCGTAGGCTGCTAGCAATACATACCAGATAAAGTAGACGGCTGGCAACCTCTTGTCCTCTTCAGTATCTTTCTTATGTTTCGTAATGCAAGAAACTCTGCCTATGCGTATACGAGGTTTCGTCCGATCAATGGGATGTTAGATTCTCGAGAGTCGAAATGATGATGCTATAGACCGGAATGCTATTTGTTGTTGTCCAACGCTTAGGGGTTTGTTTCCGTTTGTTTCATAAACAGTCCGACGGACGCCTCGGCTTTTAGAGTCTGATAGGGGGGTGGCCTGGGGGCATTCGTGACCCGGAGCAAAACTGCAAAGGAGGTCGATAATAAAGGAGATCCAGTTAATATCGTATCTGGATCAATGAGTAGCGCCGACCAACTGCCCGCAATAGGCACTCGAGCTATAAGTTGGATCACGTATCAAGAGGTCCAAGTTGCTTTGGCTTCTTCGGGCAACAGTCAATGTTCTCGAACGAGGGAGAGGAGAGGACAAACCAAGGTGGCATTCGGGGGTCGAAACAGCAAGGCCCATCGTACTTCATCAACCATTTCTTGGGCTCCCGCGACCCCAATGGTATACTACCAGATTACGGGCAATATGCCTTCGCATTTATAGAATGCAGCATACCTACTACCTACGACTGCATATTATTTTGTTTCCACTAAATTACATGTGAGAGCCATCTGAGATCTGTATGCCCTGTCACCCGAAGTTAGCATGTCAGGTGCCCACTTGCCGTCTGAAGCTCTCCGGGCAATCGGATGGTCAACGCCAGGCCCAGTTGGTGTGTGCTGCTTGACCACCTCCCCTGCTCCCCTTGTTCCCCTACTTTCGATGTAACATAACGGACATACCGGACAACACACAATACACTTATATACCAGGGCTATTCTGCTACATATGTATCAAATTATTATTTAGTTGACTCCTTGCCAAGTATAGGGAGAGAGAATGGATTCCTGGTCTGAGGATGTAGTAGTAAGTATTTACTCGTAAGGTGAGCACACACACACACACACACCATACACGCATGCAGCGTCAACTTATCCCAGTCTCTCATCTGACTTACCCCATCCTTACTTGGCTACGGGGCTGGAAGCATCCCCGAACTTCTCCGCACTTTGTGCTTGATTTGCTAACCTAGGTTGTATCTGCATCTATCGCCGATGTGGGTGGGCATCCTGTATGAAATCGCTAGCTAGACGCGTTGCATTCTCCTATCTCAATGCGGATCTAGAGGCGGAAACGGTCTCATAGATCAGGCTCATGATTCAAACAGCCAGCCAGCCAGCCTTGCGGGTGCAACGCCGGTAGGCTAACGATGTACTATAGTAGTACTTCAAACGCCTCGAGTCTTGTTCTGAGCTGTAGCTACTGTTAATGTTCTGGCGGACTTCGACACTAAACGGTCGGCTGATGGAACCCGCACATCATTCATATACTGCAGTCCGGTCTTCACTCCATGATTGGCTCGAGTATTGGTTTAGGTTACAGAGGTCCGTGGCCATTGAAATTTCTATCTTTTCTTGCCCAAACGCCGTTTTGTTTGCAAGATATCCACGATTTGTTTATATGCTTGCATAATGCCATGTATATTGACCTTGGACCACCACTGTGAAGTTGGATATACTGAACCTACTTAATACACCACATACCACGCCTATTTTATTTTCTTGATCTTCAATGAGATGATGGCTGGGTGCAATATAGAAATTGGGACTGCGAGTTGCTTGCTGATCCGGGAAAGATGTACTTCCACCAATGCCATTGGTCATCTAGTTGTGACAAAAATCGGCTGCAGGGAGCCCCATACCCCCGTACGCCTGAGATTGCTTGTTTAGTACTACTGACGCGGGGTTCCAAGACGAAATGATGGTTGCGAAGGGAATGGCAGTATACTGTGATACATAACACTTTCAATGCGTACCAAAGGGAGGGAGACAGGCTGCGTAGTTCAAACGATATATTGTGAGTTGTGAAGAACTCTATCTTATACTAGTTTTATCGTCACAGCTGCAAGCCAAGATGTTCATGTGTCGCCAGTAGCAGAAGCGCTGGTAGTAGGCGCTGAGAGGCTTGTCGGCTCCTTTTCCTTGACCTCCCCGACCACAATGTCGGCAACGAGGTCCATAGCTGCGCCGTTCGAGGGTGTCTTTGAACCCTTATTGGTGTTGTTTACCTCGATCCCCGAGATGAACATGGCACTCACGCCTTCCAGTCCAGCAACGAAAATACACAGCATGCTGGCAATGGCGAAATGAGTAATTGTAGACCCGATCTCAAGCCAAGACCCTTCATCCTTGACAACCCAGAAAAAGTATAGAGTAAGAATGTCGCTCACCGCCATCGCTACCATGAACAGAGCTGAAGGCGCCACACCCAATCTCTTATTCAGGATTCCGAGATTGGCGGAAATCAATGCGAACGGAATCATCAGCTTCAAAATCAGCAACGCACCCTGTGAGAACGGGTCGAAAACAGGGATCAACCGGTTAACACTGGCCATACTGAAACCTGAGATTGAAGCAATGTTTCCGGTGCTAAAGAAAGCCGACTGGATCAGTATGAAAAAGAACAGAGCGATTCGTACATCTGACAACTTCAGTGGTCGAAACTCCGAGACCATCCTGGAGCCCGAAGTTTTGGGGGCTGTGCCATCCGTATCCATCGCCTTTAGAGATGATGCCGCCGCGAAAATGTTCCCATAGTGCTCGAGGCGAACCCAGGTGAGTAGGGTAAGGAAGTAGACGAAGTAAAACAAGCCCTCGTAAGAGATCGTCAGGATCACAAATGTAGGAGCGAAGGTTAGAAAGATCACCATCAGGCGATGAAGGTAATGGTTGTTGGGTTGGAGGCGATGAGTGAACGGCATCAAAAGTGAGATGATCATGACAAGCCATCCAACCACTTGGTTACCACGAGGTAAGCCGGCTCGCGCTTGGAGCGAAAGCGCACTCGAGCGTGTGACAAACATCGCCAGCAGAACGAGACCGATCTGTTTGTTGTCAGTATAGGCGAGAATCTATAGTCTATGATTGTCCACTCCAAACTTACTTGTACACCGATCAATGTTCGCGAGATGTAATTGCTCTTCGATGGCCCCTTTGACCTTGAGAGGTCAGCGATCAGCTTGTCTTCGAAAAGCAGATAGCCAATGCCGGCAGCCACCATCAACGAGCCACCTAACATACTATACATAAACGTCAGTTGTGCCCAAAAATCGCACAAATACGGGTAACCTACATGAGAGTCACATTTTCAGTCTTCATGGCGGGCGGTAACAGAGTGAAAACGCTCATGGCTAGACAAGAGCCAAGCCAAGTGGCAGAGAGAACACTATGCTTCTGGAGAAACGAAACACCCAGGACAAGTGGGTAGAAAGCGCCAATGCAGAATAAGACAGTCAAAACCTCACGATGAAGGTACCCCAAGGCCTATTGATGTGGATTAGTCATGGAACGGGTTAGATCATGGCCGTTGGGTACTCACAAGGGATTCAATAACTCCGAGGTATAAAACGGAGTTTATGACCAGAGACAGAACACGAGCTCCGGACGTGACATGCCCGAAGAGGGCCTCTCGGCCTTTTGCCAGACTCTCGCGGCGAGCGAAGACTTCCTCCCAGAACAGTACTGGGAATAACGCATAAGCGTAGTAAGTCACAGGGGACCTCGATACGATAAAGGACGCCCAGAGCGCCACGAGGACAGATGAGAAGAAGACCATACCCCCAAGAGATCTCTGTGGTTGTGTCGACCCTTGCAACACGTGAAGGTCAATCACGTTGGTGACCGCATAAGCCATCCAACCAAGATACCCTACCGTGATGAGTACACGTAAAAAGAGCCAGTCATAAGTCTGCAGGTATCGCAAACCCTCCAACGCAAGTTGGATAAGGGCCGCCGTTTCCTCGATAGCTTCTTCTGGCCGCCCATTCTCAATCAACGCACGAATGGCGCCAAGACGTGCCTCTGGGGTCTGGCCTTCCGCACTCAGTGGCGCATATGGCCGGAACCTAAGCTCTGTGTCTATTTTGGAGTTTTCCTTGACCCGGTACATCTCCAAGATTTCCTGAGCATTCACCAGGGACGCCTCTGCCTTCTCTTCGACGCTGGCAGACAGATACGATAGAGGCAGCTCACCGACCGAATTGGCAGGGAACTCAGTGCCCACGAGATAGGTCATCAATGCTGCAACGTCAGCTTGAGCAACGTCGTGCCTTCTCACGTGATCGAGATTCCAGTCAGAAGAGTATTCATCGTGGCCTGGCGCAACAGCGCCCGGATGAAGAGATGGCTTGGCAATGCCAGAGCCCCAGGCAATCAAAGGGGTTCTCGTGCAATCGGGGTGGCCATCTCCATGGCTGCCCCAGTCACTCATGCCATGATCTGCGGTGAAGACGAATGCCGTTCTGTCATCCGCGTAGAACTTGTTCATCAGTTCGGTTATCTCCTTTACTCCCTGGTCTACGACCTTGATGTTGTTCAGGTACTCCTTTGAATGCGGATTGAAGCCATGGCCGACCGTGTCAAGTCCCAGTAGATGTAAGAAGAAGACTATCTTGTCCTGTCTTAGCGCCGCATTCAGAGTCTTGTTTTTTTCTGCGGCGGCAAACAACTCCTTGACATGGTCGAATACCCACAGGTCAAGATGAAAAGCATCCTGAGAGAAATCCTCGAATTCAGCAGGGTAACAGTCGGCATCAATTCTGCCGGGGGTGGCGCCGTGTTCGAACATTGGCAAGATATCAGGACTCCCCCAACTCCATGTATGCCTGCTGCGGTTGAATACACTGTCGAAGTTGACCGGGTTGAGCTTCCAGCCAGTCGCAACAGCCGACACATCTTCGTACAGGCCGGCTATTAAGGCTACATGTCCCGGGCGCGACTCGGTAGGGACTCGTGTATGGGAAACACCGAAGGTGCCATGCTCCAGAATGCGGGAGCGCAAGAAGGGAGCGAGGGGTCGCGGGGTCAGATCGTCTTCGGGCGAAGAGGGGGTCGGGTCTGGGAAAGACTGGAGAGCTTTATCGGCGCGGAGACCATCGCCTTGATTACAGATTATCAGCGGTTTGAGAACACATGGGCACGCGCGGGTTAGAGGCTGTATTCACCAACAAACAAGACTAAGCGATCGGCGGGTGCTTTAGTTGCCGGAGGCCTGTTGACTTGGAACAATTGCATGCCAGTCACTATAGGACTGACGAAATAGATATCGAATATAGATATAAAGTACAGAATGTGAAAGACCATGGCAATGGCCAGGAACCTGAAGCGAGTGAAAGCCGCCATGGTGATGGGCGA
This sequence comes from Apiospora malaysiana, assembly GCA_006508115.1. Lineage (NCBI taxonomy): Eukaryota > Fungi > Ascomycota > Sordariomycetes > Amphisphaeriales > Apiosporaceae > Apiospora > Apiospora malaysiana. Next base: position 67,400 of record QUSE01000036.1, read on the forward strand.
AGCGCGGATGGTGTCTCTCACTGGCGGTTGTTCGTATATGCGACAAGACGAAATGTCGTCACAAGCCTAAGCAGTCAAAGTCGCAAATTATATGTTGATCCGCCATATGCAACGGTCCGAGTTTGAATAAAACGAAACAAAGGAAGGTGCTCAGTTGCCGTTCACTAGAGAAAGATGGCCACGAGGAGAAGGAAATAAAAGAAACACACTTCTGCTCCACGAGAGAGGTACGAACATCCAGAAGTTTGATGTCAGAAGAGGCCAGAACACACGACTCGGAAATTATTATGAAGATTGATGCGCTTCCTCAGCCTGCCAATCTTTGGGGTGGAGTGCAACACGTTGCCGCTACCTCCTGTACCAAGAGGGCCAAGAAGTATTAAGCTACCTAACATTGACTAGGTGGATTAATGTACGGCGACCCGCAAGTTCTAGAGCTTGTCTGCTTGTTGCAAGCTCTTCAGTGGTGGCATAAGGCACCTTGGTGGACTGCATAGATGTTTCCGTCATTTACAGGGGTTGCATCAGAAACCCTTAGCGTATTCCGAGTATTTGGAGGCCCTTCGCCGATAAATAATAAGGGGTCCAATTCCCAAGGTCCGAAGACATTGAAGGAGAAAAGGTGCCGTCAAGCCAATCAGCCATCAATTGAATTTCTTCAAGCAGAGCAGACGTCATAGCATCGGCATCTATACAACTCGGATGGCCAGACAAATGAAGCCATCAAGGTGGCCAGGAACCTGGATTACAATTTCAGGCACAAGCCGTGGTCAATACTCCTTTTCAACAAGATGATGAGACATTACTCAAAGGTATAACAAACACTGCATCAATAGTTGTCGTTTTCCAATATCTGGATATCTCACGACGAAACCACAGGGGCGTCGTCATTTCATTTAATCCACTAAACGCCCGAAACGAAAGGGGTATCACTAAACGTGCACACTCGCAAACCATCCCATGCCTATCTTGAGCCCTTGTTCCCTTTCAATCCAGCCGTTCTGTCAATGATTTCATGACACGGGAGTAGAATTTGGCCGCATGTGGTCGGGGGAACGAGATCTCCTCCACAAGGAAATTAGGAAGCACCTCCATCAGGGCCCGGTCCCGGCTCGCATCCAACTGAGGCATGTATATGAACTCCGCATCATCGATGTTCTCAGACTCTTCATCTGGTCCGACGGAGAGCTTGAAGTGAAGAGCTGTAGAAACAAGTCAATATCAGCTCCTGATATATTGCCCGGATGGGATAACTTACTTCCATTCCTCCCGGTTTGGATGCAATCGTAAACTTCACCGTCTTCCTCGCGCTTCACTCCTGTAATGATCAGACCTGTCATATCAGCATAGAGGTCCTCCTTCAGCTGCGCAACCTGAGCAGCGGCCTCGGCATTAGCAAGTAGGCGACTGTTCGCAGTGTTGCCCTTGGTGGCACTGCTGGGTACTTTGACCTGGGCGGCTTCTGCGGATCGTGCTGCAGCGAGCTTTGTTTTTAACGTCTTGATTTCCGTTTGTGCCTCACTCAAGGACGTCGTCGTTTCTTCGAGCTTCGTTTGCGCCACAGCCACCCTGCCTTCGCTTGATTCGAGTTGCTTCTTCACGCGTTGTCCCTCCTTTGCCAATTCTGTTTGAGTGGCAAGCTGTGCTTTGAGAGCGGCGATCAATTGGTCGGCAGCTTTGGGGTTTGTTAGCACTGTTCATGGCAAGACGACTTCAGTTTCGTGCGACTCACTCTCAGCTCTTTCCTCCCCTTGTTTCTTGAGGTTATCGTAGTTTCGCTCTGCTTCCTTGATCCCCAGTTCACGCAAGTCGCGGTATTTCGCTTCTAAGTTATCGTACTTTCTGGTCAAATCGCCCAAACGCCGACGCAGCGAAGGGTCATGAAGTTCGGAATCCGAAGCTGCCATCGGACGGCGACTCGCACTAAAGGGGACCCGATTTGCACTGAAGGGGACCATATGATGCTGAGGCCGTTGTATGGAACCCATGACGGAGCGGCTATATGTAGGCACCGGAAGGTCTTCGACCTCATCTTGGTCTAGGCTGTCGTCGAATGTTTCGATCGGCTGCGTCTCTGGGATTTCTGGTTGCGTTTCGGGTATCTCAAGGTCCATGGGAGGCGTTGCTGTTTGCGCCTTGGGTTTGCGCCCTCTCCTAGCGGGCTGAGCTGGCTCCGGTTCGGAATCACCTGCCTGCTGTTCCGTTGCGTCTGACAATCTTGCAGCTTTCGTGCCTCGCGGGCGACCACGTGCCCCTTTGGGCCTGGCACCACCCTCGATGCTGTCTTCGTTTTGTGATGGCTCATCTTCTACGTCGGCATCGTCTGTCGCTTGGCGCTTTCGACCTCTTCCCAGCGCAGGCTTCTGTGTCGTGGTATCGGCAGTGCGCATCGCATTTTGGACAGGCTTGATGGCTTTGGCCGCGGCAGGGGGCCGTCCTCTCTTTGCTGGGGCCATTGTCGGATTGCGCAATCGCGGGACCAATCCTGCTGTAATCTGGCTTATATAGAATCTAAGAAGACTTCAAGTAGGGTATATCGAATGATCAGATTCGGAGTTGGTGGTTCTCTGAGTTCCGTGTTCTGGGTCCCGCGTTTTGCGCGGTGTCTACCGCGTTCTAGTGGCACAAAGTTTGGATCAATGATGAGAGGGATGCGAAGAAGTCACAAGGTAAACAATAAAGACCGTGCTGCCGGTCGGCCCCACCAGGAGAAGAAGCCGCACGTCCAGCCAGGACCAGCAAGCCAGAACCTGGAGCAGGACCAGGACCACTTTACCGCAACCTATCACGGTACATCTGTGCTATCAATGGATGGGAACATTCCACGAGCACTTTACCACCTTCGCTAGCCGTGGCGTCATCTTTTGCCTGATTTATTCATACCTAAAGTCCTCTCTTATCCTCGGCGCATTTTTATGAATTCGCCTCTCCCCGACGGATCATCTTGTGATTGGTCGTTCCTGACGAATCCCATACGGTTTAGGGAAAAGCCCATGTGCTGCAGCTGCCCATCTCGACCTCGCCCGTGCCCGTGAACCAATTCAGCAGTGTAGGACGCATTTGTTTTCCCTTTCCTTTCATTTCGTTCTCGTCGCAATCAACCAGCAAATGCTTCTAAGCTGGTTAAATCAAGCCGTGAACATGGGCGACCGAAGGCGCGGCGGTTCCGATTACTTCTGGGATGTTACCTTATTACTAGGCATGGTAAGATACACTGCGTCGCATGCGTCGTACATTCCAATTGCGGCCTGATGCTAACCGAGCATTGTTGCTATGCGATAGACCGGGCTTGCCTGGTGGGTTACCAGGAACCTCGTTTCGAGCCTACAATCTACCCTCGCCGACCCCGAGAAGGAGAAGCACGAACAAGCTAGGATCAAAGCAAAGGCAAATCTCCAACGGCTGCGGAAGTCACGGGAAGATGGCGCAGACGGCGACGCAGACGATTCGGCCAGCGGTTCTCGAAGGGGCCCACACATAGAAGACCTTCAGCTCAACGAATACGAAAACCTCGTTGCCATGGAAGTGGTGGCACCAGAAGACATCTCGGTTGGATTCGATGGTAGGCACAATTGAGTTGCTATATCAGTATCAAGTTGCTGACCTAACCCTAGACATTGGTGGCTTGGAAGACATCATTGAGGAGGTGAAAGAATCGGTCATCTATCCGCTAACCATGCCGCATTTGTACTCGCACGCCGCGCCACTGTTGTCTGCGCCCTCGGGTGTTCTTCTCTACGGCCCTCCAGGCTGCGGCAAGACAATGTTGGCCAAAGCCGTGGCTCATGAAAGCGGTGCTTCCTTCATCAACCTACACATCTCTACCTTGACAGAAAAGTGGTACGGAGACTCGAATAAGCTTGTTCGAGCTGTCTTCTCGCTTGCCCGTAAACTCCAGCCGGCCATTATTTTCATTGACGAGATCGATGCGGTCCTGGGTACACGGAGAAGTGGCGAACACGAGGCCAGTGGCATGGTAAAAGCCGAGTAAGTTATGCAAAACTTCCTCTTTCTGACGCCATGCTAATGCAACAGCAGGTTCATGACGCTATGGGATGGTCTGACTTCGGCAAACACACGCGGCGTGCCGGCAAGGATCTGCGTACTGGGTGCTACAAACCGTATTCACGATATTGATGAAGCTATTCTCCGGAGAATGCCCAAGAAATTTCCGGTTTCTCTACCAGATAAGAGCCAAAGATTGCGGATACTCCAGTTGGTATTGAAGGACACCAAGACTGATGCCAACCAATTCAACGTCGATTATCTCGCAAGGGTCACAGCAGGAATGTCTGGCAGCGATATCAAAGAAGCTTGCAGGGATGCTGCTATGGTACCCGTGCGGGAGTATATTCGCGAGCATAAGGCCAGTGGTCAGGCAATGGCGAGTATCGATCCGACCCAAGTGCGAGGCCTGAGGACGGAGGACTTCTTTGGCCGGAAAGGGGGCGGGCAAATCCTTCAGCAAAACCACAGTCACGCAAAGTCCTCGAGCGACGAGTACGAGGATATTGAAGATGACGACGATGAACCGAATGTAGTGGTGCCAACTGGCAACCAGAAGGCCGCAGCGGGGCCATCTGTATGATCTCTGTACAATGGTTTATCCACCCGAATAGGATGGGAGGTTATCTGGCATTGTTTTTGATGACGGCGTGCATGTATTTCAAGTCTTGGGCAAATGTTGTCGCTGCTTTGCTGCTAGACACAAGAGCTACTACTGTACACAAAATGTAACTCCAACTTATGGGATAAATTTCAACCTAGCAAATCATGTGTGACACTTTACAAGATCGCTTTACCTCTCTGCCTTGTTAGTTAAGGTTGAGGGCCTCAATGTGCCCTTTCATCATGCCAGCTGCAAGGTCACATGCAGGAATGCTAGCCACTCTGCTTGTAGAACCCCTTTTCCACGCCCAGTAAGATGATATGTAAATTTACCTAGGTACCATTACCTCTCCAGATATTAACAGCCAAGGACCTTAGGTAATAAAATCGTAGACGCCCAGTGTGAAAGCCAGACCATGAATTAATTGACAGGGATCAAATATTCAAGGGCCCAAACTAGGGAAGGGACTCGACCCCTCTACTCCAGCTTGTCGTCACTACCTGGAGCCCCGCCGTTGTATCCTTAGTTGGGTGTGGTTGCTGTTGAGGCTTTTCGACATGGGGTTGCCCATGGGGTGAGGATCTATCCGACAAGCCAGTGTCGGCGATACAGCTAGCTATGCCACTCAATATACTTGATCATAGAACTGACCTATTGTTTTACACCATTATTGCCCCCCCCCCCTCCCCTGACGGGACCAGACGACCCTGTGCAAGCTCATCAATAGAGACTAAACTTCAGGCGTGATTGACCTAATCAATCCAGATAGATACCTTCTACCTAGGTAGGTGCTCTCCACTTTTTAAGGCTCATTATCAGTGGCTCGGCCCATTTCCCAGCTCTGTTGCCAGTGTTGCTGAGCTCCAGCTCTACCCAATGTACGGGCGGTCCCTGTGATTCTTACGTCGTTCTCGTTCTCGTTCTGGGTTCTAGGTTCTGGTGCTTGCGTGCTTGCGTGCTCCATCCGTCAACTCCAGCCGTCTGTCCGCCGTCTGCCTTGGGAGGCAGTAACACTTATTACTATTATTACTCAGAAGCTTAACAACTTCCAGCCCGGACATTCCCTTTCCACCACATTCTATTCTGAGGGGGGGAGGTAAGCATCTTCTTTTTGTCAGCCGAATCGCCAGAGCATTGGATCCTGGGAACCTTTGGCCTTGGGTGTCACTTGGAATCTGCAAAACCGAGCTTGGTCTGCCGCTCGTTTCGTCTCGTACCTCATCATCCACATCCACACATCCTCATTCCGACGTCACAAGACCAGCTTGGGATTTGATTCACACAAAAACACCCTGACACATTCTTGTCACCGCCAAAATGTAAGCGCTACCTGCCGAACCCCCTCGTTTGGCCTCTGCTCTCTAATCACTTTTCTTTTTCCTAACAGGCGTATCACCCTAAACGTCAACAATCCCGAAGTCGAGGACGCCGAGCTGCGCTTGTTGACCCTCGATGTTTTCCCCGACATGACCCTCGGCGCTTTGCGCAGCTCCATCGAGGCCGAGGGCATCCCGGCCCCGTCGCAACACATCTACCACAACGGCCAGCTGATAACGGACGTCTCCAAGACCCTTCAGGAGCTACAAATCTCGGACGGCGACATGCTTGCGCTACACGTTCGTGACATGCGGGGTAATACGGGTGTCGCTCAACCTCCTGCTCCTCAGCAACAGCGACAGCCCCAGCAGCAACAGCAACAGCAACAGCAGCAGGGCGCCGGCGCCGCCGCACAGCAGGACCCAGAGCTGGTTCGCTTGCAGTTCCTGGGCGACCCTCGCCTTCAGGCCGAGCTCCGGAGACGAAACCCCCAGATTGCGGATGCCCTCAACGACCCTCAACGATTTGCTCAGCTCATGCGCCAGGGGAACGACAGCCAGGAGAATGAGAGGCGCCAGAGAATGCACGAAATCGAGCAGCTGAACAGGGATGAGTTCAATCCGGATGCGCAAGCACGCATCGAGGAGATGATCCGCCAGCAGAATGTAATGGAGAACCTACAAAACGCCATGGAATACAATCCCGAGTGTATATATAGCCCACCCCCCTGTCTCCAGCGAATAGTCAACCGCTAATACCACAACAGCTTTCGGTCGCGTACACCTGCTCTACATCGATGTCAAAGTCAACGGTACCAAGGTTAAAGCTCTGGTTGACTCTGGTGCTCAGGCAACCATCATGTCCCCTTCGTGCGCCGAAGCCTGCAATATTATGCATCTTGTCGATCGCCGTTTTGCCGGCATCGCTCGTGGTGTAGGCACAGCAAACATCATTGGCCGGGTTCATTATACTATGTTGCAACTCGGTTCCCGGTACCTCCCCGCCGCATTCACCGTCATGGAGGGCAAGTCGGTTGATCTTTTGCTGGGTCTCGATATTCTCAAGGGCCATCAGGCGACCATCGACCTGTCGCGCAACATGCTGATTATCCAAGGCGAAGAAGTAGAATTCCTGGGCGAGTCGGATATTCCCAGGGAGACAGAGGCCGCTTTGAACGAGGAACCCACAGTCCAAGGCCCGGGCGGTACTACAATAGGCGCTCGTTCTGGAGCAGTCACAGCTCCAACCGCGCCGGCTGCCGGTGCTGCGGCCCCGAGTGCGGCTCCGAGCACAACCACAGCGCCTGCACAGCCCGCTAGTCTGCCCGCTTCAGGATCAGCATCGGCACCAGCGCCTCCGTCTGGCTCACGAGCTCCAGGGTCGGCTGTGCCTGTGCCCAATCCCCAGCGTCAGCCCCAATCATTCCCCGAGGACAAGATTGAGAAGTTGCAGGCACTTGGCGTCGACAGACAGGCCGCAATCAACGCCCTCGAGGCCACCGACGGAAACGTCGAGTACGCTGCCGGCCTACTCTTCCAGAACATGTAAAATTTGTGCATATCTTTACGCTGAAAGCCTCAAGTTTTACCACTCGGTGGAATTTAGCACAGGTGGACCGGATGGATGGACGGACGGACGGACATCGCATAGCGTTGAGAATTCGGGAATAAACAGGTTTAATACATGCATTTAGGCGTCGTACAGGGGCGAATCGGATACCTCCTGGTCACCACCAGGGGTCATAGATACGGCCGAGATGAAGAGAGCAAGCAACACGTGTCTACACGTTCATTTTGATGTCATGAGGAAGAGCTTTCCGACTAGGGGCCTTGGTTTTTGTTTTTTGCCTCGACATTTTGTTGGTCATATGTATGTACTTGGGCAGCATTTTGCCTACGTTAGAGGGCACTCAAGAACAGGAAGGGGTAGATATGAATATAGTAAAAGGGTGACATCCACAGTCCTATCTCAGTTTATACACACAGGGCTTGAGAATCTTGTTCTCGTCCACCTGGTCATCGTCGTCCTTCTTAGCCGCAGCAGCGGGCCTTCCTCCGGCCCTCTTATTGGGCGCGGCACGGCCTCCTTCCTCCGCCACCACATTTTTACCCACCGTCGGCTGCGCCCCCTTGATAAAATGCATCTTGACGAACATCTTATTGCTCAAGTCGACGGCGTCACGGCCCTCTCCTTGTAAGACGAAACCGCGCTTCTGCAGCGCGTTGACAAATGCCGAAACGTCGGTCTCCTTGCTCCGGTCCTCCATGCCATCGACCTCGACGGCGAGCTCGGCGTTGTGGACCGTCTCGAGCTCGGCGTGGGCCTCGGCCTTGGCCTCCTTGCTGAGCTTGCCCTTGCCCTGCAGCAGCGCGGCCTTCTTGCGGTTGCCGACGCTGTGGGTGACGGGGGTGCCCTTTTTGCCCTTCATGGGCGGCGCGAAGCGGCTCTTGATCTCGGCGATCCATAGCTCGCCCTTCCAGTGCAGGATGCGGTAGGCCTCGTCGATGAAGTCGAGCCAGTTGGTGCCCATGAGCGCCAGGCAGAAGATGGCCACGTTGACGCTGCCGTTGTGGAGCGGCAGGTTCGCGATGTCGGCGCGCGTCACGTGCGGGCTCGGGCTCTGCAGGTCGTAGCTGAGCACCTCGATGTGCAGCTTCTTCTTGTCGGCCTGCAGCGCTTCGGCGAGCTTCGCGTCACCGCACCCCAGGTCGGCAATGGTACATGTACCTCTAGTGCGCAGCAGCTGGGCCACGGGTGGTCCGCTCGGCTTTCCCTTGCCCCGGGCTTGCTGCTGGCCCCTGCGTCTAATGTCGGCGACGTACCCGTCGACGGGGTTCTCGGGCCAGACCTGGACTTGTCGCCGGAAGCCTTCGTGGTACTCCTGGAACATCTCGGGCGACTCCTCGAATAGACTGAACGCCTGTGCGGACGGGTTCGTATAGAGTGTCTCGTTCAGATGGCGGAACCGCGCCGAGATGAGCTTCTCCCTCATAGCTGCTTGCAGAGGTGTGAGCTTAGGGGCAGCTGGCGCAGCTGCAGTCACCTTTTGTTTGGGCGATTTCGTCGAGGCATCCTTGGCTTGCGCACTGGGCTTTCCATCGTCCTTGACAGCCTCTTCTGAGCCCTCAGACTTTGCGGCCTTCTTAGCCTTCTTCTTCTCCTTCCTGCTGAGCTTCGATGAAGGTGCTTCTGAGGTCGCCTCACCCTTCTCAGCATCCCTTTCTACGGTTGCCTCGATCCCCTGGTCCTCCCCACTTCCGGAAACGGCAGGCTCTTGCTTGCCCTTGGGTGCCGAGCCAAATCCGGTGGCAGCACCTTTGGTCTTCTTCTTCTTCGGCTTGCCCTCGATCACCTGCTCATAAAGATCTGCGAGATTGGCTGCGGTGACATTGCCGCTCGGACCAGAGGGTCTCTTCCTCTTCTTGTCAGAGCTGTCATCTTTGGGCTTCTCCGACTGCTCCTTGGGCCCCTTGGATCCCTTGGGGGCGGGAGGACCTGCTACGGCCTCTGGCTTGAGGTTGGCGGCGGATACCGACCAGCCTGGAACGGCAAACATGTTTAGTTTATATTGGCGTTTTGCCTCTGCCTACTTCTCGCTGGAGGTTCAGAAATATGGACAACTTAGGGTAAAGAAGTGGCGGGGGGAAACGTGGTTTCAGATTACCAATTATCTGGGCTTTTGTGCCAGTGGCATGGAATTCAAGATCCGGTTCAATAGTGATGAGATTTGACGATTTGACGATAGCTCATGCCCATTCGAAAATTTTAGGATTTCATTCTAGGTCGGCAGGTACCTGCGAGGACCCCGTAATGGGTACAAGTTAGACAGGGATTTGGGCAGGAGAGTTTGCTGCACAGTCCAGCCAATCGTCAATCAGTCAATCAGTCAATCAGTTAATCGGGTGGGGCAGTTCATCCTGGCTGCCTGGGGTTTAGGTTTTAGCATCCATGGATGGCATTTGGGCACTTCAACACTTCCAAAATTTACGGAGCATCAATTGGTGTACAAGTATATTAACGTATGTACGTGACTGGGCGGGATGAATAGCGAGCCCTCATCTATTTCATCGACCTGATTTATTGACTGGCTATGTAGGTACTATCGACTGTGTCCAAGCCTAACAAAGACGTATTGAATTTTTATATAAACGTATACCTACTTACCTACCTACTTCCCTGATACCCTCCAGTTGCCACTCACCAACAATTACTCATCTTCTCATTACAGTAAATGGTTGCTACCTGTCACAATCGTTCCAAATATCGAAGCTGGACACGACGGCTACCCTCATTCTACTCGGCCCGATTCTTGACATCGTTCCCTAGTCTAATCCAGCCAACTATGAGCAAGTTCATTATACCAAACTCATTTCTCTGCCCAAGTTGCGGTTTGCATTCTACAAGGGCTGGCTGGAAGGCATATTGAGATGTCGTCATCTTTCATTGACACTGTTTGGCTGTCCAACATATTGATAATTTACCCTGCCAGCCTGCAAAGGGATCTTCGCATACGCACATTGGCCAGAATCAGGTCAGGATGTGCAAGCTTCCAGAACAAACGCCCGTCGAAGCCCAGGGCGTCAAACACGCAACCGCTGATGCACTAGAAGCAGGTCGTCGTTGATAGCAGCCCTGACTACGAGGAAGCACGCTCTGCGTTCTTATTATTTCCCCGATGGAGCAGGTCATTCTCCGGAAACATTCTCTGGTCTACTACAACCCCCCTGATTGGCTGCATGTGGTTAGGTGGCCAGACCTGACCCTCGGTGGCGGTTCAGGGGGGGGGAAACAGTCACTCTGCGACACCTACAACCTATGGCCTGTTCGAATTCTGCTCCCGACTACGACAAACGTTACTTAACTTGTGTGGAATGGCAATCTGCATTCATGCTGGTTTACTCGCCTAGATAACCTTCTGCGTGAACCTCGGATGCTTCCACCTACCATGCCAACGATGGCTCGCAGCCTGTGTCACCTTCGCAGAAGTTTCTAGCCAGCTTGAGTATTGTTCATTGAGTCCTTGCACCTTACAGGCCTCCAACCCCTAGTAAGCCCGGAAAGGTCAAGTATGCAGGATAGGTAGGCAAGGAGCCATGGTCCATCTCGCGAACCGGCATACCTAGGATCAACGGCCCCGTGGATGTGTCGGCATTTGCTTTCGAACATCACAGTCTAGCACATGCTACGCAATGAGCTAATCGTCCTTGAAGTTATACAAGGACCATGTAGCTGGCGCAACGGCGTTGGGTCGTTGAGGGTCGGGTGAAAGTCTGAGCGACTCGCGCTTTTGTCAATGTGATACCCACACTGACTTGGGTTTCGTAATCTTGGGCAGTCTTCATGATCGCAACCAGGGACAGACTCACGGTGGCGGCACGCTCTCGAGTGAGAACTCTTCTGACTGTGACAGAAAGCTTAAATGACCACTCGGCGGTGAATTCTGTGTCGGCCTGGCGCAAGCCACCATATTCTGTCAACGGATTCGAGCCCTAAAAGATATCGCTATCTCGTCTTATTACGGACATCAAGGCTCTAACCAGTCCAAGTTTTGTCATACTCAGCTCCACGTATTGCATTCACTGGCTGCCTTCAACAGCTTCCTTTGAATCAGTAGGTCGATATACACACCAGCACTGGGGGGATCTGGGCCGCCTCACGGAGCCACGGCTGGTAGGGGTGGCAATGGGCGAAGCCAGGGTTGGGGTAACCCATTCCCATGTCAGCCAGTAGCGTCTGCAGACTCATCAGCGACGGTCACACACAGCATCGCACAAAAAGGAGCAAGGTAAGTACATTTTCGTCCGTATTGGCCATTAAGTCCAGGTCCAAGTCCCATAATACGTGCAGTGAAGGACACCCAGTCAAGCCAGTTATATAGGCACAGTGGCCACCAGCTTCATGTTTGCGTCGCTACGTATCGCTACAACCTTGTTGGGCCAGGGCCAGTATGGAAATCAGTGAAATATGAAAGAAAATCAAATCGTGGATTTGATGAGTCTCATGGCTGCGGAATCCACGCCGCGCCTAGCCAACTAGCCAAAGAAAGACCCATCCTAGAAATTATAGATGCATCTAGGGTAACATTGATGAGCACTGCCAGCATTACCAGGTACGGGGATGGTTATCTCATCTGGCATAGCTGACACATACACATGGGTATGCTATAGGTATTCCATGATGGATTGGGGGGGAGCAGGGTAGGGCCGGGGGGCAGAACCGTCGTCTTGGCGTGGGCAATCACCACCTTCACTAAGGGATACCTGCTCTAGACCACCCCACTCACTATCTCTACCCAGACTACCCAGACTACCTAGACTACCTAGACCAACTAGACCACATGCACCTAGACCTCAAGCGCTGTATCACTGCCGTGCAGACTTGAATAAGTAAACATATAGGTACAGCAGGTAGCAAGTAGCAGGTAGCAGGCCGGTTCATTCAGCTTATTCCCAGCCACCAATGGAAGCTACCAACGTAGATTCGGCCGTACGTGCGACAACAAACCTCCGGTCTTCAAATGCCTTCTTTCACTGCATGCCCTACTTACCTATTCTGACTGATATATCTACGCCGACACCCTTACCCTTGCATACAAGTACCAACGTGCAAGCAGAGCCTTAAGAGGCACCCCTCCGTGTGTCCGCCGACAAGCATATCCTGAGTGCTGCTGCTTGGGTGCTTGGTTACACCGATTCGGTTTCAGTCCTCCACTTTAGCTACATACCTGCCTATCCTATATACAAGCAGAGAGTAAGTGTGTGGTCATCCATCCCTCAGTGCTCAGTGCTCTGGTCTGCTCCAGCTGGTTTTCATGCCCGTCTCGCTGTTGCTTTCCAACCGCTCAGTGACCTGAGTACTCGCACGTACGACGGCGGAAATTATTGGGCCTTCTTGTCTTGCCACACACCGTCTCGCTGCCCTGTCTCGGCCAAGCGCTGAGCAAATATTGACATTGTGCTTGTCGAATCCCAAGGTACCGTGCACCGGGCTGCGTTGTTGCAATCAAGGGTCGAGCCGACTTCTAAAGGCGCCGGATGGTCTTTACCATCTTTGCCCAGGTTTTCCACCCGCAGAAAAGAGTCACAGCCCACACGGGGGCCAATGGTCCCAGTAGGCCATGTGGACGGCTTGTGAATTCGACAGCTAAGGGGCAAGACATCTAGAAGTTCGCCATTTACACTTGATTCAGGCGCTCATAACTCACTCGCCTTCTCCCAATCATGGAACCCGCGGAAGTAGAGTCCCAGGCTAGTACGGCGGCGCGGCCCCATTCCCGCGACTCCTCTCCCACCCGAGAGCAGGGCGACGAAGATTCGGGCCCGAAGAAGACGGCAGTGAGGAAAAGAACGAAGACGGGCTGTCTCAGTATGTTCAATCGCGGTTGTTGTTTCTTGCTACGTTATATTCTACTCTCAATAGATGACTATGCTGCCGTGCGTATTCTAACCAAAAACACTAGCATGTCGCAAGCGTCGAATCAAATGTGACGAGGGGAGGCCGACTTGCAATAACTGCATCAAATCCAAGAGGCAGTGCGAAGGCTATAACCAGCGTGTTATATTCAAAGATCCCCTTGGGGCATTCTCCCCGTTTGGCCCTTTGGTTTATCCGCAACCTTCACCCCAGGCACTCGTCCGCGAGCAGCAACTTTCGGCAGCCCAGAAGTCCAATGCCCAATCACTTCAGATCATCGCCCCGAAGCCGCCACCGTTAGAATACCACCCTGGCGTTCTATCTCCATTCGATCATGTCTATAATGCGCAGCTGAACCCTATGCCCTTGCAGTCGCCGCCTCTAGTCTATGATCCAAACTTGTGTGGGTTTCAACAACCTCCGCCAGACACAGCCCAGTATCCGTATCTTTCACCAGAATCCGATCATTCATTCCCTCAGAACCAATGGAGACAAGGGACAATCCCGGACCAGCGAATACCACCACAAGTTGCACCGCAACTTGACTTCTCTCCATTATCGTCCGCCGGATATGGCACTCAAACTCAGCCCCAGGCTCCGCCAATTGTGCCGCAATACGTGGACGCTCCTCCGGATGGCGGTTATCCGGTGCAGTTGGAAGATGAGCCGCTCGACGATGGCGAAATTCCCGTTGTGGGACACCATGTCCCGTCTACACCCGACGACGACGCTTTAATGGGCGACTCGGACGACGAAACTCATGTGACAAAATACAACTCGGCCGTCAGCCTGAGCCAACTAAGGTTAATAGCTGCTCAGAGAGCCAGTGACCGATTCGATATGTTTGGGACGCAACCCAGGACGTTTTCAGGCTACGCTGATTCCGGAGTGCTCGTGTCGTATGACCCAGATCCGTCGAAGTCTCCTCTCAACGATCCGAAGATTGCCGCGGTGTTTACCCATTTCGTCAATGTGACTGGGCCGAGCATCTCAATATACGAGCGCCACTCGTTTGATAGCACACTAGCGAGTCTGCCGGGACAAAACGTGCAGGCACGCCAGCATATATGGGCTTGTCAGTGGACCACGATTACTGGAGTAGACACAATACTGACTTATTTGCAGACAAATTCCCTCTTATGGCTTTTAGCCACCCTGCTCTCCTCCAAGCCATGCTTGCTCTGGCCAGCCTTCAGATTGCAAAACTACAGCAAGTCCCACAAACTGCGTCTCTGAAGCACTACCATCTCTCTCTCCGGCGCGTGGCACACAACATCGGGCGTCCAGGAAGGCGTAACCAGCCCTCTAATCTAGCAGCGACATTGCTCTTGGCATATTACGAGGTTTGGAATTCGGACCATGAGAAATGGAGCAAGCATCTTCTTGGTGCTCGGTGGATTATCAAAGATATCCCTTTCCGAAAACTTACGAGGTCTATCATGATAATGAAGCGGAGAAGGCAGCAGCGAGCAGCAGCCCAACAGATTGAACAACAGAAAATGACGAATATGGGTTACGAAGATCCAGCAGCTGCGTTTGGAACCTTTGATGACCTGCCCGGCCAACCGCAAGAAGAAGTAGATCCTATGCTTCGTAATTGGGATCAGCTCGACGCGCAACTACTTACAGAGCTCACCGGCAAGCACACAACGGTTGACGAGCTGGGCATGGGCTCCGAAACACCACCATCTAGTAAATTCTCATACCGGGATAATGTAACAGCGAAAGATGTCGAAGATTACGAGAAAATGAGTGATCTATATTGGTGGTATTGTAAGATGGATGTTTACCAGCATATCCTCGGTGGGACAAAACTATTGTACGGAGCGATTTCAATATCCGCCGGATCGTGCTAACATCCAATTAGTATGGAATATGACCACTGGTTACAATGTCCTCCTCGAGCGCCGATAGGCCGCTTAGACGCAATGTAAGTCACATGGTTCCCATCACAACTTGTGCGTTACTCACCGCTGACTTTGGCCATTAGCTATGGCACCTACGATCACTTGATGTTACTCCTCGGGCGTTTAGCAACTTTCGCCTCTGGGGATGTACCGCGGAAGCGTAAGGTTTTCAGCGAGAGAGGCACTTTTGGCGGCAGCGGCGCGCCGCCGGGCACCTTTCCCGGCATGATGCCCTCTTCCGGACGTGTGCCTTTGCCTATGGGATTCAGCCCACCGAGGGAACACCTCTCGCCAACTTTGGACACGCTGGAGGATGTAGATCTCGAAGAACTGACCAATGCGGCGCTCTGCGAGTGGGCTTCTATCAAACATGCCTTCGGGGTTATTCAAGATCATTTCGGCACCGAATTTGCCCAGATGGACCCTGATTTAGCGCCCCCAATTGCCACCCCTTTTGGCCTTGCCGCACAGTATAAGACATATGGCGTTGCTGGAATCTGGTTGAACTACTATATGGGGCTCATCATGCTTTATAGATCCCACCCTGAGATGCCGCCAGTCGCCATGATGGCGGCTGGAATGAGTGCACATCAGACAATGGGCTACGCGATAGAGATTGGCAGGATTGCCGCTGGCCTCGATGAAGATATTGAGCACAAGCCAGCTGTTAGTACTCTAGTGGGAGCTGCCCTCACCGAGAGTTCGTTTCCCCTGTTTGTAGCAGCCGTGCAGGTAAGCTTTACATCCTGCGGGGGGGGGGGGGGGGGGGGGGGGGGGGGGGGGGGGGGGGGGGGGGGGGGGGGGGGGGGGGGGGGGGGGGGGGGCGNNNCCCTTACACCCCCCCCCCCCCCCCCCCCCCTTTTCCCCCCTTGAAGCAGTTATCTACCTCGCACCGGTAATACTGACCTGACAACTTGCGCTTTCATTTAGTACCAAAGGGAAGACCAAAGGCACTGGGTGGTCCGCCGCATGCACGACATCGCCCGACTGACGGGATGGCAGTCGGCGCGCCAGATTGCGAATGGCTGCGAGTCAGCCTGGGCCAAAGCCGCCCAGATGGGCCGGGGCCCTCCGTACGAACCGCCTGCCAACTTCGACCGGTCGGACCCCAGCGTCAGTGCGCCTTCGATCTGGGGCCAGCCCCGCAGCATCCAAGACCGGATCCAGGAGGTCAGCGCCGACGAGAGCAACAAGTTGGTCCTGGCCAAGAGCGAGCGGGCGTTCTATGCCCTCGGCTTGCTGGGCGTGGAAGACGAGCTGGAGAAACTGGATCTTGTTGATTCGGAGGATAAGGGATCGAATTAGGTGACGGGGCTTTTTGGCGTTTGTCATTCTCAGGATTGTTTGGGCTGGGAAATACAACCTTCCACTCCGGGTTCTGTAAAGGGAGTCCTGTCCGATAGATAACTTGAATGATCACCTATGAATATGTAGTACGGAGAGTCTGTCCAAAAACGGCTGATGGGTCGGGCGTCATCTGGAATCCCAGGTGTTGTGACATCTGCCTCAAATCGGGCCAGACTGTGGTGCTTTGATAGCTCATTGGTCAGTACATTAATGATACACAAATCAGGATGAGACTGGTATATCTTCCTGCATTGCCGCAGCGCTCAGTGCAAACGATTTTGTATCCGATGGTGCCCATCTTCTAGATTTATTCGTCTTGGTGACCACCCGTCTATCTGGCACGACATCTGATAGGCAGAAGACATCATAAGGGTGTGCGAGCTTTAGGAACCGAGGTGCTCTCTAGTTGGCGGGGAGCCGGGCAACGACCTCTGCCATCTCCTCATCTGTGTATATTCTGAAACCACGCTCCTTCGTCACACTTGCGAGTTGCACATTCTTGGCATCCAACTTCTCTTCCATCACCTGCTTCAACGTCTTGAGAACTAATGTCTCGGCGTCGATGATCGAGAGAGACTATCGCAAACGGTTAGTCAGTATATTATCGCACATGACCGTAATGAAGCGGTGAAATCCCGTAACCAGCTTCACAACAAGATATGCTTCTTACCTTGTGGTATTCGTTCTGCAGCTCGGCCTGAGCACCCTCGCTTCCAGATCCGATAGCCTTGGCGTCGTAACGGTAAAAGGTGCCGCTGGGCTCGGCGTGGTAGAGCTGGGGGCCGTCCTCGTCGTAGCCGGCGATCAGCAGGGCGACGCCGAACGGGCGGGACATGATGCTCTCCTCGCCGTCGGCGCTCTCCCCGAAGCGCAGGGCCAGGTCGCAGATGGCCTGGGTGCAGCTCTCGACGCGCAGGGGCTCGTTGTAGTTGAAGGCGTGGCTCTGCGACTCGACGCGGGCGTGCTCAACCATGCTGCGGGCGTCGGCCTGCAGGCCCGACATGGCGCAGCCGATGTGGCGGTCGATCTCGACAATCTTCTCGACCGACGACGTCTCCAGCAGGGTCGAGGTCACCCGCTTCTCCACGCCCAGCACCACGCCCTCCGACGTCGCCACGCCGATGGCGGTGCTGCCCAGCTTGATGGCCTCGAGCGAGTATTCGACCTGGAAGAGGCGGCCTTCGGGGGAGAAGGTGCTACACGCAGTCGGGCGGGGTTAGCAGTCTTCGTGGAGGCGTGTGCACATTGGTTATTTTTGCGAGCAATGGCTAGGCTACGTACTTGATGCCCCGATCTGTTGGTTTGGTGATGTTAGGTTAGCTTTTGTTTTGACCCCTCCATAGCGAGCCGGTCGTGATAGAGAGAGCGTACCGTATTCAGATCTTGCCATAAACATCTTGGCGGTTTCTGGGAATTTTCAGGTCGAGTATGTGGGAAGATGCGGTGCTGTTTTGTTCGTTTGCGCGGGCGATGGGCGATGATGGTTGACGTTGGGAAGGCTGATGGATGGCAGCGGGAGCTTCTGGAGCTCTGGAGTCAAGGCTACTACTCTACTGACGAAGCTCCAGCTCAAGTCAAAGGAGCCCGCCCAATTAACCAGGTGCCAGGTTTATTAGGTACCTCTTTTAGGTACGTAGCTGCTTAGCGCAGGGCAATGGCGCTAAATACAGAGCCTCCCGGATTGAGAGATCAGGTACCTCTGCCGGAGTAATAGCGGATCTGCTGCCCAAGTAGGTACATCCTACAGCGAGGGGAGCTGGGAGACAGGCAGACAGGTACTGACTCTACCCATCAATTGACGAAGCGAACCGCGACGCGGTTTCTTGCCCGATGCAGCTTAATTGGCTGCCCAAGTCAACTAACTCGTCAATCAGGAAGAAAGTCAACAACCACCCGCCGCCGATAACATAACCCTCCGTCCTAACGTCTGTCTGATGCTTCTGGCGCAACACCCCGAGGTCGCAATTCCAAACTCTCTGCTTCCCAATGTCGCCAAAACACCAACATGTCATCCAGAGTCTCCAATTATGCGGACAGGCGCAGTAATGGCAACAGCAACGATAATGCGAACGCGACCTCCTCTAGACCCCGCATGACATCGGGACAGCATAGCTTCAAGGCCGAACACCGTGAATCGCGAAGCGGCCCCTCACCACAGCCTGGCGGTTCCTTCACTAGCACTGCCCACAAAAGGTCGGCTTCCGGCAACCCTCGCCCGGCCAGTAGAAACACTGAGGACCGGAGGACCGAGCGCACGACTATCACCACGAGGGAGAAGCTCGTGTCGCGAACCAAGAGTCCCGAGAGGCGCTCCAGAGACAGCGGCCCGTCCGAGAGATGGAAGACGAAGGAGCCGTCCCGGCATCGCCCCGCCGAGTCGAAGCACAGAGAGATACCCCTTGAGGCTATACCGAGTAGGTCCATTCAGGTCTTCGTTTCCTAGCGATCATATAGTCTAATACAAGTTCATGTTCAGAAGTATGGGAACCTGTCGCCTCTCTGTCCAAGCCTTCCACTGCGCCGTTAGCGCGCCGTATAGCTGTGCCTCCATTGGCGTCAGAAATGCCTATGGCCCTGCAGCCGCAAGCTCTACACCAACTGTCTCTCGAGGCCCAGGAAGCTGCCATCATCGAGGATCTGTTGTTCGTGTTCATGGGCTACGAGGGGCAATATATTCGCTTCTCCTACGCCTACAATCCGAGCGAGGAGCGAGACCAACTCACCGGGCCGACGTATAAAATATCCCCTGGTTTAGACCCCAGCCTGGAGGACCTCACGCAGTCCATGCTGAAGATGGCCACACATTATACGGCTCTAGGGCACTTTGTTGATGTCCAGAGTCGCGAAGAGTTCGGTGCGGTGAACCATGCACTATGCGCGGCGATTAGGAAGTACCTGCATGAATACCTGATCATGGTTGCGCAATTAGAGACCCAGTTTCTCACAAACGACTCTTTCACGTTGCACGTTTTGAATATACACACCCTTCCCACCTCCCAGATCATGGCCCAGCTTTACTTCCTGGCGCGCGAGTTCCTGAAGAAGAACGGCATGCTTGACGACGAGAGTGAAGAAGAATCCGACCCTGAGGATATTGACCAGATCCTCGAGAACCTGAAAAAGGGGGGCGACATCATTCCTGGGAATGTGACTGGGCGGAAAGTGTGCAAGGGCGGCGTAGTGCTCGCCATGATAACAAAAAGGCTCGAGACTATGTCGGGTGACCCAGCAGCTCGGTCATTGCTGACGTCGTTGCTGCGCGATGCAAGTCGACCATATATGGCTATGCTGAACGAGTGGCTGCACCATGGTGGCATCAACGACCCCCACGGCGAATTCCTGATCAAGGAGCAAAAGAGTATTACCCGAGAAGAGCTGGATAAGGACTATACTGACGACTACTGGGAGCGTCGGTACACGCTGCAGCGCGAACAAGATATCCCTCTGCAGCTGGTAGGGGTAAGAGATAAAGTGCTCCTCGCTGGCAAATACTTGAACGTTGTCCGAGAATGCGGAGGTGTCGACATTAGCAAAGTCGCCCAAGACGTTCCAGTGACCTTTGATGATTCCCGGTTCCTGGAGAACGTCAACAACGCATACGCTTACGCCAACGAATCTCTCATGAAGTTACTCCTGACGACGCATGCCCTCCCGGCACGGCTACGCTCGCTGAAACACTACTTCTTCCTCGACCCGTCAGATTACTTCACTTACTTCCTGGAACTTGGATCATCTGAGTTGCGAAAGCCAGTCAAGTCAGTTAACACCGTCAAACTGCAATCGCTCCTGGATATTGTCCTGCGCCAACCCGGAACGATCGTTTCTTTGGATCCTTTCAAAGAGGATGTTCATGTCGACATGAACGAAATCAGTCTCATAAAGATGTTGCAACGAGTTGTCAACATTACAGGCATGGAGCAGGGCGAGGTATTGCAGCCTTCGAGCGCGCAGTCCCTGGAAGCAGAAAAGAACGCAAATGGCTTCACTTCTTTGGAACTCAACTATAGCGTTCCTTTCCCCGTCTCGCTGGTTATTAGCCGGAAGACGATATGGCGTTATCAAGCTCTCTTCCGATACCTTTTATCCCTGCGGCATCTTGAATCACAGCTGTGTAACACTTGGCAGACGCACAACAATGCCATTGTGTGGTGTCACAGGTCGTCGGCCCGCAGGATAGAAATATGGAAGCGGCGGGTATGGACTTTGCGTGCCCGTATGATCGTTTTCGTACAGCAGCTGCTGTACTTTTGTACGCTGGAGGTGATTGAACCGAATTGGCAAGCTTTGATGTCCAGGCTCAAGACCAAGGACGGCAGTCTCGAGGGCTCCGGCAAGCCTGATCGGACAGTGGATGAGCTCATGCAAGATCACGTGGACTTCTTGGATACCTGCTTGAAGGGATGCATGCTTACCAACAGCAGGCTAATCAGGGTATGTAAACCGGACCTTCTCCTTGCTGCTATACGAACAGGTGTGTACTGACCTTATACCTACGGTTCTTAGATCCATTCGAAGCTGATGCAAACCTGTACCTTGTTCGCTGCCTACTCCAACTGGCTATCAAGAGAGCTCGAGAAATCAGATCCTGATCTCGTGGGCAACATCAAGCCGCCCAACATGAGCGACGAGCAATGGCGGCGTTTCCAGGCCTTGAAACCGCAGCAAAAGTCACACAACGACAGCATGGCGTCTAACAAATCCATTCTGGACGAGGAATCCCGGGTTAACAACCTGTTTGAGATCCTCAAGAAGTACGAGACCAACTTTAGCAGGCATCTGCAGATCCTGCTCGATGCTCTGAACCACTATGCCGCCACAGAGACGGTGGTGTTGCTCAGTCTTTGCGCCAGACTGGCCACGGCCAACCAGGGTACCGAGTATTCGGGCTTGAGGCACGATGAGGATATCGCTGGCTGAAGTAGGTTAGCCATGGTCAAGTAGACTAGGCACTTGATTGGCATTTGGGGAGGTATTGAGAGGAGAGAAAGAAAGGGGACCTTTTGTCCAATGTTTAGGAGAAAAGATACCACATTCAATTCGAACGTTCGTTCCGCTCGTCTGTCGCCCGGTGAACGGTTCAAACCACATCAAAGTGTGCTTAGGATACATGCGTGCATGACCGCACAGCTTCAGTCGACTCCTATAAACGTCGAATTGGCTGGGCTTGTGCCGATTATGTTCGACTTCCTCGGGTTTGGCCTATCTGCCACGCTTCCTGCGGAACTGCTCGAACCAATGAATTAACCGCTATGAATGAATATATATAAATCCGCTTGTTGTACCTGTCTAAATCTATCAAAAAACATCTAACGAGAATCTATAGTCGCTATGTCTCCTGTAGTTTTCTTTAGTCCTCACCACGTGCCAATTTAGCACTCTCCTTTTGTCGCTCCTGTCGCTGATGCCAGATCACCCACAGGGTCACTACGATACCCACGGCGCAGGCGCACAGCGTCACCATGTAGGCCGTCCAGTAACACTCGATACCGTCCTCGCAAGTCCTACTCCCATCAGGCTCCACGATCGAGTGCGCGTCGAACACGGCACCGTAGAAGAGGTTGAAGATATTGCTGCTGACGACCGGCGACAGCGTCATGTAGCCCCAGTTCTGGCTGAGGCCGTGGATCCCGAAGGATTCGGCCACAATGGAGGGGAACACGCCAAAGAGAAAGCCGTATCCCAGGCCGCTGAAGCCCGAAACCAGACCTAGCATGTGAGGGTTCACAATCTTCAAGGCGCAGATCTGTGCCACTGCAAAGATGCCGCTTGCTATGACAAGGCACCATACACGACTGGCGTGCAGTAGTTTCACCAGCAAATCCGAACCCATACCTGAAACAAGTCAGAAAGATCCATAGCACTTGGTTGTAGAAAAAAGGGCACTTACCACTCAGTAACCTTCCCGCGAAACTGCCAATAGAAAGGATAGATACGTGCATCTGCTGACGTAAGACGAGCGTCTTGTCATCGATAGAGTCGTCGTAGTGTTTCCACAGGGCTGTCACGTCGTTTCCGATGTTGCTACATATGCTGTTAGCGTGTGTTCGGTGATACATGGATGTCCCTGGTAGCGCTACTTACTTGATGGTCATGAGACCGATGCCGGAAAGGATGGCCATAATAATCCACAGTTGCCAGAACTCCAAGTTCTTCAACAACGC
This sequence comes from Apiospora malaysiana, assembly GCA_006508115.1. NCBI lineage: Eukaryota > Fungi > Ascomycota > Sordariomycetes > Amphisphaeriales > Apiosporaceae > Apiospora > Apiospora malaysiana. The sequence goes on from QUSE01000036.1 coordinate 90,154, forward strand.
CCAACCGCGAATATCTACACGATGAGAACGATCCAAATCAATACTGCTCTGCACAAATACTTCACCGGGTAGCGACGACGAGGAGGTCGCCTGAGACATAAGAGAAGACGTCTCATCCACCTCCTCGACCTCATCTCGACCCCCTTTTGCTGGGGCGGCCTCCGCCTCGAGTTCAACCGCTGGGTTGCTTGGGGTTTCATGGTCCGGAGCCGGGTCGTCGTCGTTGTTTGAGGTTGCATTTTCATGTATCGTTGTGTTATTAGATGACGTACCAGGTTCCACGGAATGGCCGTGATGGAAAGCAGAGCGTCGAGTCTTGGATTCATGAGACATGGTGCGGTGTAGGATCTGCGAGTCGGACTGGCTTTCCTCACCCCCGGCGACGGCTTGGTAATGCGGCGCATGAGGATAGACCCTCAGGAAGAAGAAGCCCACGAAGGTCATGGCAAATGTTCCATAAGCCAGGAGCATCAGGAAGCGGCTTGGGTCTCCGGGGAAGAAAATAGAGCCCACCAAGGCAAAGAAGAAGGCGGAGAGGCCGAAGGCAGCGAGCGGGAACGCGGTAGCGGTGCCTCGGTGGTGAGGCCAGTTTAGGGCTGAAGTTTTGATGGCTGCATTGAAGGCCATGCAGCCCCCGAGGCCTGTCAGGTAGGAGAAGAAGCACATCAAAGGCACCGATCCGTGGCCCTCGCTGTAGGCCACATGTAGGGGGTAGTATCCGATACCGAGTAGGAAGGAGCCCAGAACGACTGCCGGTCGTGGTCCCTTGCTGTCGATGAGCATTCCGATAGGCACGCCCATGGAGTACATGCCGAGGTTTCCAGCGAGACCGATGAAATTGCTTTGGGTCGCTGAGAGTAGAAGACGGTCGGCGAATTGAGGCGCCCATGCTGAATAGACATACTGTTTCCCGAGTTCGCGTGGTTAGCCAAGTGCCTCCCGAGGAATACGATGCGCGCGATCGACTCCTGGTTCCAGGCTAGGGGTGAAAGCTCACATTTGTTCCGCAGGCTAGAGAGATGATTGTCGCAGACACGCTCGACACGATGCGTGCCTGGCGAAGGTCCGTATCTAACGTCATGTTGGTGGGAGTGCGATATCGGGCGATTGATCAAGTCGACTCAGGGGATGGTGGGCGCGAAAGACGGGAATCGGGCCAAAGCTGCTTGCTGTACGGCACATGCACAGGACGGACACTTAATAATCTGGCATTGGGAAGAAAGGGTAATGTAGAAGGAGTGTATGGGAGAAGATGTGAAGATTGATCAGAGCAGAGAAGGAAAGGGTCTACATTGAAAGTAAGAGCAAGATAGCCAAAAAGAACGTTAATGAACGGGCGCTGATGTGTCGGCTCGCTATCGTGGAACCCCCAAGCTGTACCATCCATGTATGACGGTACGTATGCACGCCTTATCAGAGGTTATCTCCCCCCATAGTTCTAGGTCTTGGCTGCTTGGTTGTATTCCGCGGCATCGGGATGCCGTAGCCAGTGGGTTAGAGGGGTGGGCCTGTGGATTGGGGGTACATCCGAAGCATCTAAATTAGGTGCATAACCTATGAAAAGCCATGTATACTCACTTGCCCTTACCTTTCTACTTCACTATTGTAGACCTCTTCGTGAGTGGCACAAGAACCGGCAGCTCTAAACCGAAGGGTCTTAGTCAAGGGCGGCATGCGGGAGCCGGGTAGATATGGAGGTCATTGTATCACATCCATCCATCCTCTACAATGCAGTCCGATCCCTTATTCGTAGTCTATGATAACTATTTGAAGTGTCTCATTGAAGAATTCTGGACTGTGCTACATACAGCCCACATAGATCAGCATCTTACTCCTTTACATTCTATCTGTTTCCTGAGTTAGGGAAGCTCTGCGCAAACTTGAAATTGCTCCTGTGCCAATTGTCTCGGCGACCAGTAATGGCGGCCAGCACTGGTTTCTATTAGCAATGTCTTCCGGTGGATGCTGGCAACAAACTGTTTTTGAAATAGCACTTACGTACCTGAACCCGCTGCGGCCGTTGTGTGACTAAAGACCGCCAAAGACTGGGTATGATACTGTTTAGAAGACTTTCTTTTATCTAATAGGGCTCTTGGCTTTGTCTACATAGTGTCAGAGATACTACCACATATAGTTACGTGTTTCCAAAGAAGTACCTACAGTAGTGAGAATACTGAACACTTTTGCACAAAGGTATAACCTACCTGTTCTATGAACTGAATAATCCAGTGTCAGTCAGCCGATTGATGCGCGCCATGTCGTGAGTCGCGACTGACTGACGCCCCACCTTTGCCAGCCGGTGCAGGTGACGACGTAATCCACGGTGCACGGTGTCCGTCTGCCGCATAATTCAGACTTGCGACAAGCGCTTCTCTGATTGCCCAACCATCCAACAATAACAACGCCCTGCCCTACGGCAAACATCCATCTCATCAATAACCACCTTCACTTGGATACGAGACAACCGAATAAGGCACGATGGGTGCTCTCCTATCACTCCCTCTGCTGGCCGTACCCAGCATGGGCACAGTACGCCTTCCCTTTGCCCGCGCGCATAGAGTTTCCATCTAACGCCGTATCTGCAATATAGCTCGTGTCCTTCGCTGCCAGTTGCTGCGGTGCTGCAACATGCTCCATGGTATGCAGCGCATGCGGCAAGTGTGGTAACAGGTAAGATATACTTTCAAATGCCCTGGTGGTTGGTTTTCGCGACAAGGCTAACCGACAACTCGATAGTGTTGCCACTCGTATCGCCTATGCCCTCATGCTGCTGGTCAACTCGATCGTAGCATGGATCATGCTTACGCCCTGGGCCGTCGAAAAACTACAAAACCTCATGCTCGATTATGTCAAGATCAACTGCCCCAACGGAGAATGCTATGGACGGCTGGCTGTCCAACGAATCAACTTCGCTCTCGGCCTCTTCCACCTCATCTTTGCCGGCCTTCTCTTCGGCGTCAACAACACCAAGAACCCGCGAGCCGCCCTGCAGAACGGTTTCTGGGGTCCCAAAGTCATCGCCTGGCTGGCCTTCATCGTCCTTTCGTTCCTGATTCCCGACGAATTCTACATTTTCTGGGGCACCTACATCGGCTTCATCGGTGCAATGCTGTTCTTGATCCTCGGCTTGGTTCTCCTGGTTGATCTGGCCCATACGTGGGCTGAATATTGCCTCGAACAGATCGAAAACACGGACTCGAAAGGCTGGAGGATTATCCTGATTGGATCCACTCTGAGCATGTACCTGGGATCTTTGGCCATGACTATCGTTCAGTACATCTTCTTTGCGTCCAGTGGATGTTCCATGAACCAAGCCGCCATCACCATCAACCTGATTATGTGGCTTGGCGTTTCCTTCATCTCGGTCCATCCTGCAATCCAGGAGCATAACCCAAAGGCGGGCTTAGCACAGGCTGCTATGGTTGCCATCTACTGCACCTACCTCACCATGTCCGCCGTCTCGATGGAGCCTGACGATAAGCAGTGCAATCCCTTGATTCGTGGTCAGGGCTCTCGGACAACATCGGTAGTCATCGGTGCAATCGTCACGATGCTGACTGTAGCATACACTACTACCCGGGCAGCTACACAGAGCCTGGGTCTGGGAAACAACCGCGGTGGCATCAGACTGCCCGACGATGATGAGCATGATCTTGTCACGCAACAACCGGGCCGACAGGATATGAGGAGAGAGGTGCTGCGGCGCGCCGTGGAGGAAGGTAGTTTGCCTGCTGATGCTCTGCTGTCAGACGACGAAGATGAAGAGTCGAGTGGGAAGTCCTCGAATGACGACGAGCGCGCAAGCACGCAGTACAGCTACTCGGTGTTTCACGTCATTTTCTTCCTGGCAACATGCTGGGTTGCCACTTTGCTCACCTCGACCTGGGGTGACGAGGAGATGGAGTCTGGGTACCTTGCTACAGTGGGACGAACGTACTGGGCTAGTTGGGTCAAGATTGTGTGTGCTTGGATCTGCTATGCTATGTACACCTGGACCTTGGTAGCCCCCATTGTCCTGCCTGATCGCTTCGAGCTGTCCTAGGTTTCGACGTGTATTGTCTTTTTCAGTGTGGAGTTGGGGGGCATAGGGGTCAATTTTGAAAGATTGTGGGAGAATTACGTACAAACCTCATAGATACCATTCTGGGTCGGTTTTCCTAAGTTAATGCACATTTATATTCACAGACGGTAGGAAATGCACGCTTGTTCATTGGCTCATATGAATCAGTGACATCTATAAACTTGATATACATGCCTTGCATGGGCAATGACTTTGAGGAGGGGAGAGGGCAGTATGTTCATCGGAACCCTTGACTTATAATGCTGGTATACACATCGGAAGTGCATTCTGAAGCGCCCCTTTTTCTTTTTATACAACATGGCAAACCCATTTTCCAGACGCCAGATCTATTGATTCCATTTATCCCACGACCTCCTTGACGATCTTGGCCAACTCGGCCTTTTCCACATCCTTGCCCTCCAAGGGACCGCCGGGACCCAACAATTTCTTCATGACATTGCCCATCTGCGCCTTGCCGCCGGTGGCCTCGCCGCCCTCACTCGTCATGGCCGTGACAACACCCGCAACGATGGTGCGCAGCTCGTCGGCGCCGACCTCCTGGACCCCGCTGCCGGCGGCGTACTCTTCGAGGATGTCGATCTGGGCCTGCTCCTTGTCGACGAGGTCCTGGCGGTTGGCGGTCCGGAACTCGTCGGCGGCGTCGCGCGAGGCCCGCGCCGTCTTGCGCAGGAGCCCCACCAGCTGGGCGTCCGTCGTGATCGGGGTGGCCGTCTTGGAGGCGTTGAGGGTCGCCGACAGGACCGAGCGCAGCACCGCCAGCCGCGCGGCGTCCTTGGCCCGCATCGCCGTCTTCAGGTCCGCCTTCAGCTTCTGCAGCAGCGGCGGCGGGGCCGGCTCGTCGGACGAGGAGTACGGGCGGCGGCACGGCGGGGTCGTGGGGGTCGTCGTGGTCGGGAGGGCGAACATGGGTCGGGCGGTGGCGGGGGAGATGGTGGTGGCGGTGGTGGTGAGCCGGGCCCGTATCAGGCTCAGCTGTAGCCGTGCGGATGCTTGAAATGCCATGTTGAATTTGTGGTGGAGGGGCAGTCGGCAGTGGTTTGGTTTGTATATGGAATCTGGGTGTTGAACTTGGAGCTTGGAGCTTGGAGCTTCCGGCTTGCTGTGAAGCTGCAATAAATTTTGGGCTGTCCTGCCAATTGGGTCAACACGGGCCTTGGTCCACCCCTGTCGGTGTTAAATACAGCTCCACCAAACAAGCGTGGTGTGTTACCCCATAGCCTGGAGTTGGCTGGTTGGGGGCGGCGGCGTAGGGCTTAGTGACAAACATCAGTACCACGTACCACGGGTTGCCATTGAATCTTTTGCCCTCCAACACTCCTGGTATCTATCCTCCACAAATGAATAACGGAATAATACCGGTGGCAACGCAGACAGTTCTCGCGTAAATATCTCCTTTTTCCCTGATTATTCAGTTGTTCAAGCCTCCGGTTATGCCAATCCTCCAATATAGAATAACCAGTTGTGGCCATTGAGGTGGACTACGTAGTTTATTCGTCCGACTTGGAGAGTACTACCAACTAACATATCCCGCCCGCAGTCTTCGATCGTGTCCTTTATGCTCTACATATAAAGCCTACGTCCTTATTTTTCCTCTCTCCTTGGTCAGATACTCGACCATCTTTCATTGGATTGCTCTGCATATTTGAGATGCGGAATGGGTAGAAGACAGCTCCACCTTCGGCTCCGAATCGTCGTCACATGCGGGTAGCCAGCAAGACGCCCACCCCCTGGGAAGGCGTGACCACCACCATCCAGAGGATTACGTAGTGACTTTCGCTCGAGCATGCTATTTGGCGGTTACATTCCATCTTCATGTTCATTCCGCACCACCTTCTAATATCAACCATGTCGACAAACCTTAACCCGACTTCATGTATGCTGAGTCACCATTGCTGATGCTCTCTCGTTCTCGTGATTACCACCAATATTCATTATTAAACTTGGAAGCTATCCAAGGAACTTCTAACAGACAAGAAACCCACGAGGACTCACTCGGACCCCTTCTGAACACATAAAATCCTACAGTCGTAATACACCGGCGAATTTGCCCCTGGGGAAATCTCGGCTCCATTGAAAACGTTTGATTGATGATCAACTTGGTGCTTCCTCAATGACGACACCGGCCACATTCAGTGAGGCACCCGCTTTCCGTTCCGCCCTTTCCTATGACGGCTAGAGGAGCTCTTGCTAGAACTGTGCCGGTGCGAAACAGCGCCTGCGCGTTTCATACCAACAACAACGTATCTGGTGGGCAATGTTAGTTTTATATGGAAAGAACGGCGCCTTCGCCTGTCGAGGTTGGAAGGACGGTCAGGGGCTGGCCACTCACGCCTTGAAGTACGGCTTGGGTGTCGACCAGTCAGCAAAATCGTCTCGCACCTCCAATCAAAAATGGCCATATCTTACCTTCAACCCCATAGCAGCGGCTTCCTGCCTTGCCTGTCCCACAAGCAGGTGGAATTCTTCGATCGTCATGCTTCGAAAGTCAGTTTTCAAGCTCGATGGTAAAGGAACGAATATGAATCCAATTGTCGCGACTTACTCTTGTATAGCCGTACAAGGATACAAAGCAAGAGAGGACAGGAGTCTGCTGACATTCTCCTGGTTTGCGACACCGATGCCAAAATCCCTCTCGTCTTGTTGTCACATCAGTGGAATTCCAGGAGCGAGGTTCAGGCTACTTACTGTGTGACCAGCCACACATTGGCAGGGTTATCTCTCTCATCTCCATCCTGGTAAAGCCGGCTTCCCTCATCCAGTGGTCTAACTTCAAGCCTGCACGGGGGTCTTTTCCCGCCTGCTCCATTGCGCCTAGGTAATGTCTGGACCAATGGCTGAGAGCATGGTCTATAGGCGAGTAAGTATATCAGTTTTCCTTGGTAGGATTCCTTGTGTACGAGACTGACTGTCACTCAAGTGTCCACCATCAGACTGAGCGTTGAAGTATATTTCCACCATTTGTACCCAACCTCCAGGAACAAGCACTCGATGCAGATCGCGGATGTATTCGGGCCATCTTTCGGCATCTATGCCGCCTGACACTAATCTGCTGTGGACTAGGTCAAAAGTGTTGTCGTGGTATGCCAGACTTCCCCATGATTAGCGCTCACGAGCCTGACGAAACACTAGGGAACTCACCCTTCGTTAAGGTCTGCTTGCTCCAAATGCAGATTCACCGGATAGTAGCCGTACATTGGCATCATCTCCGTGCTAACGTCAACACCGTACACCTGAGAACCGGATCAGTGCCTGGACTCGATATTCATCCGTTTGAGTGAGAAAAATGACCACCATCACAGCAGTGTCGATAACCCGACCTGTGGTCCAAGGGCCCACCATGGGAATCCAATTCCATAGTGTGACGGGGTCAACGTACATGGGACTGAGGTTCTCTTCTTGCAACTTCCACAGCCCAGTTTGCAGTTCCTGTCCCACAATCAAGCACTCTTCTTAGGGGAGTTATCTCTGGGAAGATAAGTCTGTCATCGAATACGAGGGAAAACATGTCGTGGGTCATTTGGAGCCGCTCCACTTCAACCTACCGCCATCGCATTAGCAATTTGTCGTCCCAGTCAAGTGGCCTACTTTCCTACCTCATCTATAGGAGCGAGATACGCATTGCTCGACAACGACAGCTGATGATACTCTCGACCATTGTATACCACCCGCACAAAATGTTCCTCGGGAAGAACAGGAAGAGCACTTTCTTCTTCCCTTATTCAAAGTCAGTTCCCATCAAACGTGAGAATAAGGGGTTCGGCCACTCACTCGTCCCACTCCGCCATGTTCTTGTCACTGAGTCGAATGGTAAACACCTTCTGGCTGGGTTATTCCCCTGGTGCATAAAACCGATGAGACCAGTAGACCTGATCGGGGGGTGCCTCTCTTGGTCCTAGGCTAAGGGTTCTAGACGTCGTCGAGGGGTTTCTCTTTGTTGATGGTGTTGAGATGTTGACTGTCCGGTCGTGACTACCATGGAGCGAGCAATATCCAAATACTAAGCAAGCCAGTGTTTGCTTCGACTTCGGGAATAATGTGGACGGTGTGGCCGATTGCTGTCATATGTGTATGGCCAATGAATGCCCTGCTCGTTTACGAAGCTGGTTGACAACAAACTCTTACCTCATGCACCTGCTCGCACGTCCCTATACGTCAAATGTTATATGTCCAATAGAGCTTGCAAGAAGGGTGGTATTGGTCGTTGCAACCAGGATTTGCAAGCTGTGCGGCCCCTAGGTATGGCATACTTTTCCAGGGTCAGAGTGGTCTTCTAGTCTTCGATATGGCCTTTGCCGATGGCCATGGTCGAGCATCAGCACGTTCTCTTATGCGGCCAAGTGGATAGCCGCCGCAGGCCAAAGGCGGAACGTGCTGGGTTCCTCATAAACCCGATCAGGAAGGCAATTTTCAGCAGCAAATACAGAGAAAGGCCTACTACATCAATACGGGTAAATGAGCTAAAGAGCAAGAAGAGACAGCTACATGGGCCTGTGCATGGGTGTTCGCACTCCCGCCGCCTCGACACACAGTCTCAGCTTGACCGGTGGTCCTTTTGCCGTACTTTCTCCAGGGCCCAAGCTCCACTACATATCTCATTACGAACCCGCGCTGCATGGCGGCCGTAGTTTGTCTGAGAGGACGAGCCAACCAGACATGCTTCTCAGGAGGGGAAGGGGCCGTGAATGGTCTGTGGCGTCACGCTGCAGTGCTGTGCTCCATGCTAAGGTAAAGTGAGAAATGATCTGGCTGGTGGCTCCTTTTGCTTGGCGTGGTTGACTTGCAGGACCGAATATACATGCATACATACTCGACATGGCACACTTTAACACACTTGATCCAGTAGGGGGGCAAGGGGGGTACCCAAAACCCAATTATCTGGGTCTCCCGTTCTGGTATACGTTGTACAGTTCCGGCAGCATGGGAAGTGTCAAGCCACGGCCCAGGACACTGGAACCTGGGGACTATGCTTAAATCCCAGAAGTCTACGGAGCACCAACACAGTTTGCACCCACCCATGCGGATCTCCGCTTGTTGCGATCCTAAACTAGCCCCCAGCGACGTCCGTCTTTTCATATGCCGAGAGTTCGTTTTTGACACCATGGATATGAAAATAAGTCCCTATGCCTCCCTTGATTAAAGAAAGATGGCTAGGTTAGACTAGTTTGTAGCCTCGGCAATTGCGGGACATTGTATACATATACAAGAGGCCTTTCGGTGGGCCGAATCCCGATGGGGTGAAATGACATGAGCTGCAGAGTATAGTCATAGCCGACCATGTATCTGCATTATTAATTGTAGAAGTCTATTGGGTATTGGGGCGATATGATTTGCATACGCACAACCGGCATCGGCGGCCTATACTGAAACGGATTTTCTGCTCCGAGATCTTCGCTGTGGCTGCCGCTATGCACATGGCCTTGACCATGCGAGAGAAAAGAAAGGACGGTGGAGGCAGACGCACGAATGCGATTCTCTGCATCCTATCCACCTTTCTGCCCACGAGGATCAGATTAATCAGTCGGGGGGTGAGACAGTCAGGCAGACTACATGGGCATATTCCCGAGAGACTGGATCATGGGATTGATCTTCACTGACAGCCGGCCTCCCCGCCCGCCAGCGGTGAGTTTACAGCGTATAGGAAACCAGGAAACTTGTTTGATAGATGCCAGACAGGGTTAAGCTATATGAGGTTAGAAGTTGGCAAGGACACAAAGAGGCAGGGAGGAGGAGGGGCCCAGCGATGGCTCGGTGGAACCGACGGCATTGGTGGATCTAATAACATATCCACAACATGAGTATTATTTACTATATGAAGTAAGTATGCATCCACCCACCACCCAGCCACAGTCTTGGATGCGACAAGAAGTAAGGAGTAGAAGCAAGAATAACACGAAACGGATCTACAGATACTGTACAGCACTGACTCAAAGCTGTCCTATCTTGAGACGGCATGCAGGCGGAGATATCCCGTGAAACCTTCCCGCTCAGGAGTGCCATGACACACCACGGCAGTCAGGCTATTCTTCGACTATTATGCATGGCGCTGGCCAATGAATGAAGAGACATATGCACACAGCATACATTAGATACGCTCGTACCTTCTGAGATGGTTATAGGCATTCCATAGGCACTTGGTGGCGGAAGGCGCATACATGGTTAGCCTGGGTGGTCGAGCGAGACGAAATATCAGAAGACAGAAGACGAACAAAAAGAGAGGAGGAGGGGGAAGACAGACAGACAGACAGACCGAGGACGCAAGCGAGAGCGCGAGAGAGGGGCTCGCAACACGGAGAGGGAAGTGCCGGCCGCATAATAGACCTGGATAAAACACATGGTGGAATTTTCGCTGCATTGTTATAACATATACACTGGGTATACAGAATAAGTATCCTTGTTGAGTGGGCGTGCTTTGTGTGTGGAGGTACTTATAGGCACATCCTCATACCACCCAGTGTCATGCATGCATGCATTGTAAAAGGCACATGTCAGGTAGGCACGTCTTTTGTCTCTCTCTCTCTTCCTTCCTTCCTTCCTTCCTTTTCTTAATCATCTCCCATATCTTTGCCATTGCCTTAGTTCTTAGTTCTTGGGAAGTAGGCCAAGTAAGTACTTATGTAGTTAGTGCCTACCTAAGCTCCGGCTTTGGCTGACAACATTCTTCGTTTCTGACCACCAAGCCCGCCAAGACAGAAGAACATGACAAAACACCAAGCGACGGGAGGAAAGAAACAGATCATAATCCCGCCATTCTGGAACCTCGGCAGCTGCTGGCTGCCTTTCCTTTTTTCCTTCTTTTTTGTTCTTTCTTTTTTCTTCTTTTTTTTTACCTCATTTTTCTGCCTGGAGATATCCCGGTAGCTTACCTCAGGTCTTATGCATTAGCGCCGGTTGCGTGCCATTCAATCGGGACGGCGTTTTTTCAGCCGTACGACGCAACCAAACAGAAACCGGGATCGTCCGTCTGATGAGATATTATCATCTGGATTTCACGAATCTCCAGCCAGCCAGAAAGCCAGATAGCCGGCCAGAAAACCAGCTAGGTAGCTAGATGGATATGCGTCCTGCTGCATGTCGTCTCGTCTCCTTTTTTGGGAAAGGGCGAGGGCCACAATCATGGAAACTGGAACAGTCATCCGATTTTCTTAGTCATATCGTATCGAACCGTTCACGCAGACGTACACGCACACAAACACAAACAACCATAGACGACACCAAACACACAAACGAAATTATCCATTAGGTACAGATTGACCGACTAGAGGGAGAGAGACGAAGAACCAAGCGGTATACATACAATATACCGCAGAAAAGAGGCGCCGAATGAAAGAGTCGTCGACTACTAATCAACATACCTACCTAGTTAGCCAGGCCCCTTATCGACCCCACTGACCCTGACAATTGGGTTTTGCCAGCCGTTATATCTGATACCTCCGTCTGCATATGTGTCTGTTTGCTACCGATGGCTACACACTTCCTTCGCTCATATGACTTGCCGAAGCGATTCGATCTAGACCTGCAGAAAAGAAGAGAATGGGAGAGATGACGAGGAAGAAAATAATTGACAGTGCATGAACCGTATACGCCATTCACCTACTTTCACCACCGCAACGACACGATTGCCAATCGTCCGGTTTTCCCGTCCTGGTGTCTTTTTTTGGTCCCTTTGGGCCCTGATTATTTCCGTTTTCTCTTGGTAATGACCCCCAAGCTGCAAATCCGAGTACTTCTCAAGCTACCGATAATTTCTTATGCAGCCGCGCCTCAATCATGCGCTGCATCCTGCAGTCCACGTTGCACGACTACCCAAGCGTCGTCCCCCCTCGTGCCCGTCCGCGGGAAAGGGTTGCCCTCTACTGTAGCTCGACCTGGGAAATGACTCAAGGCGGAGTGCTGATCAAGTTAACGAATTCTTTCCTTTGGGGGCAGAAAACTACTTGGAAGCCTAGCCGACCTGTCCGACATACTGGAAGCTGCAGTGAAATTTCTCGTATGACAATCCTACGGCCAGTTAGCTGCCCGTCCTCCCGCTATTAGGCCGTCCTGGTTATTTACTAACTATGCCAACGCATGCGCGCCAACACTTACAACTAGGCCGCCCCCAAATCCGGCCGCAGCGTCGGGGAACATGTCCCGCAGGACGCCTTTGATCGCCAGTGCTAAGCTTACCTCATCTGCCAGCCGTATAACCTGCACCTTTCCTCTTTTCTTTTAGTTCCTGTATGTAGGTGATCGGGACACCGGCTCTGCGGTAACTAGGAGAGAACCACTGCAGCGGGATGGGCGAACGCCATACACATACACTCTCTTCTCGGCCAGATCCAGCCCCCAATCTCCTAGCCTGTTAGCATGGGTACGGGCATCCCCCCTTCCCCCTTTCCCGGTTCATCCTGGAGAAAAACTGGGAGAATAAGTGAGCAGTCATGTAGCATTCGACCGGACGTTACAGCGGAAGCTACCACGACCATTGACAAGAGTGGGTGCATGAATGCCCCATGCACTGAAGACTAACACGCCCGCGAACAGTAGGTGAAAAGAAAGAGAGGTCCCCGAGACAAAAACAAAGACATGTGAGAAGGGCAAATCGTGTTACAATGACATGCCACGCCCCCAAGCCATTTCGGTGAGAGATGGGCCTTGGATTCGGCCAAGAGTCGGGATCTTGGTTCTTGGGTCTTCTGGGGGGGCCGTCCTGGGCCACCTAACGCATCGATCATCACTTTCCGTTTGTGGCCTCGGGAATTAATTTGGAGGGTGCGGGCGGCGGAGGCGGGCAGTGTTGTGCTCTCTGTCACTCTGCTATAGGGCCGCCCCCATGGGTGAGTGGGTGATGGTGATCTGTATATAGGTACGTATGTACGGAGTACCTTCTTGCATACCGACTACGGTCCTCCTTGATGCGGCCGCTCCATTGCCCAAGAATGGCCTTGCCGCGTGTGAGCCCGAACATGTTTGTACTTTTGTCAACTCTGTTCAATAGGTATACACATTCCGGAGTTCTCCAGTGACCGAAATTGCACCATGAGTCAAGGTATTCCTTCCTTCCACCCTTTCATAGCCCCGGTGATATTCACAGTAGTCAAAGTGATGGCTCATAAGCCAAAATTGACGGTTGTGGGAAAATGCCAGGTACCAGGACCCCCACCGCTTTGAGGGGGGTTCGAATCCTTCGTGGCATTGCCGCGTCAGGGAGTGCCGCTACGTTAAGTACCCCTTCACACAATAGATGCCATTCCCTATTATGCCTGGATCATGTCGGTTGCTCTTTTCCTCTGTTTCCTCTTCCCTGTAACCCTTTTTGCATGCATACGCACATGCAAACCTACTCCTTCCCCGGCGGCCCTCGCTGCTCTGCTCGGTTAGGGTGTGTGTCTTCCCATGGGCGATGGCATCAGGAACCAGTTTGTAGGCACTCTGGGCTGGTCGTTACCATTGCAGACGCAATCCACCTCGGTCCGCAATAGCCGGGGTTCATTCCCACAGGCAGCATATCTTCTCTATGCGTCTTCATCCTCACGCTGCGCACTCACCGTTAGCATACTCGCGAAGTAGACCGGCGTTGTACAGAGAAGGATTTGCTACCTGGACAAAGCCAGTTGATGCTGATAGCGAGTGCGTATTAAATACCATCGGTGCTTGGAGCGGATGATAGTGACACAAACCAAGAGGACATGGCATGAGAACTTCATGACTGTTACGGTGCTTGGGATGTAGTAGGTGGCTCAAAACCCGTAGCAGTACATAACGTTCTCAACTGTTGCAATGAGGAGCATGAAAAATACTCAAGAACTAGTATTCAAATAGTATCCAAATCAAATCAAACACTGCGCACCTCAAACACGCATGTTGAGTATATGCATGTGATGATAACGCAAGTAGTATTTTTTTTATATTAGCACCCTATTAGCAGTGCTGATATAACTGCATGCTGAACAGAAAAAAAGGATGTCAGAGAATGAGGCAAAAGACCAAAAAAAAAAAACGCGACCGCAGAGGGAATCGAACCCTCTTGCCTTTAAGTATAATACGCATAAGAATACTACCGCTAGGCTACACCAGCCCGGTCAAGGGAATTGCCTGTCAACTCGCATTATGAACCCCAGTTGGGAAATGTTTGGCTCCGGGCGTGGCCGCTGGGCGAGTTGGATAAGTGTACAAGGTTTGGGGATGCCGTGGTTTTGCTGGATCATAAGGGGGGAGATAAAGGGGCTGGCCAAAGTGTATTTATTTGATAGCTTATTCAAGCAACAGGCCGGCCCAATGATCTGGGAGGCGACCGTTGTCGCCTCCCTTTTTTCATCTCTATGTAGAGCACGAAGGCTTCAAAGCTCTGGCTCTGCATAAGTAGCTGCTCTGTCTAGTTGACAAGAAGCCGATAGGGGTGAAGAAGCGGACGTGGCAAGGGGTACAAGAAGCATTGCGGAATTGAAGCACAAGATGAGAAGAAGCGCCAAGCGGCTCAAGTTGGCTTGGTTTGTTGTGAAAACCAGTCTCCTCACGCCGGATAAGGGTCTGTCTGCCTGCAGTCTGGTCAGAATATCTGCGCGACGACGCTCTACATACAGGTTGGCCGAACGATACGTACACGACACTATCGTGACGGACGACCTCAAGAAAGAAGGAAAGCTACGTCACATACCATCAGGACCAGCATGAAATGAACATGAGATACGAAACATTAGATACTGTTTAGCCGTTTTCTCTGATATCTAAATCGTGTGGGACATTTCCAATAGGAGAAGCCGGGCCCAGATCTTGTGTGAGTACAAACGTACACTATATTAGTAGACGACGACCTTTGCATAACACTTTTAAAAGAATCGAAACCTTCCATAGGACCGGAACAGAAACTATCACGGCTATGCCTCACTTAGATTATGGACTGATGAACTTGGGTTTCGATGTCTTGAGTCGACCGGGTCACCCCTGATTCCATTGACCTCGAGCTCTCCAGAGTTGCTCACTCGTATGGCTTGGGTCCATTTCTGATTGCCATCGAATCAACCGGTATATGAAAGATCTCGGGCGGGCATTTCCGTACATCAATACCACACATCGCAACACATGCCCGTCCATGATGCAAGATGAGAGACGTTGCGCATATTAGTGTGCCGGCAACGACCGGAGGTTCTTTGTCTGTTCGTTTCTCTTCATGATCTCGTGAGAAACAGCAACTATATCCACATTGGAGCATTGAATAACAACGAGCCATTATGACTACGAAAAACCGAGAGAAAAAAAAAGAAAGAAATCATGGCCGATACCCTGAGAATGCCCTTAATGCCAGAACATGAAATGCGTATGTTGCCTGAACGCCGGTCTCTGTGCTCCTCAAATATAGAAAAACGCCTTGCCCTGAAACCCTTGAATAGAAAGGAAGAGGAAAGAAAAAAAGGGAAAAGGGGAAATATGAATATTAGACCAGAAGAAGCTTAGGTTGATGCAAAGCTGCCTGACCCAGCAGGAAGCTGATGATTGAGAGGTAGGTGATGCGGGTCCGTATACTGTACTGTGGTCCTGTCCCGGATGCTGGACTTGTACGGTTTAGCAGCATTTGCTCCTAGGCTTGGTGATTTCCACTTGCCCGTTCTGCTCTTGTTGGTTCTGCCCCTGGTTCTCCATAGTCACCGCGGGCGAGAACCCTGGCGAGAACAGCCAGCTCCTCCTGTCGCGGCCAACCCGGAAGCTACCTCGCCCGTTCACGCCGTCGAAGTAGTCGCTGCCCATGGCCCCCTCGTACGGCGTGCCGGGGGTCATCGTGGCCGCCAGGAGCGCTTGCTGCATCTTCCTGTTCTGCTCCACGAGCTTCCGCGTGACGACCCTGAAGACCTCCTCGACGCCCTCCCCGCTCTCAGCGCTGATCTCGTGGCAGGCATCCCAGCCCACTTCCTGGCCCCAAAACCCACTGCTTCGTTTACTACTCGGGCTGCGCGGTTCTCCGGGGCCAGCGCTGCTTGCGCCGCCCATGCTGACCTGGCTCGTGCCGGGCCCAGGAAATATGGTCATGCCGGTCGGTGTGGCTGTGGGCGGCGGCGTGTTGCCCTGACCGGGGGCCAAGTTCTCAGCGACGTATGCTATGCACCTCTCGAACGGCACCTCGCGGCGCGCGGGCTCGCGGGCCACAATGTCGGCTTTCGTTCCGACGACGTGGAGGACGATATCGGGAGGCAGGTTGCGGCGGAGCTCGGTCAGCCACATGCCCATCTCGGCAAAGGACTGCGCGTCCGTTATGCTGTAACACAAAATGCAAGCATTGGCGCCACGGTAGTAGAGTCGCGATATTGAGCGAAATCGTTCTTGGCCGGCTGCCGGGGCAGTTGGGTGATATGTCAGCTAGGAACCCTTCGACACAGGATTGGAAATAGGCAAATAGCGAGAATGTACAAGAAAAGGCAAAGTTACTTACCCGTATCCCAAATTTGTAGGCGTACCACTGTGTCGGTATCGCTGTCGATAACCCGCTTTGTCATGAAGCTCGCACCGACCGTGGACGTGACTTGCGACGGGTTGAAAGCGCCCTTGCAGAAGCGCATAACCAAGGACGTCTTGCCGACGCCTTGGGAGCCGAGCACCACGATCTTGGCCTCAAGGGAGGACATGATGGTGTTGGGCTTTTGGAGAGGGCGTGCTAAGCCCTAGGAGAGGAGAATGCGATACGATAAGCTATACTTAGCGCAAGGCCAGACCACAACAACAGGGGGTGGAAGAGAGACAACGTTGAACGGCAGCCTCTCGCGAAAGAGGGAGAGCGCGCACGAGAAAGACACAAAATAAAAAGGTCGCTCCGTCTGGCCGATTTGAATATCAAAAGAGAAGTTGGTAAAAAGGACCACGAGACTGGCCGACCCAGTGATAGGGTGTTTTTGCCAGCTCAGGTGAGGTGGCTCACCGATCGAGGAGTAAGCTAGGGAATCGGAGTTGCTGCCGTCATCTGCAGGCTGGGCGTTGGGTTTTTCGGGTTTGGAGGGGCAGACGGCAGACGGTAGCAGCGCAGTGGTCGAAAAGCAACTGGACGGACGGGATTGGTCTGCTGCAGAATTGTATTGTGCGGTAGGAGGGCGAGAGAAGATAGTGTGTAGTGTGTGTGCGCGCGCAGGTTGATGTGTGCGTGGGAAACAAATGAGTGACAAGAAACGAAATCAAACCAAATCAAATTAATTGCATCCCCAATGGTGTTGTACGTAGGAGCGAGCAGCAAGTAGGTTAGCGAGTGAATGGTAGGAGGATTCAAGGCGGCGCCCGAGGATCCTACTCTACCTACTTACTTAGGTACTACTTGACTCTACATACACGACTCTTATCGTTAGCAGACTTCCAATGGCAATTGGCTTTTCCTTGCTTGCCATGCCATCAGAAATGCGACAGCTAACAGGGCCTTCCTGCCTAAACGCCTAGAAAGTCTCCCACTTACCCACTGGACTTTCCCACTAACCTAGTGTCTACAGTAGTATAGGCGGCCTAATCAGATAATGCAGGGCCTTTTTTGGGCCTGCATGCAATAATGCAACGGGGCGCCAGTGCCAGGTCGGCGGTGCATTGAACCAAGCCATGCACCATGGATGCTGCATATATGTAGGTATGTATGTATGTATGCTACCTACCACTTGAACTGTATGCACAGGAATAAAATCCGACGGGTTCCTACAGATGCTGGCCCATTCATTCATCACCGCCTCTGCTTTTGACACCTCCTCGTGTAGCCTTCATCCAGTTCAATTCCAACTCAACTCAAGATGACATGACATGACTCCAACTATCACTCACTACTGACTGGACTGCCGACGACAAGCGACAAGCGCAATAGGTATGTTCTCAAATGTCCACTATCTGATATGTCTCCCACCCACCCAACCACTGAAGTGTTAGTTCGTGTTAGCGCTCGTCTCCTCCAAGCCTCCTCCTTGTAGACGATCCACCCCCGAGAAAGGCAAGTCGACACCCTCCTCAACCAATCAGGTGTGCCATCGCTAGATAACCGTTTTTGGGGTAACCGAGGCTGCGGAAGCAATTGCATCATCAAAAGCGGTGAGCAAAGTGGTTGAACTTGGCCATGTAATAGATGCGGGATAATGCAGAAGCATCAGTGATCATGATGTGATTCCCGACTTGCATACATACCTATCTACCGAAAGGGGGTTAAGATACGTCCTGTCCTTTTGGCTCTCGTCTGGATTCCCTTGTTGCATTTGTTTCATGTACAGTCCCGTATATTAGGCAAATAGAATATCTTATATATCTTTGATACACGCCTGCGCCCGCTAGCAAAAGTGCCGCGCCCCTTTGGAGTATTACAACTTCGAAGATTTCGGCTTCTTCCACTCGGGCGAAGCCAGCTGGTCATATACGCGGTGGCCCAAGTTGTCCCTGGGCACGCTCGTCGTATGGCTGCCAATGTTGGCCGTGTCAACCAGCGAAGGGTCCAGCTGGCCGATGCTGGAGCAGCCAATTAAGCGCATGTTCATCTCCATTTCTTCCTTGAGGAGCTGCATAGCCCGATCCACTCCTTCCAACCCGTAGGCGCTCATGGCGTAGAGGAACGGTCGGCCGATACCGACGCCCTTGGCTCCAAGGCAGAGCGCCTTGATGATGTCCGTTGCGCGACGGACACCACCGTCGATGTAGACTTCGATCTTGTCCTCGAGGCCGAGCTGGCGGAGGACAGGCATAGTCTCAGCTAGAACCTCGATGCCAGAGCGTGCAAAGTCCAGTTGGCGACCACCGTGGTTGGACAGAACCACACCATCAACTCCCAGGGTTACCGCTTTGAGCACATCCTCGACCCGTTGTACTCCCTTGAGGATGATGGGCATCTTAGTGATGCTCTTGAACCACGGGATGTCCTTCCACGAAAGGGAGGGGTCAATGAAGGAGGATATCGCGCGAGCCGCACCCTGCGAGTTGTCCGTTTCCTGGCCAGACTGCACATTGGAGCCTTGGTCAGTGAACTTGGTCCGCATGTCCTTCTCTCTTCGACCGAGCTGCGGCGCATCGACTGTGATGAAAAGACCCTTGCACCCTCGCTTCTCTGCGTGTTTGACGATGCGCTCGGTGATGGCACGGTCTGAGTTCACGTAGAGCTGCATCCACTGGATCTGGTCTCCTTCGGCAGCATCCATAATCTCGTCGAAGGAGCAAGACGCAAGAGTAGGGATCATCTGCACCACGTTGTGCTTCCTCGCCGCGCGAGTCAATACCACCTCGCCCTCGGGATGACCGAGTTTGCCCAGCGCTGTCGCTGTCACGTAGAAAGGTATGTCGACCTTGGTTCCGAGCATGGTGGTAGAAATGTCGACATCCTTAACATCGACCAGGATTCTGGGCCTAAACCATATCCTATGGAAAGCCTCGTGGTTTTCGCGCAATGTCTAGATGCACCCTATCAGATCTCGGAACAATGGAAAGCAAGGCCCGGGCTAGCTGGCTCCGTTACTACTTACGATCTCGTCGTCGGCAGCGCTCGAGTAGTATCCCCAAGCGCCTTTTTTCATTGTTTTCTTGGCCACAGCTTCGAAATCCAACAAATTGTAGCATTGCGAAAGGGCGGGCTTGTCGGCAATGCGCTGCTGCCGTGCATCCTCTTCGGGGTCATCCTCTTTCTCGACGGTGGCAACGGTGCTCATATCAACGGGGCCGAGGTGCTTTGACTTGTCGAGGTACTTGTCGAGCGTATCGGGTGGGTGGATGGGCTCGAACTCCTCGGTCGCATCTTTGCCCTATTCGCGCCAAGTGTCAGCTCCGACAGGTGGCAGCGATTTGCATTTTTGGGCCACTATACTGACAGCATATTTCAGGATGATCTTGGGTCCGCCAGGGTGTTCTATAAAAATAGATGGTTAGAGTGAAAGAGGTTATGGCGCATAGGCTTGCGGGAACGGACCTGGCAGAAACTCGGTCACATCATAGGCTTTGCCCTAGAGCTACCGTCAGCGTCATGTCAATTGAGTTGTCGCATGCCAAGTCTCATACATGAACGACCACCCAGCAAGAGTTCTTGTCATTGTGTTTCGCAACCTCGACGCCGGAGAGCGGCATGGCGGGCGACAATGTCTTGCTTCAGAATTGCTTTTTTGCGTGGCTTTAAGTCCGGAGGTTCCCCGAACGTTGGATCTCGAAGAAATGATACAGTCGCTATGAGTAAGTACTCTACCACTATGCGGTCAGACTGAATCGGGAATTGCAATGTACTTCTTATTCTGTTAAGGAAAAAGACAGGACGAATGAACAGAAAATGGAGTGGCGGACAAACGATAAACAAATGGAATCAAGTAAATAAGGACGCAGGTTGAATGCCGA
The DNA here is from genome assembly GCA_006508115.1 of Apiospora malaysiana. Taxonomy (NCBI): domain Eukaryota; kingdom Fungi; phylum Ascomycota; class Sordariomycetes; order Amphisphaeriales; family Apiosporaceae; genus Apiospora; species Apiospora malaysiana. Next base: position 110,525 of record QUSE01000036.1, read on the forward strand.
AAGTTCTCCACCAGATAGGTAGATAGGTAGACCGTAGAGCCGATGTTCGCGACTGACCTTGCTCGTTGGATGGACCATGGAGGGATTAGGAATTACTAAGTTGCTTGGCCGGCTCGTCACAAGCGTCATCCGTCCGACCAAACACCAGCCGCCCTGCGTTTCCACTCTCTCGGCACCCACAGCTACTGAGTCGCCCTGCTCTCCACTGGACTGTCCACTGGTGGAGAAAAGCTGGGGATGCCAGCACTGCGGAGTGCAGTAGCCGTCCGCCCACCGCCCGCTTCGGTCAAAGGGATCTATCCATCCATCTCTGGGGATATCTATATCTCATCGTCATCTAGCGAAGATTATATCACGCCATATCTGCCTCACCCCTATACACAATTGAGGGGATTCTCAATATAAACCATTGCAAAATCGATCTCTCGAAAGAGCATTCTTAACTTGCATAATGATGTCATAGGTTAGGAGCTTGGGTAATAAACACCTTTTTGGCCTTCTTAGATACAGACCAAAAAAAACACAACCAGAATTCAGAAAGACGCCAGAATTTTGCGTTGCTGATTAATACGCAGCCATCGCTGCTGATATTTGTCAACTTAGAAATCCGACTACTGCACGTCGTGCACTAACCTAGGTATATATAATCGCATTCGATCTCGCTCATCAAGGTCTCCATACCCCGCAGAACCGTGATATCAATTGGACATAGAACCCATTTACTTGCCTCTCTGCCTTCGCATCCGAGACAACGTAGCCATCTCTCAACCGAACCAGATAAGAAAACATCATCATCACCGTCCGCTAGACCAGACCAGACCAGACCAAGATGCCGACCCACGGGCACGCAGTAGCCACTGTCAACGGGAACGTCGTGGCCGAGACCGACGTCTACGAGACCGTCGAGGGGAACGTGTACTTCCCGCCGGGCTCCATCAAGAGCGAGTATTTCACCAAGACAGACCACAGCACCCACTGCCCCTGGAAAGGGGACGCGAGCTACTACACCATCACCGTGGGCGGTACGTATTTACCATGCTTGTTCCGCTCATGCACCACACGTGTATGCCATACTGAGAGCGGACAGATCTTGCTGACGGTCCATAAACACACAGGTGATGAGCTGCAGAACGCCGCTTGGTATTATCCCGAGACTAAGGAGAAGGCGGCGCACTTCAAGGACTATGTCGCATTCTGTAAGTATATATATACATAGCCTCTCACCTTACCGAGATGGTTTATGTGTTTTGTTTTCTCCATATATGGACTAATGACTTACCACCAACACCACATTAGATAAGACAAAGGTCAATGTCACAACTGATTAGGACCTGACGACCCTACTGCCTCACAACAGGTTAAATATGGGAAAAGAACTGGAGGAACTCGATCAAGGCTTTATCCGGTTGGGGACATGTGCCACAAAACACATGGCCATAGTGGAAAAGGGGTGGAGGGAAATAGCCCAGATTGCGTAACTGATTCATAGTCTAAGTGGAAATTGAAAGGGATATATAATATGGCGTAACGTGTGAGTGTACTACTCTCGTTGGTCTCAGTACAACGTACAAGCCTCCTCTATATTAATCATCCCGCCGGCCATCGCGGGCCTAGTATATGTACAACATTCCGCTTGCGAGCTATTTCACTTCCCTCAACTAGAATATTCTAAAGAATGAATAAGTGAATGAATGAAAGAGAAGAAGCTGAGAAAACCCTTCTTCTTCAAGCGGACTCAGGCTGCTTGGGTGCATGCGCGGACGCCGGGAGCGGCGCCGGCTGCTCCTCGCCACAGAGCTCCTCGAGCGTCTTGCGCTTGGTCTCGGGGATGCAGAGGGTGGTGAAGCAGCCGAGCAACATGAAGAGGGCGTAGATCTCGAGGACGTGGTCCATCCAGGGGCTGTCGTTCTCGGGCGTGGCGCCGCGCGACTTGAGGGTCGAGATGGCGGCCTGGCCAATGATGGAGCCGATCTTGCCCGAGGCCGCCGAGATACCGTGGGCCGTGGAACGGTAGCGCGTGGGGAAGACCTCACCTGGGACGATGAAGGTGGTGGCGTTGGGGCCGAAGTTGAAGAAGAACTGCGCCAGGACGTAGATGGCCAGGAGGCCGTTCTGGCTGTGCGCCATGATGTAGTTGTAGCCGAAGCCCATGACCACGAAGAGAATGGTCAGGATAATGAAACCACCCATCTGGATCGTCTTGCGGCCGATGGTGTCGACGGTGGCGACGGTGACCCAGTAACCCGGAACGGCGCCCGCCAAGACAATAATGAGATTGCCAATGGCGGTGTTGTAGAGGACCTCGTAGGTACGAGCGTTCTTGGTTGAGTAACCGATGATTTTGAGGATAGCGGCGTTGTTCAGGGACAGACCATAGTCTTTTTTGCCAAAGTCAGCGCGGCTCAAGATTTGTTTGTCAGCATTTGTACTTACAGGCAACATCCAGCATGAACCAAGATCCGGCAGTGCCGAGAAGGAGAAGACCGTTCTTCGGAATGCTGAAATGACGGATGAAATCTGCCCAACTGGCTTTCGGGATCTGCATCTCAGCCTGGGCAGCATCGCGAGCCTGAATACGGGCGACCTCGTCGGGCTTGCCCTCGCTCTTGCCAGACATGTAAGCCTTGACATCGTCGGTGGCCTTCTCGACATCACGACCGACATCGAAGGTGTAACGCTAGGAGGAGTCAGCAAGGTCCACCCCATGGAGTATAGAATGTCACTGACAGGAGTCTCAGGAATAGTCAAACGGTAGTAGAGGGCAATGGTGGCAGGGACGGCACCAAAACCAATAACAACACGCCACATCTTGTCGACAGCTATCGCACAGTCGCCACCACATTGCTTGGTACTCGGGGAGCCAATGAGAGATTGCTTAAAGCCGGCGGTAACGCAAAGCATGACAATGGCACAGCACTAGAATCTTTATTAGCTTTGTTCTGGTCACCAAAGACATTGGGTATAGTCGCTTACCAACTGGCCAAGACCTTGCATCGCGAAGACTGCTCCCATCATTGCACCTCTCCACTTTGTCGTAGCAAACTCCGAAGTGATAATACTCGAAAGGGGGTAATCACCACCAATACCGATACTAATCCAACATCAGCTTTGATTTTATATAGCCCCAGAACATGCCAAGTTATGTAATGGGTGCTTTTACCCGAGGCCATTTCAGCCCCTGGCCTAGCATTCAATTACAGCAGTGCCTGGGTTGTTTCTTTGACTTACCCCATGAGGACTCTCCAGAAGATGATCAGGCCGATAACGTCAACAGATGGGCTGTTGGAGCTAAGCGCCTGAGCGACAGTAGCAAATATAATGACGATAAGTTCAAGACCATACATCTTCTTGCGACCAACGTGATCGGCAAGGTAACCAAACCCAAGCTGACCGATAACAGTTCCGGCAGAGGTGGCAAGTTTGATAGCATTGTCGGAGCTGGCTGGCATGGATCCGGTGCTGGGGAAGTATACTATGCCCAGCATGAGGGTCAACAACGACACGGCGAAGATATCGTAACTAAATTGTGGGAGTCAGTCGCTGATATCGGGGCTACAAGAGGCTATGAACAAGACTAACCTGTCTGTGAAGAAACCAACACCAGCGACGATGACAGCTCTGTATGTATGTTAGTCCCTTTGCATTTTCAGGCACAGAATTTCGGGTGGGTTGACATACCTGACGTGGTACCAGCCAAAGGGCGCGGCATCGATCTCAGCCAGAGCAAGACGGCGCCGCTCGTTGGGATCCTGGATGTGGATGAAGTCATTATGGAAGTTGTGATAAGCCGCATTGCCACCAGACGTCTTGTTGACGGCGGCAGGGGCTTTCGGTTCCTCGAGCCCTCCGGACATGGCTGTGGCGTGTTGATATTCTTTTCTTCTGGGTAGGTAAGTTTCTTGGGCTGCGGCTGGCATATGCGTATGGTTCAGTGGTGAACCCAAGATGTAGTCTCTTTTCCAAAGAATGATACAAAAGTATCAAGATGTTTGAACCGGAAAAGGGAAAAAAGCCAAGAGATTTTATGGCTTGGGGTTGCACGGCCGAGGATGGACAGGGGAGGAAGGAAAGCCAAGGGCCTGTCCCACGCGACGGGATGTGATCTTATAAAGCATATACGAGTAAAGACGAATAGGTGACATTCACAGTCAGCCTAGACACGTCCCCACCGTCGGTCTGTGAAGGGGCTAATTTGGATGACCCTGTTCTGGTTCTGGTCGCCCGTTCGCTCAGCTGGAGATGACCATCATCCGGTGTCAGGCCCAAAGGCAAGGATCCTTCTGCGAATCGGCGCCACGCCTGGGTATTGTACATATGTGCTCCATGCACTGGTAGGGATGTGTCTATGTACGTTATATGTAGCGAAAGCTTAAGGCTGCCCCACTGGTCGGTCAACGAACATAGCCATGCACAAGAGCTGAACCGCACCTTGGCAGTCCATGATTATATCTTCTGCTTCGATATTCATCGAGGCATTCAGTACTGTACGCATTCGGTACCGTACACATTCAGTACCGTACGCATCCGGTACTGTACGCATTCAGTAACATGTAAGTTGAAGAGAGCGGCAGTGCTGCATCTCCGCGACTTTCGTACAGCAGGCTGCTTACTGATGTGCTGCGCGTCCTGGAGGCAAACGAATTACAGTTTGATGGCACACCCACGTGGGTTACTGGAAGTTCGACCTTGCGCCTCCTGTAGCGTAGTTTCCTTTCCGATTCATCCATGACAACCCGAGCAGGTGGACGAGCTATCCGGCTGGAATAGCTCGGCTGGGTGGCCCATCAACCCACCAAGAGGTTGTCGGCTCGATCGTATGTGTCTGTGTAAGACACTTGGGACGGCTCACGGTTATCGGAAAGTAACCAAGAAGGGACGAGAAAACCCTGCTCGGTAGGCAGATTAGGCCCCGCCGAGTGCTAATGAACACCATCGAATCCTTCAAGCCGGGTTGTAGGAAATAGTGCATTGCCCTTCATGTCCTGTATATTGACTCTTTGATAGACAGACGACGAATTAGAGTTGAAGCTGGAGGCACGTTTTCCCAAGATGGCATTTTGATTGGTGGATCTAGGGACCTAGCGCCCCTGGTGGGCAGGGGTGACGCCTCCTGGTCAAAGCCATGCACCTTGGGTGCTGGTTAGTCGTGTCGAATAACATCCCTCTCAGGGTTGTTGTGAGTTGAGTCTGTACAGCTCGATACGACGACCGAGAGAAAATGCAAAACAAGACATTTGCGACAAGGGATCGACACATGCCTTCATTGACAAACAGAGAGAAAGACAGATCTGGCTGCGCAAAGATACATGGAAATATATGGCCGAGAAACGACATTTATTCACTATTAGAGGTGATTTGATCTAGCCGGAACAATGAGATTGTCTTAGAATGAACGTTATCGTGTGACATCTTACGCGACTGACTGCTGAACATGTCAAGAGAACTTTAGGCATAACAAGCCTTTTCAAGACATCGCCAAGTCGCGCGGCGGGCTTGCCAGCGGGATCCAAAAGCTTCGCATGCTGACAAGCCTTTTGGCAGGCCTTGGCTTCCGCCATCGCTATTGGATGGACCCAAGGGTAATTAATAGCCGAGAAGCTTCGCCCATCGGGGGTAGCCCGAAGACAAAAATACTTGACTGACTGAATCAGTTGCTGCGTTCCCCCTAGCAGGTTGGCTATGTAGTTCCTCATCTACCAGTTCGTGATGTGGATCCATGCGACCCGAGATATCTTTCAGCTATATTATGGCCCTTTCGAAGAGCACTCTAGCATAGGTTGCTTTGCGGTAGGATCCGGGAACAAGATGTGCAACATCCAAATCCCCTTGGTCTCAATTCTACAATGTACATTACGGGTTTCGCGATGTACTACCAGGAAGGGCAAGTTTGGCTCTTGCATGAAGTAGACGCCCTTGGGATGACTGTCGTAATGCCGCGAGATACAATTGGTCAACCTACCGACGGTCAGATATTCCAACGAAGAAAGAGATGAGACGTCTTTTGTGAGAAACATCGACCACATATATACTGCCTTTTGTCTTTTGGTACGGTGATATGTGGTTTGGGGAGTTAAACCTATGCAAGTAGGGTCGTAGTTCGCTTAGAAGTACAGTAGGCAGTTAGGCGCTCAGTAATCCAATACTCGTCGCTGATTGACAGCAACTCTAAGTTGCCGCTCTTGAATATTTTACTTCCCGCACAGATAAGTGTTCCATATTCAGCGATTAAACCATTGCTTTCTAGGCGGTAGCTCAAACTCGTTTGTCTGTAGTTATGCCCTTATCGATGCATGTGCGCAAACAAGTTGACGAGTAGCAGGGCTTCTAACAAATTAGTACTCGATGGGGGGATCCCCACTCCATATGTGCAGTCATCTTGACTAACAATTGTTTCTCCAGAACTGCATCGAGGAGTAGGCATGGTCGTCATCGTCCACGACTCCCAGACCTGCCGCTTTGCCATGTCTACTCGTCCATCTTGGCGGGAACGATGTTACCATAGACCAAAAACACGTCGCGTTCGCAATGGTTAATCAGACCTCGACGACTTTGTCGTCGTCGTCATCGTCTTCAACAACAACTTCGTCTATGCTCCCAGCGGGTGCCTGAGTGGCTGCGTCCTCTTCGTCACGCATCAGCATGTTCGCTAGGCGCTCGCATGCATCACCGACTCCCTCATTGGAGACCTTCTTGTGAAGCTCCCGAACGACTGGATACACCTGAACGGCGCGCATGAGATCGCGGGCCTCCCGTGTACTGGTTAGGAGTAAGAGGGTCTCTAAGTGTGTCTGTATAATGGTTGGGTCTGATTCGCGCTCCTTGTCCGGGGGTAGCAGCTGCAGGTCCGGCAGCATTTCCATTGTCTCTTCTTCGTCGAATTCTTCATTGCCAATGATAGGCAGCAAAACATACGGCAATATGTTGATATCGTCTTCGGCAAGGAAGGCCGGGTGCGATGGCACGTCGAACGCAACGTTCTTGATGGTAGAAGCGACGCCCTTCCTCCGGACGTGTGACTTGTGCTCGGTGAAGACCTTGAGCTTGGTAATGGGAATTACACCATCGTAGTCTTGTTTCCGGACGAAATAATGGCGCAGCTCAGCATGCTTGGTCAAGTCGGCAAAGAGGTATACGAGATGATCGTAGTCTGCATCTTTGTTGTAACTGCCCTCTGCCCCCTTAACGAACAAGTCCATCAACTGGTTCATTACCAGGTCATCGGACCCAAGCTCCTTGGGCGGCGGCTGTTTTCTGGAAAGAATGGATTGAAATGCATCCCACTTGGCTAGATTGGCCAACAGCATGGACAGTAGGTTTGCATTAGGCTCATTTGGAAGCTACAACACCACATATCAGCAGTCTATCACAGAATCGTCGCAGGAAGATCGCGATTTCTTCCGTTATGTGCCCTTACAATGACATAGCTTAGAATCGTGTCGAGAAACTTTTCGTCGGTGGCTAGATTTTCGAGAATCTCTCGATCAGCCGACAGATTTATGAGTATCGTCAAAACATGTTCGGCGATTTGCTGTAATGCATTAGCAACGGATACAATCTTGCAAGGCGACAATCTGAGCACAATATACCGGATGATCTTTGACCAGTAGCTTCAAGTTCTTGATTGGTATGAATTTGTCGGCCTTGAAAATATCGGGCTGCGAAAGTGAATAGGGAACCAGGTTCTCTATCGCAACAAGTCGAATCTGCTGACTTGGATTCGCGATGAATCCAACTAGCTCTTCTAGTTCTGTGGGCATTTTGACATGTAGATACGGTAGAGGGTGTTGTGGTATAGATAGGATCTGACTTCAAACACACGCTCGCTCGCTCTCTGTAGGTAGTGATGCTCTTCGCTTGGTTGAGAGGTATGCATTGAGATTTGGTGGGGGCGGGGCAGAGTCACCCAGTCAATGGCACATTACGTAGTTAGCCATGATAAATTTTATACGCATATCTAAGAGGCAGGCGGTGAGGATCCCCATCAATGCTCGAGATCACCCTCGTTCAGCGAGCAAACTGCTGGGCAAGCCTCTTCTCTGATTCACGTCCGAGGCAGTAATTGAGACTCATAACGTGCACGTCACCCTCAAATACCTAGGATAGAAACTCAAGAAGTCATTATACCTGATGACTTCGAGACTCTCAAAACCGTTCCAATAATGATGACTCCCAAGATGACTCCTATGTATCGAATGGTAAAATTTGATAGCAGCTGAAGGATGCGCAAACGCTCTCAGCCTCTCTATGGTCTTGAGGACCTCAGTGACCAAGATGCATACCTTATATAAGAGGAAGGCTTCACTCCCTCTCGTAGATCTCTCACCAACACCACCAACGCCAGACAATAATCACCTGCAGCGCCTGCTAGAAAACCGACGTGTTCGAGCTGCAACCATGTTCTCCTACCTTCGACCTTAGGTACATATATGTAGACCTAATACAATCAAGCTCTGAGATTGAACTGCAGTCCGGTTCGGCCTATGCAAGAAAGGCGTAAATAGGATACAGCACTAGGGACTTTGGAAAATCTCACCGCCTGCCTAAACGACCTGATTCTTATCGCTAACTTCGCAGTTTTTACTCAAGGTTAGTGCCCCCGCAAATCCCCTATCGATCAAGAGCGGAAGTGCAACTTTTCGACCCCACCAAAAAAGTTCAGGTCACTATCGATTCATGCGACGGAATTTCCTTGCGATCTGAAGTCGTGATACTACTGCCCAATCGATTTCCCGTGCGCACCAGACTTCAAGATGCCTAAGGCTACGACGCCCAATTCGCGCAAGGCGCGCCACGACCCTCTCGAGAATGAGTACCTCGCCACCGGCATCCTCAAGGCTCCCAAGCAGCGCAAATCCAAAGGCAGCGGCAAAAACACCGAGCGGGAAGAGGGCTTCATAGATGCCAAGGCTTCGAGGAAGATCCTGCAAATTGGTCGCGAGCTCCAAGAGGAGGAGGACGCTGCTGCCCCGAAACCGGCCCCTCAAGAAGCGAGCGCATTCGGCTTCGATTCGAGATTCGAAGACGACGAGGGGAACAATGCCTTTGACGATGATGGCGATGTGTGGGACGACGACGACGAAGTTGTAGAGGACGAGGAAATCGAGGTCGACGATCTTGCGACTTTCAACAAGTTCATGCCCACTGAAAACCAAGATCCTCTATTACAACACGGATGGCCCGGCCAGCAACAGGAGGCGGCTGCACAGCAAAGCACCAACTTGGCCGACTTGATTATGGCGAAAATAGCAGCCCACGAATCTGGAGGCGGCGCCTGCCTCGAACCGAGAGATCTCGGCCCCCCAGACGAAGAATTCGAGTTGCCGCCTAAGGTTATTGAAGTTTATAGCAAGATTGGAATGTGGTTGGCACGATACAAGAGTGGTAGGTATTTCTACGGTAGCCATACTTGAGGTGGTACTGATGTTATATGCTTAGGCCAGCTACCGAAGCCCTTCAAGATCTTGCCAACAATACCGAACTGGGAACAAATCATTGAGTTGACAAAGCCAGATGAGTACGTTGGCATCTCCCAAATATAGGACTCAGCTCTAACTATCTGCAGGTGGACACCAAATGCATGCTACGCAGCGACCAGGATTGTAAGTATATTCAAGTGCCCTTGCGCCCCTTTATTGCACCATGGATTCCGACAGTAGTTACAATCCTTCTTTCAAGTCGAAATCAGGGGTATATTTGCGCAATGCTAGCACTGGATGTGTAGAGCATATGGCTGACTGTAAATTGTACAGTTTGTTTCCAGCACGCCAATCGTCGTGCAGCGGTTCGCAGAAATCGGTGAGTACAACCCCTCAAAAACACTGAATAGGGGCTAATCAGTTCAACAGTGCTACTTGAGCATGTCAGAAGCGATATCTACGAAACAAAGAAGTTGAACGTATGTAAAAATACACCAGCCCGTTCTTACCATATCCCTATAAACTCCCTGGATATACCGTCTGAACTTTGGGCTGTAACGCAGTCTCTGCTTGAAAACCAATTACTAATTCGGTCATGTTTTTCAGGACCATCTATTCAATGCTCTCAAGAAGCTTTTATACAAGCCAGCCTCTTTTTTCAAGGGCTTCCTGTTTCCCTTGGTGGGGTCAGGATGCACTTTGCGCGAGGCCACGATTGTTTCTGCTGTGCTCTTACGCGTCAGTATCCCCGTGATTCACTCGGCGGCCGCTCTCAGTAAGCTTTGCGAGATTGCCGCGGAGCAAACTTCTAGCCATGGCACAGAGGCTGCTGGCGCAACCAATGTATTCATCAAGACTCTGTTAGTATATTCTTTTTCCAAAGTTATCCGCCCCTTGCCTTCCACAAGGTCTATTAGCCGCTTCCCAGACCCTTACTGACTATCTCTCTTTCCCGTCACAGGCTTGAGAAGAGGTACGCTCTGCCATACCAGGTCGTTGATGCACTGGTATTCCACTTCCTGCGTTTCCGCAACCAGGATCCCGCCTCGGTGAAGGAGGGCGACGACATGATGGACGTTACCAACGAGCGCGCCGCCATGAGGCACAAGCTGCCCGTCATCTGGCACCAGTGCCTTTTGGCTTTCGCCCAGCGCTACCGCAACGAAGTCACCGAGGACCAGCGCGAGGCCCTTTTGGATTTGCTCCTCACGCACGGTCACCACACCATCGGCCCCGAGATCAGAAGGGAGCTGTTGGCGGGTCGTGGACGCGGCGTCCCCCTGGAGCAAGAGCCATTAGTGGATGGTGACGATACCATGCTGGTTGATTGATTTCTTTCATGGGCGGATGGGTGGTACCTTAGATACGTAGCTGGTCGCATACGTTTCGCATTAGTGTATTCCCACGATGGGAGACTGCTATTGTACATATGATACCAATGATGCATGACATATGGGGCGGGTGTTGGAGTTAAAATAATAGATTGGCATGTACGGGTTTTCAGATTCCCAGGTTTTCGTGCCAATGCTGTCTGGCGCCCCCTTTCTGTGCACAAAACACATTTCTTAGACATTGTTGGTTAAATCATACAGTCTGGTTTCGATGAAACACTTCCAACTATCTCAGTCTCATCAGAGCCTCCCCGTTCGTAGCTCCTCGGCAGACTTGTTGGGTTTGGTTGCGCATATTCTTTGTTTTTCTTCATTGTGTAGTGGGTATCATCGTAAAGGGCCGCCGGGAGCGATACACATACAGCAGCGAGGTTTTTCCCCCAAGAGGTCCGGCTACTGCATTACTCGCTGACCTTTCTCTTCTTCTTCTTTTTCTCACCACCCTCCTCGGGCGGCACGAAATCCCGCTCACGTTCGCGCTTCTTCTCTTCCTGCTTAGCCTTCTGCTTTTCCATGCGTCCCTCCTGCGCGATACGCTTCTGTGCCTCGCGTCCGATGTGGTACTCGCCGGCTTCAAGTTGCTTATCGACCTTGGACTGCTCTTGTGCCGGGGGGAATGGCGTGTAGTTCTTTTTGGTCTTGTCGTTGACCTTGTAAGGCGTTCTTCTCTGTGACAGACTCCTGGCCTTGTAGTTAGGAAGGAAGCGGTCCCATGATTCCTCTGCAAACCATGTCAGCACGGATAAGACGAAGAGTTGTCCTGGGGATAGCCACATACTCGCCAGTTCCGGGTCTTTCATGAGTTCCTGTTTGACCATCAAGGTCTTGATGGCGTAAATCGGCTGTTCCTGTCAGATATATTGACCTCAACCAGAACGAGTTCGTAAACGTACGTGAATATTGTTCATAGTGTCCTCGACGATTCGTCGAATCTCCTTTAAACCCTTGTACGGTCCCTGCCCATCATTAGTCGATATTCCTCAACTCGGGACTTTGCAGACATACCATAACCGAGACAGTGCTACCTTGGCATAGGATATAGGTTTGCGTCAATAGCTCGAGGGCCTTGAGTGTCTGACCATTCGGACCCACTGTCGTGATTTGCGTCAGTGATGCATCCTTGACGGATATACATTCTCCCTCTAGCATCCGCCAGAGAAGCGCGCGTGTTTACTCACAGATTCTTTGCCTACGCTTCGCAAACTTCTCCTTGCTCCTCACGAGGTTTCGAATTCTAAGCCGACCAGGTTAGCGCTTCCGCTTCAGAGAGGCGATTGCTTGCAGGCACTGCTAAAGACCCAGACAGATTGGAACATTTATTGCATGCGACCAAGAATCCAAGGGACTTAGCCTCAAGAGGTGAAGCATTTGGGATCAAACCAACTTACTTGATGATATCGCAAGCAACTCCATCGTTCAGAATCTTAGAAATCTCAGAGTTAGCATTTCCTCATGTTCTTTTTTCTCGAAGGAGTCATCGGTCCCAAGTGCAGTAGATATTTATTGCGACGGCCTCCGAGCCAAGCTGTATGGGGAATGTCCTACCTCGATTGCCTTCGGAGCGGGAACGGATCTTGCCAAAAGACTATGATTCAAGGGTTAGTAAACCCGAACACGCAGAGAGGCGCTAGTATTGCCGTACCGAATAAGATCTCTGGCGGAGAGGATGGCAGCGGGGTCGTATGTTTTCCTGGTGGTCGCAACTTTCATCGAACCGTCGACCAGATTGAGCTCGCAGGCGATTCCTCTCTTCTCAAGGGCGCGGGTGATCATGGGCCAAGACTCGCGCAAGTAGGCCTCACGGTACTTGGGGAACAATACGGAGAAGTTGGATTCCTCGACGAAATGGCCGCCGACATTGTGTTCGGGCTTGAACTCTTCGATCTTCCTGAATCGCAAAGCCAAGTCAGTATGCTGATTGCCAACGAAGGGATTTCACCGGTGGAGGGGGTCAAAGACATTAGACCTACCACTTGTCAATGTCATCGGTGTCCCAGGGTTTGTCGACGTTGAAAGTGGACGGCATTTTGGGCGTTTGACTTTCTCTTGCGTTGGGGAAGAGTTGTGGTGTTACGGTGTTGCGGCGTGCTGGCTCGAGATTCTGCGAAAAAGAAGTTCAGCCGGCAGCAAGTCGACTGGAAAATTTCAGTGGGGCGAAGCGGCTCTCAGTGGGTGCGCCAAACCTTAACGCCCTCTTAAAGCCGGGACCCACCCCCATCCGCAGTGTCTTTTGATATTGGATATCCAACTACCATCATCCTCATTCAGGTAATTATGTCCAGCTACGCAATAAACTGATGATGGCAGATGCTTCAAAACACTGCCCCGACACAGGAGGGCAATTAATCACCTCCATCACGTGACTTGCCTGTCCCATCTGACCAAGGACGCAGTAAAACAGAATGTACTGTCAGAAGCGGACGGGTGGAAATGGACCATAGCCATGGAGAATTCGCCGGCGAGAACGAGAAGGAGTCGGGGTGGAAGGATGATGAGCGGTCTTCTTAAGAGAAGAGAATCACACTGCCATTGCGAAGTATGACAAGAGTAGCACTCTTCACCATCTGTATTAATCAGTCCGTTATAAACACCTGCTGAAGATTTGGGCAGGCTGTTCTAGGTAGCAGCTGGCTGCTTTAGACGCAGCTTCTTGAATGTATTAAGCATGTTCAGCATGGACACGACTCCCTGGTCCTCTCGTGTATCCTTGAGAGGGGCCAATGATTGAGCAGATAATCATGTTTTCTATAGAGTGAGACTTCTTCAAGCATTCTTCAGCAAAATTATGCCACGAGAGCGCGATCAAGTTAAACGCCAGAAGACATTCTTAAGTAGAACTTGTGCCATGAGACCGACGGCAGTTCTTATATCGACATCACTATACAGTCCGAATACAAAGTAACACCACCACAGATTGATAAGGCAAAAGGAACGGGCACTGGCAAGCGATTTCTCAGCTCTGAGCTGCTGAGATTGCTTCATTAGCCATACACAGAGATACGACGTAGGGCAGATGCAATCTCGCGCCTCCCGCTGTCACGGCCAATCGGAAGACCCTGATTTCGCCCTGGCTCGAATCCTTTGTGGGCGACTCGCATCAATTGAATGCCAATGGCCTATCAAGCCGTCCGTACAATGTAAGCTGCATATTTGTATCGGCTCAGATGTCTAAAATTGATAATAAAGGTGAACACACCGCAGCAGCAGTGTTTAACCTTCTAATAGGGGCTTTTGGTTCGAGGCAATGAGTAGAATTTTGCCTCGTATTACTTCCGCCCCTTGTCTTGACTTTTCCAAAACCTTTACGACGGCAATGCCCCGAGATATTTTGAAGCTGCAGTTTTGCTAATCCTACCTTTTGCTGTTTTCCTCCTTCGCCATCGATCGCTCCCGCGCCGTTCACAGTCCTTTTCAACCAATTGTACTGGTATCAATTGGTTTGATCGACCTACCAAGTGGCTTAAAAGCTGCACGACTAAACCTGACTTCTCCGTTTGGACCATTACATTGGTGTTACTTAGTCTTGGGTTCTCTCAAGACCACGCACGACCGTCATCACGATTTCTACACTAGCTTTCTCGCAGGCGAACGGTCTAGCCCCGTTAGCAGCTCCGATACCAATACGTACACCATCACCGGCTCTGCCACCGATTCGATCCGTTATGGAAAATGGCCCGGTGTTGCCGCTGCCGCATACCCTCGAGCCGGTATCTCGTCCCAGCTCCACCTCGACCACGGCATCCCAAGCTATAGCACAGCTTCCTTCGATTTCTGCATTCGCAACTGGCGCATCGACGACAAGCTCGCCGCAGCCACGGTGAGTTACTTTGATTGCCATGTCGTTTATTTAATGTGGTCCTGAGGTGTACTGGTTCCGAGGCAATTGTATGGCTGTCTTGAAAAAGCCGTTTTGCCCCGGCTGGGAGAGATGCGAGCGAGATTTGAATTAGCTCGCGGACAGGGCAACAGTCGTTGGTTCAACCAAAGTCGTGGCCTTGGCGACAGCTTCTGTCATTCGATGTCTTCTACAATAGCCCGGTCCAGCTACCAGAGCTCCACGTGTGGACAGGAATAAACCGAAAGAACCAATCCCACCGACCTCAACCAACATCCATTTCTTCAACCACCCACTTACGCTCAGGTGCACGTGTTTATACCACTCATCAATTTTTTGGACTAACCTTTGTCCGAACAATAAGCAGCGCCACGAATGCAGCAGCAGCAATTATGAATTCGGGAACATCACCCGGCGCCACGGTGCCTACGGCATCAGGCAATCTGGTAAGTCAAAACTGACATTTTCATGGATTATTGGGTCAAACATTGCCTGCACTTTCCTCTCTCTCTATCTCTCTCTTTCCCACTACAGAGCTCTCACCAGCTTCTGAAGCACCGCACCTTCACTGTCCTCTCTACTACCTACGACGTCACCATGAGGATTTGCGATAAAGCTACCTATGCATGTATTAGTATGCGTGCATGGTCTTATTCGTCAAGATGACTACACGTACCTATCGGTGTCGTTGTAAGTGGATAGACAGACATTGCCTTCAGGTTCGATTTGATTGGATTGAATGCCGGGGGTTTATCTGCTAGCTCACGAAGAGGAGTCGCGATCAATTGGTTTATCTCGAGCCTAAATAAATCCGGACCACCTTTGGGAAGTCACTTTCCAGCCTGGCTACAGCCAAAGTGTACCGATGGAGCTTTTTCCGACCTGACCTAGAAGGGCAGCAGAAAAAGAGTCGCATCGCTCCTTATCAGTCAATTTCCCTTTCCCTTCCCTGTCATTCGATGCACCCCCTCTCCACCGCGAAAAAAACACACACCCACCCTAAAGGCCCAGAGTTTTTTCTTCGCTTCCCAGCCAGAAAATCTCGCTGTTATCTCTTATCATTCCATCTCCTACCTACGCTTCCTATCTATCAGATTGTTGATAACGAAGCCGCCATTCCATTATCTTTCCCGCCGTCTTATCCCATATCTCTTGTCGCATTCCCCCTTAGCCAAGCAGGCGAGATTATTGACGCCTTTCTGGAGGCTAATCCGCTGCCATGATGGCCTCACATCCCACCAACGCGTCCATGGCTAACCATGATCAACCCTCGACCCAGCCGACGTGTCAGAACTGCGGCACGTCGACCACGCCCCTTTGGCGCCGCGACGAATTGGGCTCCGTTCTCTGCAATGCATGCGGTCTGTTCCTGAAACTCCACGGCCGTCCGCGTCCAATTTCTCTGAAGACCGATGTCATTAAGAGCCGGAACCGTGTGAAGACCATGCGACCGGATATGCAGATGAAGAAGAAGGTAAGTCGCGACCCTTCAAGACTACCATTCCCTGACCGCTCGCAAAATGGCTTCTTTCCTGACTATGTGTGCCTCGATCACCAGAGTCTTCCCGCTGCTGCCACGCCAATGAACCACAATGGCATGCACATGCAAACACACGATGCGACTTCTACTGCCATGGCTGCCGTGGCTCGAGCCAACCAAGGGAGGCCCAATGGACATATGGGGGACAACAACTCTCCCGTTTCGCGAACCACCACCCCCTCCATGTACGACCCTCATCTACCCGTCTTCCAGGGCATGGACCCCAACCAGTTCCAATCCCCGTCGCTTCCACAGTACTCCATTCCTGGCGGTTCTCCAGGCCGATCTGGCTCGCCTGTAAATGGAGAGCCTGAGACGCGAGAACAGCTGATTGCGGCAAACGCGAGCTTGAAGACACGCGTCAGCGAACTCGATCTGATCAATGAACTGTACCGGGGCCGATTGACTCAGTTAGAAGCAGACTCCCAGGCCCAGGACAACTTCCGCCATGCTGCCGAGCAGGCCCAAAAGAATGAGGCGCACGAGCGAGCTATGCGCGAAGAAATGCAGCGCCAGCTCGAGGATAGTCATCGACGGGAAAATATCCTGAAGCGACGCCTGGATGAAATCGAGCAAGAGCTCAAGGAAGCCAAGGATAAGGTGGATGACTTGGAGCATGCTGAGTCCGATCGTCCTGCGAAGAAGCAACGCCTGGATGAAAGAATGCAACATGATGACTTCCACCTCCCGGAGTTTCATCACGTGGATATGCAACACTCGGATATGCAGGATGCAGAGATGCCCAATGTGGATATGCAACATGCGGAAGTCCACCATGTAGGGGCCGAGCCTGCAGACATTCAACATGCAGAGGACCACAGTGTCGGAGTTCAGGGCTCGGAAATTCAGGACGCGGAGATCCCGGATACTGGAATGCCAGATGCAGAGATCCAGGGTACAGAGTTGCAGGGTACGGAAATACAGGGTGCAAACATCCAAACCGAAATACAGGGTGAAGAGAACCAGGCCGCGGAGGTTGAGAACCTGGATCCCCAGATGACAGATCCTCAGATGACTGAGCCTCAGATGGTCGAACCCCAGATGGCCGAACCCCAGACCGCCGAGCCCCAGTTGCACGATCCTCAGATGGCTGAGCCCCAGATGGCCGAGCCCCAGATGGCCGATCCCCAAATGGCTGAGGCCCATACTGAAGACCTTCAGATTGCAGAGCTCCAAAATGCGGAGCCCCAGGCTGAAGAGCTCCAGAATGCAGAGCCCCAGGCTGAGGAGCTCCAGACTGTAGTGACCGACACCGCAGAGCCCCAAGTCACAAACACCCAAGTCGCTGAAGTCCAGAATGAAGATGTGGAGAATGGAGATGCCCAGCACGGAGAGTTGCAAATCGAAGGCAACGCCGAGGCCCCGGTCGTTGCCGACACTACCAACACTGCAGAAGATACGCGCGAAGCTGTTCAGGACGGGACCATGGTGGAGGCAGACATGACTGCGGACTCCGAAGCTGCAAAGCCGGAGGCCGAGTCTGGCCCCCTATCTTCGTAGGCATCGCGATCTTCCTGGTTGACCTACACCCTCAGATCACATCCTCTCAGCTCATGTCGGAAGTGATTTCTTGATTTCCTTAGCCCTCTGCGCGGCAGTTTCAGCGGATGCTTCACAACCCTTGTACAAGTACGCTTGGCACGAATTTCCTTACTTTTATTATACGATTTTTTCGTCTAGACACTACGGCTGGTTTAGATGCAAGACTCAAAAGCGCGGCCCCAATGACGGTGGGCCACATGGCGATACAACTAATTAATAAGTGCCACTTACCATCTGGTAGCACTAGCGGCATATAGGCAGATCAGCTGTCAGGAGCAAATGGACAGAAGGGCATTGGCCTGCAGCAGCACGATCATGAGATCGCTCAGGTCCCCTGAGTAACTATGACTGCTGTGCTCAGAGCGATGAAACCGGGAGTTTAAGGAGTCGAGGTTGAAAATGCCTGGCGTATAGCTTACGGCAGGTGGCCAATAAAAGTTGCTTTGATTTTGCCAATCATGGAGTGTTTCAGTCTATATACTTTTAATGACTTGAAGTATTATCACGGCTTGGAATACAACAACTTCCAATCAATCACCACTGCGTCGACTCTGTAGTTTATCATCTTGGTCTTCCCGTACGTATGTGTACTACTTGTAACTTCCGTATCGTCAGGTGATTGGTTTATTCCGTTACTGTATTTGAATGCCTGTCTGCCTGCCTGCCTTCGGCAAGTTCGTGGGTCAACCAAGGAAGGACGTGACTCCTATGCCGCCTGCGAACATGGCCGCCACCGTAACGAAGCTCGATACGGACATCAACGAGATGCCGCTGATGCCATGACCCGAGGTGCAGCCGCCGGCCATGCGCGACCCAATGGCGAGCATGGCGCCCCCAAGAGCCACCCTGGCCGGGCTACTGGCATCCACGCCACCGCCCGGGATTTTCATTGCCGGAAACCGAAGCGATACAAGGTACGAACCCAGGGCCAGGGACGCGGCGAAGACCATATTCTTGCACGATGACGGCCGGCTCCTCCGCTTGGCGCCCCCGACCAGCCACCAGAAGTAATCGCCGAACTCCTCGAACGAGGTCGACGTCCCCAGCATCGACTTGCGCAATAATATTGAGAAGAGTTGTGCCAGGCCGATCAGCACACCCCCTACCACCGGGTGGACAGGTCCTCGCGTCCGGGCCACGGTCGACGAGACCGCGGCCCCTATCACGGCCACGAACACGGTCTCCAACAGTACCAGCGTCACTCCCCGGCTCAAACCCAGCTGGCGGTCCACCGTAAGACTTTTCGGTGCCAGGGAGGGTTGTCGTTGTTGTTGTTCTTGTTTTTGCCGCCGTTGGATGGCCGGTCTTATAAACCCGGTCCAGACGATGCCGCCGACCATGGCGCCGCCGAGGGCGTAGAAGCTCGAGCGGATCCCGGCCCCGTTCTGGGCGAAGACGGTGCCGGCGCAGGCGCCCGAGAGGGCCATGCCGGCGCCCTGCAGCAGGCCGCCGGCGAGGTTGCCGTCGAGGCGGCCGAGAAGGCCCAGGGAGCTGAAGCTGCGCGGGGGGAAGGTGGCGTAGCCGGTGCCTTGCATGACGGCGGTGAAGAGTCTAGTTCAAGGCAAACATGTTAAGCTGATGACCCTTTCTCTCTCTCTCTCTCTCTCTCTCTCTCTCTCTCTCTCTTTCCTCATGGTATTGTAAGGAAGGGGGGTGAATGTAGGCAGTACCTACGCACTACTGGCGACAGCCGCCAGGAAGGACTCGAGCATGTGGAAGTTTGTAAGCTTCAGCTGCGAGACGATGACATAGGGCTGGTGAACGGCGGCGGCGGACAGAGCCGCTCCAAAGGCGGCTCCGCAAGCGACTGTGTCGAGCATGGTGTCGATTTTCTGAACAGTAGACAGTGATAGTTGAACACTTTTCCTTTCTTTTTATTCCAAGAACAGGAAAGAGAACGAGTATAGGCAGCTCGTGGGCACCCCAAGATATATCGCTCGCTTACTAACCCCCCAGGACAGAAGAACCCTTCGCACGCGGATAGTAAAGTCTTCCCCGAGTCAACGTAGGTTGCCAGTGCCCGCGTCGCCGAACGGGAAGGGGGCGTAGATGACGTTCCTTGGGAGCACCCCTGATTTCCGTGTTGGTGAGAAATGCTCCAGGCCGTCGGGATTTGGGGAATGCTTGGTTTGTACTTCTGCCTCATAGTGGGTGGATAAAGGTAGCCGTTCAAAAACACAAGCTAATTAGATTAGGACGATGGAGCTATAGACGCTAATATGGAGTTTTTCACCACTATGGATTTTCTTGACAGCAGCCCACGTTCCTGGCTGGTATGGGTATGGCACTGATTCCGAGTTTGGGATGCTACCACTATCTTAGGTTGGCTGGTAGGCTTCAAGGTTGCATCCCGAAGCGTAACCTACCCTTGAGGTCCCTGGAGCAAATCCCGTGTACAGAGTCCCCGATGCGGGTGGCCCACAAGAGTACAAAGAGTGGTCCGCTTCGGTTCGAGGGATTCTCATTCTCATACCTACTGCCTAGGTTACTTACTATGTATAAACAGACGGCTCCCGCCTCCCTCTTTCGTCCAAGGGAAGACATGAATGTTTGTGCGGAAGTCCCTGCGTAATCCTATAGCGTATACATAAAGCAGATAGGTAATCTCCTAGTTGCCTAGATATGCCTGTAGGTACTCTATGTAAAGCGCATCAATGATATGTACGCGGTGCGGAGCGAACGGCGACCAATACCATACATATGGGGCGAGGGGCGGGTCCACACGAGCGAGGGTTTTCATACATATTGTATAAGTATTCGGCGATCTCGGGGGCCCTATAACTACTACTACTACTACTACTACTACTACTACTACTACTACTACTAGGTTTTCAGTCGGCGAAGGCGTCGCGGATTTCGGATTTCCTTATCGTCCAGCGTCTGATGCTGATCTGATGTCCGGGTAAGCAGGGGCTCGGCCTGCAAGGCGCGTGGTGCGTGGCCTACCAGCCTACCTAGGTCGCCGACCACATGGTTAATTTCTTTTTTTACATGCTTGCTTTGCCCGGCCGTTACCAAATCCACTTCTTCTACGGATCCACTTGACCGTTTCTGACAGGAGACAGACTTTAAGACATGGAGTGCACCTATGGGAGAGTCGGTCCCAACGGCCCATGAAATTGTATTGTGGTCTATTGTGGTCATCCCTGGGGACGCCAGTGGCTTGACTTGTTGTAGGGCGTGCCATCCATCCATCTATCCCTGCAAGCACCCGCGAACCCAGCTGAAGGATCCGTCTCGCGCGTGGCTGGAACAAACAAACAAACATCCCATCCATCGGGCTTCTGTGCTACCAGCTCACGATGTTGGCCACCTGCTCGGGACCAATGGGCGCGGTGGGCGGAAAGGGTGGAAATGACGACCGGGTCGCTGCAGGAAGGCGGCTAAGGGTTGGCAGGTTCGTCCCAACCGCAACTATCCGCCAATGCAGGAGAACCCATCCATCCCATATTAGCCGCACAACAACCGACCCGAAACCTCTGTCAGATCTCAGATCTCATATCCCATATCTCATATTCAATCAAGTTCTGCGTCTGGCATCTGTAGGTCCAGCTCCGTCATTCCGTTGGTCTTATTCCAGGCGCCGACGGGAACGGGGGACATGCAAGACGCAAACAATACTTACCTTTACATACATATCCACCAACTCATCCCTGGCATCAACCGAGGTCTAATCAAATCAGATCCCCCCCAAATGCGCGGGGCAACAGTCTACCGGCAGCACTTTTACCCCACAAAGCTGTATGGGGAAGGGAGAACGCGACCAGCCTTAAATGATGATGACATAATTGGTGTTTGCTATCCTTTTCTTTGATATTATATCCTATTCGTCTCATGTCTCACAATCCACAAACCGCCCACTGTGACAACCTCGGGACAACTACAGCCCTGATTACAAACATCAACACATCCTTTCGGGACCATTCGAATATTGTTTCGTAAGCCACGGCTAGGCTTCAGCATACATGGAAAGAGCAGGCACTGGTTTATAATATTGTTTTGATTTTCCTCTCATGAAATCGAAATAACCATCTGATATTCAGTTCACATCTTGATCTTTCTACAACAACACTAGAAGACTAGCCAAGTAGCCAACATGTCTACCACCCCGGGTATCTCGGAGAAGAGCGGCGGCCCAGCAGCAGACCAGAAAAACGGCGAGAACACCTACCTCACCGTCCGCAAAATCGACGGCAAGCCCGGTAAAGTCTACTACCCGCTGCAACTCCACACGGCGCCCATCCCGGAGCCCGGCCCCGGCGAGGTCCTGGTCGAACTGCACGCCGCCGCTCTGAACCACCGCGACCTGTTCATCCGGCAGCATCTCTACCCGGGCATCTCCTTCACCCACCCGCTGCTCGCCGACGGCTGCGGCACCGTCATTCGTTATGGTGGTGGTGGTAGTGGCCCAGAAGAACCGTCATCGTCGACCGACTCGTTGCTGAATCGCAAGGTCATATTGACGCCCACACGGGGCTGGCACGACAGCCGCGACGGCCCCGAGGACCTCAAGAAGTACACCGTCATCGGCGGCTCCTCGGGCTCCCCCGCCGGCGCCGCCCAGCGGTACATCGCCGTCCCCGCGTCCGAAGTCGAGCCGGCCCCGGCGCACCTGAGCGCCGTCGAGGCCGCCGCGCTGCCGCTGGTCGGCGTCACTGCCTGGCGCGCGCTCGTGACCAAGTGCTTCGACGGCGACCAGGCGCGGGCCGCGGGCCGCAACGTCCTCGTCACGGGCATCGGCGGCGGCGTGGCCCTGCAGGTCCTGCAGTTCGGCGTGGCCCTGGGCTGCAACGTCTACGTGACCTCGGGCGACGCCGCCAAGCTGCAGCGCGCCACGTCCCCTTCGTCCGGACTCGGCGCCAAGGGAGGCGTCAGCTACCGCGACAAGGACTGGGACGCCCAGCTGGGCCGCATGCTGCCCCAGGACCGCCCGTTCCTCGACGCCGTCGTCGACGGGGCCGGCGGCGACCTCGTGGCGCGGACGGTCCGGCTCCTGAAGCCCGGCGGCATCCTCTCGTGCTACGGCATGACCGTCTCCCCCAACATGAACTGGAGCATGGGCGCCGTCATGAAGAACATCGAACTGCGCGGCAGCACCATGGGGTCCCGGGCCGAGTTCGCCGCCATGGTCGAGTTCGTGCGCCAGCACAAGATCCGGCCCGTGGTAAGCCGGGTCGTCAAGGGCGGCCTCGGGGACTTGGACGCCATCAATGGCTTGTACGACGATATGCGGGAGGGAAAACAGTTCGGAAAACTCGTTATTGAGATCTCGCCAGAAGGGAAGAGCCAGGAGGAAAATGGCGTGGCTGCCAAGCTGTAGTACTACTCTTACAAATCAATGTTAACTACATCTTCTCAATAATCAGTCAATCAACAGTCATCACACTCAAACAATCAAGTAAGGCTCCGGAGGGTTCGGGAAGCGTTTCCTATTAGATTCATAGGACAGTCGCGTCCACATCGACTGACCGACTGTAAAAGGCATTCCCCGGGCAGCATCAGGAGCTGCTCGACTCGGGTCGGTCGCGGATGATTGATAGTACATTGGGGCCTTTTATTGCTTTCCATTCATTTCCCTTTCTCTCTCCCAGCATTGGTTGGGGCTCACACTCGCTCACTCGGGAGTTTCCCCAAAATTGAAAAAGGAAGCGGGCAACAATGCTGTCGTCGCCTCGGCGTAAGCCCGCAAGAGTCAAAACCGACCGCCCAGGAGAGATAATTCATTGACGAATGCAACTCACAACATCGCCCCATCCTGAATAAAAACACTTCATCTCATAACGGCCCTCCCCTGAGGTTTGATGAAATGGGGGAGGCTCAATGTCCTAACAAGACCAACAACGGTCGACTAATGACTCCTCCATGAAAAAACGCCTGTCTCATTACCTCCAGATGCCCATTGAAATTTCGCCGAACCAAATGTGGAATGTCATCGATATTGCGTGACCTTCCATAATCAAACATCAACCAACCAAAGATGGGTTTGCTTACTTATGCCTCGTCTTCCGGCTTGCTGTTTGTTTGTCCGTTGCCAGTTTTTATGGAAGATCCCAATGTGATCGCTATCTTCTTGGGGGCCCCGCCACCTCCGGAGTCTCGCCTCATAGCACCATTCTTACCCTTGCGGATAAACCCTGGCGAATTTGCCGAGTTGGCGCTGGTCGACGTGCTATTACGTCGCTTGTGCTGGATCAGCTTTCCCAGGTCGTCTTCCTCGTCCTCTTCGCGGCGGCGTTTCTCGGATAGCCGTTCAGGTGGGCCAACTTCACCAGCTTTCATCTCTTCGTCCATCTTATCAGGGCCTAATCGTCCTTCGTCCTCAGCCGAGAGTGCGCCAGCCTCGACATGATCGTCGCCGTCCTCGTCTGATCCGTAGTCGACCAATTTTGTCCCAGGTGACATCCCATTGGCAGAAGCCGTGCGGCTGCTGACCTTGGCTTGCTGCTCGTCTTCGTCGTCTGAGGTGTTCCAATACTCCTCTTCGGCAGGATCCATAGTTACGTACTCCATGGGCCCTCCCGTCCTGGGGTTCACATTGTGCCTTTTCCTTCTGACATCGTCCTCGGCTTCCATGAAGTAATCCAAACTGACGCTGAATCCTCGTGTTTGATCGTACTTAACGATAATGTCGCGGAATATCTCGACGTAGACCAGTTTCTGGACTTGATCACGGTGGTTCTCGACCAGATACTTCATGAGCTCCTTGATGTTTTCCTTCTTGATGTGCTCGAAGAATTCTAGGCACGCCGAGCTCAGAAGATTGTCGCGAGGCATGGTCTGCACAAGCACTTCCAAAATGGGTCCGATAACCTTCTTCTCGGATATGTGCTTAACATAGAATTCGTCTTGAAGGCCAATTAGCTGTCGCAGAAAGCGAATGGCAACTAATTTACGTTAGCACGGTGACCTAAAAGAAAATCGAGAAGTTCTTCAATCATTGCACTTACCAAGCTTGAGGTACTTTTCGCCGCAGACCAACAGCTGCCCGACTCTCCTGACGATTTCATTGCTGAGGACGAAGAATTTGCTACGATGATGATGCTGACGAATGAAGAAGCAGAGGATCTCGATGAGGTAGGTGAACATGGATGCTTGCTGGACGGTGAAATCCATCGTCGCGCGATCTTTCAGTTGGATCAAGGGCTGGAACAGTTTTACGGCTGACCGTTCGTAAAAAAGATCTAAGAATTGTTCCTGTTGGGGATCGGCCGTGGGCATTCGCGGTTGTAGCCGGACGGCGTGTTCGCCATTTGCTTTGGCATATACCTCGGGCTGAGCCGGAGGTCCCTGGTCGAGCAGCACCTTGAGAGCATCAGAGATTTGTGACTTGACCCCGAGGTCGACTTCGATCAAAAGAAGATCAATCAGCGAGTCCGTCAGCGGAGGCTGCTTCTCTTGTATCTGATGGTAAATGGTCCTCCGGATCATCTGGGGATCGTGATCGATCATGGACACTAATATATCGGTTGCTCCCACGCGCACGGCAACGTCGTTATGGCGGAGACCGAAATTGATAACCTGCAAAAGGCCATGAGAAATGAAGTTGTTGTACAAAGTTTGTCGGGCCGGCGGCTGAAGGTTCTTGGCAATCGAGCAGCATTGCTGGATGAAGAGAACGGCCTCCTTTTTCCGTCTGGAATCCTGTCCTTGTGTTTTGAAGATGTCGAAGAGCTCCCCAAGGAACGACTGGTTCGCCTGAATGTGCTGAACGATGTCAACCTGATTAAAGAAAATCAGTGAGTTCAGCACCGAGAAGGTGTTATCATCTAGGATGCGAGCAAGCACGACGTCCTTCAGGTATAGTAATCGATAGGTCTGGTGGACCTTCCTCAAGATGGAGGCGTCTTCGATCCGGACAACCTCCTTATATCTTCCGGAGTCTTTCAGCCATTGCCGGTGGTTGGCTTTATGGCTTGGGAAATCCGGGTCGTATTCGAGGGCGCCCACGACACCAATCACGCACTCATCGGACACAGCATGTTCTATGATACTGGTATCGTTGAGAAGTATGACCGTTTTCATGATATTGCACAAACGGTGCAAGTCATTCAGGCTCTCGAAATCCTCGGCCTGCTCCACTAGAGGGATGAGTTTCAGAATGTAGCCCTCGTTAAGGATAAACTTTGTGAGCGCATCGCGATTGGCGGCCGTAGTGCTGAGACCTCGCATTGTTTCCTCGATAACGGTCAGGTTCCCTAGCGCGGCTTCGGGTAGCGTAACTGAATTGTGCATGTCCATGGCGAGATCGTCGGATAGGGTATCGTCTCCGGCCGCTGCGCCAGGATTAAACTGTTGCTGGACGCTGTGAATGAACCTCCTGCGGAGAGTTTAGCAAAGGGTGGTTCGGCTCAGGGCAGAGACGTGCAGGGAGACGTACCAGATCATAGTACAGCCCTCAGCCTCTTGGAAGCTGAGGGCCATATCGACGCCATTGCTGGGTTCTGTCCAGACGATAAGAGTTTCTGGCAATGATGTCAGTCAGCACTTGTAGATATGATGCGGCCATCAATTGGTATCGGCGTCATACCCTGTTGTTTGTGGAAGCCATCCTCCTTGCAGATTCTCGTCTCCAGCAATACGCGCTCGGGTTGGTCTTCCGATTCGACAATGACCCGCGGTTCTCGTTGGTTATCTTCGATCTGTGGATGCGAGTATATGTTAGAACATTCCCAGGCCTCTGGCGACGCGCGTGGGGCGGCACGCGACAGTGGGCAGCAGGAGTCTTACAGGGTGCCATCCGGCGGTACAGAAGCCTGTGCCTCGATCGAACCAGTCGTTATTCCTCAGTTCATAGACCTTGACGCGCTTTCTGTCGGTCGACGGATGAGGCACCTGCGGCTGTGCCGCCGCCATCTCCAAAGGTTCGTCGGAGTCCACCTCGGCGACCAGGCGATTGTACTGCAAAAGGTCGGGCGCGAGGTCGAGATGCTGCTGGAGGGATAATTCGGTGTCGGTCTGACTGAGCAGGGTGAGCGCAGCCACTTTTATCGATGTTGGCGCGCTAAGCTACGAGCGCGCACGCGACAGGGAGGAAGGGGGAGGATGTGGGCGGGAAAAACTATGTCTTTGTCGAACAACGAGACAAGACGAGAATGTGGACACAGGCCCGAGATAGCGCCAAAGTATGTCGCGGATTACTGCTGCGGGTCCGGACCAGGCAGGAATAGCAATAGGAAAGTGGGAAGGGGACCGAACCGGGGGGTGCGGGCTAGACAAATTAGGTAGATCCGAGGAACACTATTATATGTCGGTATGGTTGGACATATATGTACGTCGGTCGCTCTGTCTGTCTGATGCTTGTGCTGGTAGATCCCGAAGATGTGATTTTCGTCTCTTCTCTTTGCTGTTGGACGAGTTTTCTTCTTGTCCGTCTTCTCTTCCGAAGGGCTGGTTCGTTGGTGCCTCTTGTCTGGCCTTGGCTAGCCTAATCTTGGTGTGCGGGCGCAAGTCTCGGTATTATTTTTCACAAGTTCAACGTTGAACCGCTCTCTCGCCCACGGAAATCGACGATTGCAACTTGGCTCACTGGTGGTCTGTATCTGCTATGGCGAACAGGCACGTTCAGATGACTTCCGATTAAGTGCGCGTCGTTGAGCAATTGCCGGAGGTGACGTAGGTCAGATATGCAAAAGTCTCGCGAGGCACGACAGAACGAAGGAAAAAAGACGAGAAGAGGCAATCGGTCAGACGAGACTAGGCGAAGCGAAGCGAATGGGAAGGCTCAGTACGAATGACTCGGCAGGTTATACACAAAGATAACGAGGGGATGAAGCCAGCATCGCAACGACACACAACAGAGAGATGGTGGGATTTTGCTATTTGCGACAAATTGAGCTGGGCGGGCAGTCGGTCGAATGGGTTGTTGTTGGTTGCGCGACAGGGTATCACGAAAGAGGTGGATCGAGGATTTCGCGTCGGTCGCAATGCAGTGACAGGAATCAAACAGGACTGGTATGCGAAAGCAGCCGGATGGTGGTGTTGGCGGCGTCGTCGTCGTCGGGTTGGTGGTCGGGTTGGGATGGATGAGATTGGCGGCGATGCGATGCGATGGCGACACACATAAACTCTCTCAACCTTTGGAGCGCAGCTAACGCACTGTGCAGTATTCCTGTCTCCGTTCTCGCGCGCGCCTCTTGACTCTTCTTGCCTTCTCTTCTTCTTCTTCCTTCTCCAACCAGGGGGTGGGGGGCCACTTTTTACATCGGATGGAGTCGGAAACGGGATTTTTCACGTACTGTGCTGAGGTAGTGACGTTGTTCGTGCTGGGGCAACTTAAACCCCCCAGAAAACAGAAACGCTGCGCATTTCGGCCTGATCATCTCTAACGATGTGCACGGACCAACCGATTTCCCATACTGTGCAAGGGTCCCTGATTCTGATTTTGATTCTGATTCTGATTGATGGTTGGGGAACCTCAGGCTGCTATGCATGCTGCTCCCGCTCATCCTCAGAAGAGAACGCGCCTTGCGGTATCTCTTGCATGCATCCTATCTTGCGGCAATCAAGTCAGTTTAGATATCTTGAGAGGCGCAAAGGCCGCTTTCCTGTCCAAATACACTTGGACGCCTGTGGGTGAGAGGGCACCCAAGAACACGAACCAGTGAACCCATGAATCCATGAATCCATGCTTCATGACGGAGTCCAGGTCAGAATTTCCAGGGTACGATACGCTCCCAATGCACCCTCTGTTGTTCACTCCCCACTAACGGCCCCGTCTGGGCCAGCCAGCCAGCCAGCCAGCCTATCATCTACCATGGGGTTGCTGTATTGTACACATCCATTTTGTGCAAGTAGCCGCGTTAACCAAAACATCGTCGTCACCGTTCAACATCAATTGGCTTTTAGTACGACTAAACCTCAACGGCTCCAAGGTTTGTGGGCTAGGATAGAAGGATGGTGCATCCATACTGTACTTCTAGACCTCACACTGACAGAGATTAATACGACGTAGAACCTCAGTTGGCACGTGTCGTCTCATTCTATCGCATCCCATCCATGGTTTGATTCTTTTCAAGGTCTAGGTATATGACTTGGCTTCGCTTCCATATGCCGGCAGCCGATGTTCTAAAATGGGCCCCCCTTCAGTAGCCTTAGCGCTCTTACATTGCTATATTTGGCGTTTTGGCCCCCCTCTTCGTGATCGCCCGCCCGCCTACTTACTGTCTCAGATCCATGTTGAACATCCTTCGTAGTTGCATCCTCTTCGACTGTCTGTTCTTTTTTTTGTCTCCTTTTCCGGTGGAACCTTATTAAGCGCGATTGGTCTCTGCCTCGAACGTACATTTGGAGTCGCTGTAAAGTCGCTTGAGTATTAACATCTCCATGTCCACACTTTTTGTCAGCTTCCTTGGCAAACATATGGTATCTGAAGGATTCGTGAGAGTGATATAATAAGTCTATTTCTATTTCTATCTACTATTACAACCTCATGCAGTTGTAGTATCGTAGTATCTCACCAAGCTGTCGTGAACTGCCATGACGTTTTGTATGCACCGAGAGCAAGAGTTGAGAATGGAATATATTTACTTCCAAGCTTCTTTCCTGTTCAGACCCAGACGCTCGGTATATTTACAGAACTACGAGGCCACTATTAGAAACCCTGAGGTGTTGATCATTCCTTCCATATCAGAATTCTACCAGCAGGCTTGCAGTTCTTTCTTCTTCCGGAAAACGAGGTAAATGTGAAGACTGGACATCCTGTATACTATTAGGTAAACGGTTTAGAGAAAGAAACGGGCGCGTGATGTGTTATTACCGATACGCTGAACCGAGATACGAATCCTCCGATTCAAGTTGATATAACGGGGCAGTCGCTGTGTAGCTGTAGATAAAAGAAGGGTCCTGGCCTTGGTCGAAGGTGTTGGGTGACGACGGGAGGTGCTGGCGAAGGGGGGAGGGGCCTGGCGTTGACAATAGGTAGGTGGTGACGGGCACTAACGACCGCACTCCTCGCTACGATCCAAAGAGTAAAACAAAGGCGCGGAACGCCGGAGTGTTGCTCGTCACTACCTACTTGAACTTCAAGATATTGGAGAACTTTGTGGGGAACTGGTTGACATGGGCATGTGGCTTTTGAGCCAGCGGGTTGGTTTAAACTACCAAAAGAAACACCATAAACATGGAAAGTTCATCCAGTCTAAAAGAGCATCACTGATGTATTATTCTCTCCCAGGAAGCGGCTCAATAACATATTGTTAGAAGATAAATGGTGGCTCCATATCTAACGCTTCATAAGGATTCAATACCCATGGTTTATATATACTATCCAGAACCGCGGCTCAATTCTCCGGGAGATATTATTGGATATGGGCTTGGAGCTCGGTGAACTACCGCTGAAACGGAGCGTCCAGTTCTCCTTTGGTGTAGGGCCATTGATGACCTGCCGAACCATGTCGCGGATGGATGAACCAATAACGAGACTCGCTTGGAGCCAGCGCCATGCCACTCCATGGACAGAACAAATACACTGTTCCAGGCTCTGAGTTGGCGGATGTAGCCTGAGAAACAACTGTAATCGCCAGGACAACAGCACCTGTGGTGACAGTCTCTTGGATGCCCATATCTGCTAAACCCTTCCAAGTCAAATTACACTCCCAGAAACAAGGCTTTGCCATGCTTGGCTGTCGACTCAGTCATTCGTGTGCAGATAAGTAATGGCCATCTGCAATGCACAAATCAAGTCACTAGTCAAAATCACTTGTATCGAGTCAGAGAGAAGGCTGAGGCAAGCACAGAGGTGGCTCGGACGGTTATCATGCATATAATTTTGAAATAGCCAGACATATCTGTATTCTATCGTTAACGACACGAGCTCGAAGGTCTATCAGCCATTCGAGATCATCGTATTCTGGAAGTTTCACCAACCCGTTTTCCATCTCCATCGTGTCTGATACAGTAGTCGAAACAGATGATATTACGTCCTTCGGGATATATACTTCACCTCCCACCAAACCCGCACGAATTGCAATGCCAATCCTTATCCGTGATTTCGCCTTCGTTATAGTCTCCAGCTGGTCTCACGTCGGTGTTACCGTGTAGTGGAGAGATCAATTCGGGAGATAGATCTGATCAAAGAGGGTAGCCATCGCAGCTGAAACTTGTCACTAAGATCAGCGGCAGTGGCTGTTTAGGGGTAGATCGTGTTTAATAGTGTCAAAAATACACCACATCCTGGGAGAACAGCAAGGCAAATACCCACCGGGAAATACGCTTTGTTCCTCGGCACATGTCGAAGCGAACTGCCCCTCCTCCTTGAAATGGCAGTTGAGCCGCATCCCCTGGGGAGTTCTCGACTGGTCCCTGATGCGTTAGATCGACCGACTTAGTATACAAGCTGAGCAGCTGAGTTATACGCTAGGCCCACCAGAATTCCACTTGCTAAGTCTATGGCTCAGTAGAATGAGTCCAGCCAGGCACTCGCTTTTGGTGGTTGTCATACCACAATATCGGGACTGCGAGGACGCGCAATTGGGCTGGGTCTCCAGATACTGCGAGCAAATCTAGGTCTTGAACAAAACCTTCGCCTTGCGCCCAAGGCTAGAGGCATCTTCGCCCCTTCAAATAAATGTCTGGGGCTGGAGAAGCCAGTCTAGATCGACGTGTTCTGGGGGAATCACAGGCTATCGCCGTTGCCTTTTGAGTAATGTAGACTTGAGTTGGCCCGTCGTCGCGAGACCGCGAGCTCACTTGCCTCTTCATCTTGTCGCCGAACTCCGAGAAACACATGCCAATCTCGAATCTGTAACACAGCAGTGGCTGGAAGGGTCATGGGTGATGATGTGAAAGACAGTGAGGACATGTGCCTCTAGATGTAGATGCAAAGCCAGCCAAACGATGGTCGTAGCAGATACCCATATGATACGGGGAACTGTTACTAATAGTAGAAACCCTGCCATGCCTGTTAGATATACGGACTGGGCGATTTATCCGTAGTATATCAGCGTATAAGTAAATAGACAGCCAGGCTCACTTTCAGATATAAGAATAATTTGCTAGCCCCGTCATTCATTATCAGTATGCTTTGCTTCTACCCCCCACCTTTTACTTTCCAGCGCCAGAGCGGCGGAGTAATTGGCGAGCTGAATACCATAAACATCTGCGTACTTATACATTCCACCTATTGAGATCGACAGGTCTCGAAGGCCATCGTAAGTGGAGAGGGGACTGTGTTGGCTCAGAACGCTGGAAATCATTGCACAATAATCGTCCGCGTCACTCGGCAGCGGCTACGTCGTCATACGAAAGTTTGGAGCTTCAGCTGGATTTCGCTTACGGCCCTTTACCACGGCGGACGTCCTTGAGTTAAAGATCAGATGGCAGGCTTGACCCGACTCCCCCGCGTTTGTTGGAACCGCGGCCCGAGTCCGGTGTGTGATTCACAGGGGTCGGTTCAGGCCGAAACAGCCACAGCCGTGAACTCAAACCATTAGGTGCTGATGGAAAAAAAAACATAGTACCACTATACCAGTACACAAACCTGAATGCGCCAATCCCTTTGCTCTGACATGACTGACGCAAACATTTCTTCAGTACCGGTATATCGAAGCCCTTGGGGGAAACAAGGATGATGCTGGCCATGGTTATCATCTTCTCCATTACGCTAGTCCCGCAGCCCGCACTCGCCAGCCGGGGCGGGCCAATCTATAGGTAGCCGATCCGCATCCAGGCCCTAATCCCTACCCTGCAGCTCTCAGCCCCTGACAAATCCGGCCAGAATATTCAAGACCGTTGCTATTCGTGGACAGAGCAGGCTCAAAATGGAGTGAGGCTGATTTTTGTATGAGCTGTACGCTGCTTATTGCACACTGCATGCCCTGGAGAAAGATGCATGCTATGTACTGAGGAGTCGTCTAGGTACCTAGAATGTCAAATAATAACACCAGATTGGCGTTCTGCACCTAGCACGATCGGCTCAACTCTTTAGCTCTTGGTCCAAGGAGAATTCTCACTCAGACTTTGTTAAGAGTTCGGCATCATTAAGATAGAGCATGGACTAACCCATACAGTAGTCTACTATGCCAGCCGAGTATGATTGTGTTAGGTACTTTGTACTTGTAGAAACAGCACCATTCCCGCTGCCCTGATTCTGGTTCTGGCCGAGATGCGGCTGGAAGACGTGTGCTGACCCGCCGGCACCGTGCCTACGAACCCTGCCCAGAACCCTGGCACCGGTCTGGTTCGATCGATATTTTGGACAGCTTGTTGGCGATCGTATCATTTCTATGAGGGGGCAGGGATAGGCACATAGTGGTTTGTACAAATAGGGCTTTCGGACACATACATACATCATTACAGTAGAGCTGGGTCGCAATGTTACCTCATTCGGATTCAGCCGTAAGTCCAGGTTCCCAACCAAACGGCTTGGTGCATGTGTCATTAAGCCGGACCCTGTCCTAGCAAAGTCTGGGGTGGAAAACAATTTCTGATCCATTGACCATTGACTTTCTCTGATACAGGAACGTAAGCACAACATTGGCCAGTATGCGACTCCCTTAGACAGGTACTCGTCGAATGGATATTGTTGCACAGCAACCATCACATCAATAAATGCCCTTGTGAAAAAAAAGGCCTTGCACACGATACCTCTTGCCAACATTCTACCGGCGCCACAGGCCGGCCAGCTTATCAATATTAGCTGGAGTATATGTGCTGCTTGCTGCTGCATTACCTTGAGGAACCCCGGCCAGGCGGCGAGCCCAGCTATGAATCTATGAATGTTTGTTTGTATGTAGGGGTACATGCCCACTGCCCACTGCCCACTGCCCCCCGTCCCCATCCCAATACGAACTCGCAGCCCAGCCAAGAGATCCCCCCACCTGCAGACGTCTGATCCATGCCACACACCACTCACACCAATGTACCTAACCTTCCGTTCGTGGCTTTCCGGCGACATGGCACCAGCAATGGCCCAATGGCTCCAATTGATGGCTCCAGTGGCTCCAAGAAGCTGGGATGTGCCTGTTAAATCAATGGTCGGGCTTGCTTGCTGTACCTCGTACCGCAGATGGGACTGGCATTGTAGGCTTCTCCGTTCTATCAAGACCTGTGCTATGCCTACCCGGGCTCACCATACCGTACCAAATGCTACATTACGACATGTACATTGGGGGGAGATCGATTGATCCAACTGATTGTCTGCTGACACCAATACCAATACATGGCTGGAAAGAGCGCCAAGAGAGCAAAGTATTGACCATTTGCTTGTTCTTCGCTTGTCGAGAAAGACTGGAGGCAAGGTATGGCATGGCAGGAGTCTCCTTCTTCTCCATCTGCTTGCTTTTCTCTAGGTGCTAGGCACGTCGCCCAAGACCATGTGGTGTCTCTGACTGCATAGGAGGCCCCCATCAACCCGTCTTTTCTCTTTCCTCTACCCTTAACCGATTCCATCACGTCCACCACGCCGCTACGCACTATTGGTGCGACTCTCTGCGCTGTCCTAGCCCGGAACACAGAACGCCACCAAGCCATTGTGTTTTCTCGTGCTTCACAAGCTTGAGACTCTTGACCCGCCCTTCTCTTACATCTTCTAGAATTTACAAATAAGAAAGGCGCTCGCACTGCTGCTCCCTTGGAATCCTCGATAGCGATTGCTTCCCACCTGTTCGCTCGTTCAACCTTTACCACTCGAGTCGATTCGACCTGGCAGGCACATACACCACAGCCACTGCCTAAAGCCAAGCATCCATCCCCGCTCGTTCTTCTTACCAGTCGCCTTCTGTATCGTTGGATGCCAGAACCCGCAGCATCCCATTATCTCCCCTAAGCCAAACACCCATCTGCTAGCTGGACACTACCGATGATTGTATTGTTGTGCTCATATGCAGTCCGTGGGCCCGCACTGATTCCATTATTCCTCGTCCTGACGATCTCTCCGAATGCTCCGCTCGGCTCGTGAAAAGCCGTGGGTTCTGCTAAAGTAGGCAAGTACTACTAGTGTACCCGTTGGTTCTGGAGCCTGCTAGCTTGGAAGCGAATTATTATTCGACTCAGGCCAAACCAGATATATGGTATCTCGGCCATTTCCCTTGGAACTCTGCCTGCCAATTACACCACTCTTGGTTGACCATCTTTCACTCTTGTTACAAGTCTTCCGTCAAACTTCGGTTCCTGTGTTGGTCAACAGTTTGTCGCATCATCGCCAGCCGGTGTTTGATTTGCTATAGCTGCGGACCAGTACTTCTTCACGGTGTCGCCCACACCAACTTCCGCACCCTCGCTTTGGGATATACTGCTGCGGGTTTTCTACTAACCCTAGACTGCCAAATCATCGTGTCTGTAAGGGGCGATGTTCTCCATCATCAAGAAAGGACGGCAGCAAGCCAAGGAACACACTGCCAAGGTGGCCGAGAAGACTAAAGATGAAGAGACAAAGAAGCCCTACAAACATGTTCCTACTCACGCCGCACTCGATGCCATGGCTGGTACACCTTCGAGTTGGAGAGACGAGGAACGCCCTAGAATTTTGGAGCAACATCGCAGGAGAAGTGCCATGGGGACCAATCTTGTCCACACAAAAGGTTATCCTCGAGACAACACCTCCACGCCATATATTTCTTATTCGTCTTCATACAATTACAGCTATAGCGGAACACCAGTCCTCCGGCCCCAAAGCGAGTCTCGGCTTGACTATTACACCTACCAGGGCAGCCTCAAGGGGAAGGAGCCCGAGTGGGTCCCACCGATGGCTCCCGGCATCGCAGTCCCGATGACCCCATCCGGGAGAGCGAGCGCGCTGTCCAGCAGAGGTCAGGACCGAACTGCAAACTTGGTCATAAATAAAGCTAACATGTAGTATAGGTACCGCTAAAACCAACAGCTCTGGCGCCTCGGTTGGCTCTGAAGACGACCTTGAGATGAAAGCAGGAAAATCAAGCTCCAGGGCTGGTTCTCATGCCCCGCCACCCAGCTCATTTAGCAGACCCATCCCATCTCGAACCAACTCGTCAGAGAGCGGCAGCCTCCACCACCTGCATCCAGCCCATCAGAGGAAGACATCCGGGTCTGACAGATACTATCCTCCGGCGGCGAGGAGCACTCATTTCACCAAACCACAACCGATTGATCCACGAACAATCCGTAATGATCCGTCGATACCCCCTGTCCCATCTCTTCCCACGCTTCAGTTCGACCGGAGCTTTGAGCACACGACCGCTAGTCATTCAGATTCAAAGTCGGCATCATCGGTATCATCGTCTTCGTCGGCCCGTAATTCTGCTCACAACTCCGGATCTACGGCCCCAAGCTCCCTGGCGTCAAAAACAAATCACAACTCGACATCCTCGTTTGCGTCTTTACAACAAAACGCCACAGATCCTGTTATCATCACGACTAAGCCCCATCAATCTGCCCATACCGAGGTCGTATCACCCGTGGAGACGAGACAACCACGATCTGAACAAGTTGCCAAGCCGGGCAGGAGACGACTATCAAAATCTCGTCGACCGAGCGAGACGGATATTGACACGCACCAATGGAGTCCAACAATACCTTCTTCTGCCAAACCGAGTGCCGATGCAGCAGCCACTGCAGTTGAATCTATGAATCCTCCGGCCCCAAGAGCGACGGAAAACGACAGCAAAAAACCGTTCATGCCAAAAATTACGCGGCGGCTGAGTAAAACTCAACGGGATATACAAAGCCCCGAGCCACAGGCAGCTCCAAAGGAGAAAAAACGCTGGACATTTCTTGGCCTGAAGAGAAACTCAACTGTCACAGCATGAGCACTGTCAACCGTTTCCTTAGTCGGACTTACTACTTGCACTTTACACTTTCCATTTTCCGTACAAGCCCGTCATATGTATTTCTGAGGCTGTTTATTCACAGTGTCTAAACACATGTTTACTTGGAATATAAACAAAAAGGTGGAATCGTTGCATTATCGCTACTGCCATCTTCATGCCCATCATTGGGCCCGTTATGGAAAGATGTTGCGAGGCTATATCCTGATATACTTTTCTAATCATATATAGCATTGATCTATTCGATTCTTGGGCTGGGCATCTCGCATGTTGAGGGCACTGACAATGGC
Organism: Apiospora malaysiana; assembly: GCA_006508115.1. Taxonomy (NCBI): domain Eukaryota; kingdom Fungi; phylum Ascomycota; class Sordariomycetes; order Amphisphaeriales; family Apiosporaceae; genus Apiospora; species Apiospora malaysiana. The sequence goes on from QUSE01000036.1 coordinate 147,276, forward strand.
GTTATGGGCAACCTCTTTACGGGCGTACAGAAACAGTTTACCGCGAGCCCTGTGTTCTTGTTGGGCATATTTCTCAGTATTTGGAGCGCGAGCCTTCCCCCCTGTTCGGTCTTGTTACACAGCAGCGCGTACAGCTTATCTCCTGCAGGCAATACCCGGTGAATAAGCATTGTCAACCAGATGGAAATGTCATTCCCACGTACATACATCATACATACACATACATGCCATATACACCCGTACAGACGACGCTTTAGTCGGCTCCACTCACTCTCAAGCTGTCGTGGAGATGGTATCAATTTGATCCCAAACACACCCCACGGCACCGGGCGGCTTGCAGCAGCAGAAGAGAACGAAGTGCAGATATCGAGGAAGGAAAGACGTTTGGTTTTCGTAGGCTTGCAGGCTTCAGCTGACACATACATGAGAGCTGGGATGCCCAGGTTGGGGGTCTCCTAGCTTCGTCACCCTGTTATCAGGCACTATATATCTGAACTGATATATGATACCTTACATGTTTATAGACGTGTTTCATGTAGATAGCAAACAGTCAGACAGCCTGTATACTGGTGTTCCTTCTGACGCTCATATGCGATTAGAGTGGGTGTAGGGTGCCATGAACAGCGGTGGTCAGCAGCCTGCGGCTTATCCCGGCAGAAGATGGAGTGTAAGCATAGTGAAGAAGCAAGAAATGCATTATCATCATCGGTGTAGGTGGTCAGTCGGGTTGTCGGAGTCCATGCTCCAGCCAACCACTCTTATCTGGGCATTAGGCGCGTTGGAAAACAAGTTTGGGGGGGGGCAGATAAACAGAGCAAATCATATTGGAGAAGGCGCGATTTGAGGCTGAGGCAAGCGCAGAGAAAGCTGCATGGCAATATCACTATATCCCCTTCAAGTTACCTTTACTTTTTTTCCTCAACGCTCCAACGCTCCTAGCCAACCACATCCACTCCTGCAGATCCATACCGTCCCCAGCATCTCGTATTGATGACTACTTACTTGTTACATGCGAGACATACGTGGACGGCTTTTTCGTCTCTGGTATGCACTTACATATGTTGAACGGATAGGTGGGCGAACAAACAGTTGAAAGGGCGCAGAAACCTGCCATCAGTCAGTGTCTCGCCCCCTCCCCCCTCTCCCCGGTTTGGGCGTCACAATGAAGCCGGTCAGCGAAAAGGCAGGAACTCGAAGTGAGCATTTCGCCAAGCAAAACCACCTGTCAACGTTCTGGATCTGCCATTTTATTTGGTCTTTTGCACATAGATCGTGTAAAAACATCCGCCTGACCGCCTCCCACCACTCGGCTTCGTTGCAGGTGCATTGCTCTCTTACGCAACTCGTCGGCCCTATTTAATCATGACCTCTACTATCTACTGCCTGAAATCTAGCCGACGAGTGAATGAGCGGTGGCCTGACATTTCTTTTCCGTAGCTATCTCTTGGCTCATGGTCTGGCCCTGTATTTCCATACACGCAAAAAGCAACCGAAAAAGCAGGCCGACACAGGTTATCATCCATGGGGCCCATCTGGAATGCACCATCGGGCTGTTCGGGCGATTGACTGTAGTATCTCCCGCCGAGCCGCCGCCGCTGCTGCCGCTCACCACTTCCTTGGGGAGGGAGAGTGGGGTGGGCGGGTGTGTTCTGGCCATGGCGATCAACATGTACTCTCTTTCCGTGGGGGGTTTGTAGCAGTATGTACTTGAGGTATTGGGTCAAGTTGGGAATTTCACGTCGTCTCTTTGCAACTTCCGGACGTCCAACTCGGTAATAATTTCCAAGGCCAAGAGAATTTACTGCTCGCTTATACATACATGCGGAAAGGTCGACGACGCCAGGCATAGATAGAGAGAGAGTGGACTCGAGGCTGAGTGTAGCTTGCATCGATCTATTGATGAATGCGCCCGGCCTAACCGTAGGGCGTTCCTATCACATAGCGGAACCGTGTATACCTTGGTCATTTATTGAAGTTATTCTAGTGGGAATCCATACGCGAATTCGTGGACATGCCCAATGGATTTATTTTTATATCAGCTTGTCAATGGTTGTTAGCATAGCCGATATGCTGCTCATCCGAGTTCTGAGTGACATGCAACGTACGGAGTATGTCACCACCTAGATGATCGCCCCAGGGACACGAGGCATGTGAGCTGTGAGCTGCGGGCCTCTCTACTTCATGGAGGTGTTGGGTAGTAGTAGTTCCATGTAGCTACATACTTATCTATTGCCTGCTCATTCGCCGCGTGCACGAAGACCATGCACATGCCCCAGGCCGGCTGAACTGCTCCCGGATTGACAGGTACGCCTGCCTAAAAGGGCGACGTAGTCGCCAAAGCCCGTTCTCGTGCTGCTGATAATCGACGAGTTTCATACATACATGCCTAATGAACATACGTAGCTACATACTCGGCGCCTCCTCCCCGGTTGACCATCAGGTGGGTGGATGGATGTACCGCTACTTGAGCGATTGCATTGACCCGTAGACTGATCGACAGACCAGGGTTGCCCGTGGGGGTTGAGTGGAAATATGCATGGAAGAACAAAAATGAACCAGTAGATACACATAATGCACATATGCACGCACCCGTGGTCAGCCACGCACATGCTCTGAACCGCTCCGATCCTATAGTCGGCCTCCAGAAAGAAAAAGAAAAAAAAAACAACTGACAAGGGGCACTCTACCGGTTGTGGCTGCTTTTTATTCCTTTCCCAAGGCGCCCACCAGCTGCCGCCAGCCTCACCGGTGCCATCTTTTCGTCCTCAACGGTGTTGAACCGCTGCGGGATGCGACGCCTCATGTATATACATACCTAGATCGAGTCCAGCTGAGCGAATGCGCTAATACCCAAGTCTCTAAGGCGATGCTGAGGGACTGCCCGGGCCAGAGATGTAGGTAATGGCTTTTCCTTCCAAATACCGGAATTAAGACATGACGCTCTCCGAATCTGACGAATGTGCAGGCCCCCTGGGGGTGACTGGTCATTACGGTCATGGATGTGACGACGGCATGCCTTCAACCGGCCACTCCTCAGCACAGGAACGGGCCCGGGTGCCGGAATGAACCGTGTGGGTCAGAGACGGATCTTATGGCCACACCAGATCCCGCCAGTAACCATTGGAAATGTAGTGACGAAAATATGTGAATGCAACCAGGTTCAAGAGGCGTTCCGCCCAAGATCTGCGACGGGTACTCGGTTATCACCCACAGAAGGCCGACGTCAGGTCATAAATAGGTTCAGGGGTCCTAGTCACCAGCGTTTCTTCATCAGATTAGGAGAGGCATATGAGCCACAAATGTAGCAGTTGACTTTTACAACACATCGTCATCTACTCTTCACAAAATTTGACCGCTAAGGGGGGACTCACAACTACGGATCACCACCTACCTCCCCAGGTGGAATACCCCTATTCGCACGGAACCCCTGCTGACACGGGCTCTTCCGATTCTTGGATGCCCTCGGCAACCCAATCCCAACTGGAGTCAGTAATGGAGGCCATGATGGGGCAAGTTGATCCTCGTAAAAGTATCTAAAAATCATATATAGTTGATAGTTAAGACTTTGTACATCTATGTAAATCGTAATACATGCGTGAGGAGTGAGCCTACTCTATAATGCCACTTAAATCATTTTACAGGTCGTAATAAGTACGTTTTGTGTTCGTTTGTTCGTTCAAAAGATTCGGCGGGATCGGCGGATATGGGCCTTTGCCGTCTCTACTCATCCTTGGGTTTAGTTCCCGAAGCAGGTTGTTGCTTCGTTACCCTATCCTCCTCTGCTTTCCGAATGGCGTTTTGGACCTGCCACATGGCGCGCTCCACCTCGACCTCTAGCTCGGGGACGTTCAGGGCTTTGGCGAGCTCCCGCTCGTTGGTCTCTGACAGTAGCATGGTCTCTTTTTCCGGGTCGGATACGTCGCTGGTGGACGGGTGCCTGGCCGCCTTCTCCGCGCCTTCACTTGAAGGAGCCAGAACTGAGGGATATATCTTGTTCAGTATCGGCGAGGGCGTCACCGCCAACAGGTTATTCGATAGCAGGAACTGTATGTGTTTTCCTCCGGCCATCGCACGCCAGTGTGACCACGCACGGTAAACGAGATAGAAGAAGGGAAGGTTGGGTATCACTGTACACCAGACCACAGATATTAGTCTTTGGCCTCAACTGCTAAGTGTCTCCTGCACCATCCACGAAGAGCGGGAGGTATTACTGACCTGGAACCAGTGCAAATGGGATAGTAATAGGCATGCCGACAAGACACCAGATCAGGTTCCTCTTGTGGAACGACTCGCGCTCGGTGCCGAGGGTGTGGAGGACGGAAACGGCCTTGGTGGTGGGTATGACGGTGTCGGGGAACACGAGCTCGACTCTGTCTTGGCCCTTGAGCTCTTCATCGCGGCGGCGGGCGGACAGCGGCGGCACACTCTTCAGTCCCCATTCCTCGTAGGGGATCCTCCGTAGGGCGTGGTTACCGTAGTCGACAATCTTGCGCTGCCATCCCGACTCTTTCTTTTCCCAATTTGCCCACAGGACGGCGGCGCGCGAGGTAACGTTGTCGACTAACGTCTTCTTCTGGGCGGACTGGACATTGAAGCGCTCGCAGTACAGCAAGGTCCGGCGTGTCGATATCGGGAGGAGGTAGAGCCTCATGATGTTTCCTGGGCCGGTTCGCAATCTGGGTTGGTCATCAAAATTGCCAAAAAACTGGTAAACTTCAAGTTGGAGAGGCCGCCGTACATAAGAGAGGGGCTTATCAAGGAAGTGGATGTGAGCAGTGTGGCGGCTTTCCCACGGAGGGCGCCTTAGGTGTATAAAATTTATGGGAATTTCGACGTCAATGCAACATTCTGGTGGATTGACGTAAGTGACCAGGCCGACACGCGAAACGTACTACGGCACCAATAACATGTGCACGTTTTTAGTGGGAGGAAGCTTGTTGGAAGTGCCCACACACTCTATCTCTCTCTCTCTCTTGCCTTTGCGCTTCTGCTTCTCCATGGATGGAGTGCGTTTCTACCACTAAGTACCACTAGCGGAGGACCGGCCAGTGACGACTGGGAACTGCCCAGTGACTCCGAGGCTCCAAGGTCTGGGTTACTGCAGTTGCAAGGCCAGGGGCATTGGACGCTAATCTCTTTACCAGGGTAGCCTATGTAGGTATAGATCTCGTTGCGACTTTGCCTGACTCGCTGCCGCCGCCGTACGTCGTAGCAAGGTAGCAAGGTAGCAAGGTGAGCAAGCATGGGGCCAGATGTGCCAGATATCCATGGATTAGGTAGGTAGCCAGAGGAAAATGCCATCTGAGATTGGGATTTCCACAGTTGACCCTCCCGCAAGTAGCAGCCAGCAGGTAGTGACGTCGGGGGCTCTGGCTGGGGCCTTCTGGAGCTTCTCCACTGAAAATGGTTGCCATCGTTCGAGCTCCCACCCTTGCTCCAAATTGCAAGCTCGTCACTGGCCCAGACCTGCCAGCAAACACAAAAAATCCTTGGAAGGATCGCCTCAGCTGCTCGACTGCATCTTTCATTACCCGTCCAACGATGCATGCTTATTCTGTGGGCTATTAAGCGCCCACGCCCGCTACCAACACCGACCTCCTCGTCCAACCCCATCGTCCAACTAACTTATTTACTACTCACTCATTCACTCACTGACTTACTAGGCCATACGGAGTACTGGTGGCTGAACCAAGTTCCATAGAAGAAGAAGAAGAAGAAGAAGAAGAAAAAATAGTTCTGTCCCAAGCACGCCGTTTTGGATCTCTTGGTCTCGAGTCTTTCGTTTCAATAATCCCGTCTTTTTTTTTTTTTTAACTGTCGCCATCCAACAACTACATAATCTTAGTCAACCAACATACGCCCTGCCATTCGTTTATCTTAATCCGACCGCACCACCCAACCCCGAGAAGCCTAACGCGACAACAACTTGCCTATCATGCTCAATTGAACGCGACATACAATTAACAACTCTTGGGTAGAACGATGGGATTGTGTTGCTGCGCCACGTCGAGAATTTATCACCAATAGCGAGAACGGAGAAAGCACAAGGAGTTGGCCGTATTGTCTTCAATGACGACTGCTACCACGATACCCAACATCCTTTTTCTCCTCTCTCGCTACCACAGCATTCCTACCTAATAGCGTTTCCCCCTCCGACAAGCTGTCGCCCTAGCAGCGGCAGCCGCAGTGGCCGTTAGTCGTCGCCCCCTGACGACGACAATACCATGGTTCCCCCACCAGTCCGATCCGTTCCCCCATGGGTCGACACACGAGGACCGCCGCCGGGCGTCCGCGTCCCCAGCCCCATCCGCCCCCCGCCACGACGCAACACCGAGGGCCCGACGCGCCCGGGGCAGGTGCGCCGCGTCTCGCGCGATGGCTACGATCATTGGGTGGACCCGGAGGACCTACGCAAGTTCCGGCGCCCTGCCTTTATGCGGAAACGTGCCGACCGCCCGGGCCGCAAATGGGACCACCTACGCTCCAGTGAGCCCTTCATCATGGGCTCCGGCTACCGCCCGCCCAACGTCGACCCCTACGAGAAGTGGCGTGACTTCATGGACTCGACGCGGCGCTATAACGGCTGCGCCGACCGCCCCTCCCACCTCATCTCCCAGGACCAGCTCGAGGCTCAGTACCCAGGCCTTAATAACCCCCTCATCACCAAGACGCCGCCCCCGGCCTCGCAAAGGCGCAAGACCCTCGCCTTCCGCCTCAAGCGCATGATCCTGCTCAGCCCCCTGCTGCCACCCGTCGTCCGCCTTATCGCGCTGAGCATGTCGCTCGGCTCTCTAGGTCTGGCGACCGAGCTACTCAGAATGGACGAGCTTCACACGCTCCGAAGCCAGGCTGTCGCCTCCATCGTGATCGACTCCTTGGCCATCCCCTACATCCTCTACATGATGTACGACGAGTTCACAGGACTGCCGCTGGGCCTCAGGTCCGCGGTGGAAAAGGCCTCGCTCACCCTCATCGACGTCCTCTTCATCATACTTAAAGCTGTGTCGACAGCCCTCGCCCTGCAGACCCGGGAGTTGCAGAGTCGGGAACCGCATGATGAATGGCACAACTACAGCCCTTACTTGGGCTTGCTGGTCTGTGCCGTGGTCGCTTGGATCTTCACCTTTGTCATTATGCTGTTCCGGCTGGTGGATCGGTTGAAAGGAATCGACTAGTGGGGTTGGAAAGAAAGAAAGAGAGAAAGGAGAGATAACTTACGACCAGAAAGAATAAACCGTGATGAGCAGTGTCTATCTGTAATATTGGAAAGAGGGGGCTACCGAGCTGTATAAAACAGCCCCCGTGTGCTATGACCGCCCACCCGCTGGCCAGACGAGAAAGAGACGGAAACGTCTTTCAGATCGGACCAGAAAGAAAGAGAGAAGGGACGGAAACGGGTCTAATGTCACACATAGTATACCAACTGGCGTTACTTGCAGATTTGGGCGTTAGGAGCTTTCTATCATTGGGCAACATAACAAGGGCAGGGGAGAGCGTTGGGTGTTACATGGCTGGGCAAAGGACTAAATGACATTGTTATTCAAATCCCTACACTTAAATATACTGCATACATTGCTTCAAATTTCTACAAAATTGTTAATGCGAGATTGAGTGATCAAAATATACAGCGCATCTTTACCTGGAGCACATGAATTGGAAAAGGAGAGGCCTACGAAGAAAAGAATGATTGAAAGAATCGTTCACTACTATTGCCAAAACATGCCCGAAAAGAAAAAGAGGAGTTCATTGCTTGCGACTGCTATTTCATTATGCTCTGCTAGCATCTACGAGAAGAACTTGCTGTACCTAGAGCACCGCTTTTGGGTGGTGAGATACAGACTGCTTGCCTTATGCCGATGTCTCTTGCTGATTCATACTTTCATAACAGAATGGTGGCCACCATTCTGATCAACTAGATCTTCTCAGAAGTGGATATCAAATCTATCTGTAAACCCTGCCTGTGCGCACCAGCTCGGTGGACGGCCTTCTGTTGTGCCCAGCCAAAGCATCCGATTACGCTTGTGGTGGTAAGCCCACCTGCCGCCGTTGATACCAAAATCCTTTGCTTCAGAGATCCATCGCAAGGGCGGCCAAATGTTTGGTGGGAGGCCTACTGTGAATGAATATTCGTACAACTCGTGCAGGCCGCTCTCGAGTCAGCCCAGAGCCAGCCCAGAGCGTGTGGTCAATTGAACTATCGTGACGAGAGCTCTTACGCTAGGTATCCAAGCTCATCATCGTCCAGGCGCTCAAGGTACTCTTTGTCAAGTAGGATCTCGATGCACTTCTTGATATCGCCAACCTTGGGGACAAAACGTCCCTTTATTTGCGAGATCGTCTCGCCCACCAGCACGTTGTGCTTCATCTTCTTTCGGGCCTTCATGATCCGGACAATGGCCGACTACAGATTCTTGATTAGCATCTTCCATGAAGAGGCAGATAATAGTGCACTTACTTGCAGGACCAGTTTGCGGTCCTCTTCAATTGTCTTGTTAGTCTCAACTTCCTCTTGCTTAGCTTCCGACTTAGTACCGATATTCAGGTTAATTCGGATCTTCTTGTTCTTGAAGTCGTAGTTCAGATGGTAGGACTGGCTGCCCGGCTTATCAGAGTCGGGCTTCTGGAGAAGAACTTTTGCCTTCACAAGAATGCCAAGAGCACCATCGAGTGCATCTGGCGTCAACTGCGTTATGGATGCAATATCTTCGTAGCTGTGCACATCCTTCTCGTTGAACAAGAGCAGAATAGCCATCTGGTACACGCTGACCTGGAACGTATAGGGCGTTTTCTGGCTCTTACAGTAGCCAGTCTTTACCTCGCCCTTGCAAAGTTGCCATAGCCATGTCAACTTACGTCCCTCGTGCTTGTTCTTGTAGAACCGGGTGAACCGATCAAGATCAGACTGGACCTCAGCAGGTGGGTTAAACGTCGTATTAGGAGGTGCCAACGGCCAGAAGCTGGTTCCGAGAATCGAGTACGTCGAGTCAAGAGGCTGCTTCTCAAGTTGCAAACTCTTCGTGTGGTCCTTGAATCCTTGGTTGAGGTCTTTGGAGATCTGCATGTCCTGGAACATGCGCTGCAGCTTGTTGGTGTACTCAAAACCACAGGCCTCTTTCAGCTTGCTGATCATGCTTGTCTCGGCGTCATCAGAGGTGGATGTGCTGTGAACAAGACGTCGGGCCAGCATCCTTGAGTAGAACTTCTGAAAGACGTCCTTATCCTCAATGTACTTGAACACCGTCATGATCTGTGTCAAGACCGCATCCAAGTCGGACTCCTCGACACCAGTGCCACTCTTGCGCAGCAACACGTCGGTATACTTGGCGAGAAGTTCAGGTGACCGGTTGGAACCCGCCTTACAAATCTCATTGCGATTGACGAACTCGCGGCAAGCATTGTCGAGAGATCGGGTGAACTCAGGCTCGTCATTGAAGGCCCGCTTCACCAAGCCCTGATACTGCGTGTGCACGCCCAGCAGAGCATCAACATAGACCTTAGGCTCCAGCTTCTCAGCATCCGAGGCCACCTTGCTGACGGCCGCAAGGCCAGCGTTTCTAACATGTGTCTCGAATTTCTGTCGAAGAGGATCTAGGCCATCTGGGATTCTGTTGAGGAGGTTGTACATGCGCTTCATGTCGTCCTCTCGGTTGTTGTCAAGCAGGATCTGGAATTCGTCCCGCAGGAGAGTTGAGTGATCGGCGATCAGGGCCTTATTGCAAGCCTTCTTCAGAGGGGTTGCGATGTCCTGATGCAGATACATGCGGACACGCTCTTCCTCTTCGTTCAGTCGTGCCTCGGCCTTCTTCATGTACTCGACCACACTATTCTCGGCGACAAATTGGGTAGACTCGGCGGCGTAGAACTCGGAGGTGGCTTGCAAGAAGGGCTTCTCAAAGTGGTATCGGTACACATCGAGAGTTGACTTGGAGCTATCATGCTCATCAAGGCCTAGAGACACGAACGAATCGACGACTTGCTTGATCTGGCCGTGCTCGATCGTCTCGCCGTTCCTTTGCTTCTCTACAAGCATCAACACAGCTGACATAACCTTCTCCGACACCTTCTCAAAAAGCTGAGTGCGCCATTGCACGAGGTGGAGTGTGTATACGTCATGTGTGCCCTTCTTGCCTTCATCCATCTCTCTCTTGACCCAATGGCGGTTGAGGTATCGGAACAAGTGGTGAATGTACTTGGCGGCCGTGGTGTACCGGTCCCATTCTCGGATGTAGAAGGTGAGCAGGGCCTCTTCCGCATGGGCCTTGGATTGCTCGAGGAGGTCGGCCAAATGGTCATTCAGGTATTCGATTAGCTTCTTGTACAGATCTTCCCCAAGTAGGTGAGCTTGCTTATTGTTAGCTAGAATGTTGCTTCTGATTCTGGATGGTGTGGAGTGCGTACCTCCTCTGTGCGCAGCACCTGAGCCGGCCTGCGACAAGCCAACAGCTTTTTGCGACGTGCAGAAGTTGTGCACAGCACTATCGCGTCGTTAGTACCATTTCCAAAGTGTCAGCTCATGAAGTGTTCGACTCACGTGTAGATGCCCATGTACTAAATGACGTCAGTCAGCGTAGTCCGACAGAGAGAGAGAGAGAGAGAGGAAGAGGATGGGGACAAAAGAGGGTGGCTTACCGTTCCCATATCCATGCCGTCTTGCAGGTTGATCATGATCTTGGAGATACCAGCCTGAAGGTACTCCCAGGTCGCAGCGATGTCTTCCCGGTTGGGGGCCGGGGGCATCATGACGGTAGGTGCCCGCGACATGATGGTAGCCGTTGACGCGCCGAGGCTGTTGGTAACTGTATGGATTGTAGATGGTTCAGGGTCTGCTGAGGAGACCCAGCGTCAAGGACGGTAGGGTTGTTGAGGTTGGCGATTGTTTCAGGCCAGATCGGACTCTGCTGCACACTAAGCAGTTAGTTGTTGTCGGCGATGTAGCAGAAACAGTGACCCGGAAGCCAAGCTGTTGAATCCGTGCAAGAGCGCTATGCAAGCAATGAATAAAGAGCGGAAGAAATGTAGGAAAACAATGCAGAGTGCGCCCAAATTGGTGGTTATAGGTAATAAATGGAGGGATGGAGGGGTCTTGGTGATGCCTGGAGAGGATGAAAGTGTATTGACGTGGGGACCTTACCTTACCTTTGGTCGGAGTTACAGTAGTGGTAGTGGTAGTAGCAGTGGTGGTGGTGTGGACGATGGATGAATGACCTGCTAGGCAGCCAGCCTTTCTGCTACCTAAAAGAAGCGGTACCCAGCCGACCGACAAGCTCAAGTCGCGACAACAAAAACGTGGTCTGACTTCTGTTGAATGGTGGCGGGAGGCCTGGGTTTGAGGCAAAGAGAAGGCAGACGAATAGAAAGAAATGAGAGATATAAGTGTTCGTTAATATGTGACTTACTGGAAAGTGAACAAATTCAGTATGAGTTGATGCTATCCGAAAGTAAGAAAGCAAGCGGCCTTGTCGATGTTGCCGCGAGGGACTTGACAGGAGTGGACAAGCAAGAGTGGATGGGTTGAGTGGGAAAAGGCTTAAGGCAGGCAAGGCCGTCATGAATTCAGGTTGGTCAGTTCCAAATGTTCCAAATCCAGTCCAGGACTCACTACCTAGTGACTAGTAGGTTCACATTGAACATGGGAAGGAAACCCCGCCTGTAACAGGCACCAATTAAGTATCCCGCGCACGGACCCCTTTCAGCTTTCAGCCTTGTAATCACAACCCCATTCAGTCCTCAGCGCGCTGTGAACACTAACAAGGTTATTCTTGATTGCACACAACAAACATGTGTTATGTACAATGCCATGCTTTTCTTATAACGAGCTCACTTTGTCTCCAGCCACCACAAGCTTTGGAAGACATCTTTGTGACCATGACACGACATGACATATTCATCCCATTGTCATGCATCCCATTGTGCTTGCTTGATGATGGATGAGGTATTCTCTGACACCTTTTCATTCGCTCTCTTCCAAAATTCATCATGAGTGTCCGCCTGTCTCCCTCTGTCTCCTATCTCCTGTCTCCTGTCTCCTGTATCCCCTCTCACCGCAGCTATCTCGCCGGTCTGTGCCATTATAAGCCTTGCCCTTTAGTGGTCTCGGAGCTTAATATTGAAGGCACACTCTGAAGTTCAGAGGCATCAAACACTCCAAAGAGTAGGTATCTACTTTGGCTTGGTTACCAAAAGTGGCTCGCTCTCCTCGAGAGAAGATAGTCACATCTTAGACCGTTCAACAGGTGCCTTCACCTTTCAAGTCTTAGTGCCACCGTGCTGCAACAGATGCGATAAATCTCACGCTTAGGATCCAAGATAAGATCTCGGAAATGCAGCATTGTGTATAGAGCAGTTTTAAATCTTCATGTCACTTGGAGGAAACGTGAAAGGTATCCAAGATGGCTGGACAATGGAGTCTGCATCTTATTCATCCTAAAAATCCGACACGGGGTCGGAGGTGACTTCGGAGGTGACTGGGCCGTGCGCGGCTCTTCTGTTCGTGCCAAATTGCTCAGAAGAGAGGCCTCTCCATGCAGACACTTGTGATCGTAACGTCAATTGTGCGTCAATCTCTTGGCTGAGTCGCCTCGTCTTTGGAGTACCTACCCAACCGGTAGCAACTTGTTTATGCCCAAAACGTTGCTATTGCTGCTTGTGTCCGAAGATCCGACAGCTAAATGGCACAAGCGCTGCTTCCACCGGATTATGCCACACTGTGAAACCGGGGGCTAGTATTGATGACTGATCTAACGGTAGTTGAAACATTTATCACAAATGGACTATGAATAGCTATTCTCAGATCAACAGATTGTAACCTATTCATCTATCGAAGGTGTATTACATGGAAAGTAGCGCTACGATGGCGGAGCATCATCCCTTGAAGCAGTAGTAGCAAGAGTTGCGCGAGCCGAACCTTTCCTCGCCGTAACCTCAATCTCCACCTTCATGGTCTCCTCCGCCAAGCCCGTGACAATCATGGTAGCCGCCGGCCGGGCACCGCCGAGATACCTCTGCAGGACGTCCCAGCATTTAGGGAAATCGGTGCGGTACGCGAACATGTACCGGACCCGGACGACCTCGTCCAGGGTCGCGCCGGCCTCGGCGAGGGCGGACGCGATGTTCTTAAGGCATTGCTCCGTCTGCTCTGCAGGGTCTGGGGAGATGGTTCCAGACTTGTAATCGTAGCTATATATAAAATCCTTATGTGTAAGCATTCAAGGTATAGATGCGCTTGGTATATACGGGAGGCCTACCCGGTGCAACCCGAAACGAATACCCAATCCCCCGTCACTACGGCGCGGGAGTATCCGATTTGGGCCTCAAAGGTCGAGCCGGAACTAATGAGTGTTCGTTCCATGGCTTACTGTAAGGGTTATCGATATACAATGAATGTCCAACTTGGTTGGTATATGGGTAGGTACGTACGGTAGGTAAGTAGGTTCAAGGCTCGAATACCGAATGGCTAACGAGGGCTTTTATAACTTACCTGTCGTCAAATTGCGAAACTAGAAGGCGGCTGGCTGCCAATGAGTCACTCGGGGTCTCTATACCATCGTTTAGTGTGGCGCGGGCCTAGGGTATCCCATTTTGGGCATGCTGCCGTTCTCAATGAGGGATCAAATGCAAGTGGGACCGTGACATTACATCTGTATTTCAGCATGTGTCTTTTGTTTTATTACGCCTACATATCATCATAATTCTGGGCATGTTGCACACGTATATCTACAGACATGTTCCTGACTTGTGTTGACCGGCATCTGTCCGTTGAGTGTAGCTATTCCGAAAATCCCGGGATCAAGAAGTGGACACCCGTCTTCCCCTTTACTCCATTCTGCCACTCCTGGTCTACGGCCTCAGCTATCCCGGCCACTGAGTCAGATTCTAGTTAGAAATACTTAGGTACCATTAAGGTTTGTTCTTCTGTTTGTACTGGACAAATCTTGACAGATTCATTGTTGTCTCGTCAGCGCGCGTCCGCAGCTCAGCCCGAGATCTCTTATCAACCTTCTTCGTAGCGGCCTTGATCTTAGGTATAGCTTCCTCGAAGTGTTTCAAGAAACCGATCTGCCAGAACACTTCCCTATCGCAGGCATACGACTCGTCGGCGTAGATGTCAAACAGCTGGTTGAGCGCCTCTACACCATCGGCAAGCGGCGTGGAGTCGGGTAAACCGCCAACGACAGTAAGGAGGAAGACACCGATCTCCCGGTTCAGGTCGATGGGCGCCGGGTCAAGCGCCAACTGGCCCAGAACGCCCAAGCATTTTACTCCGAGGCTTTGGAACGGGTCTTCCTCGTCCTCAGCTGGCAGATTCTTGGACGCATGGTACAGAGAGATGAACTTCTGGTGTTCACCGCCTTGCAACGGTGTATCCCGGCGGAGCGCACGCGCAATGGCCCATGCGAGACTGGTGACAATAGTGGCAAGTCCGACATCGGAAGTGTCGCTTGCCAGAACGTACGCTACCGTCTCCTTCCATATTAACTGAGCGATAGGTGTCCAGGCTTTCTGGATGGGGACACTCTGGTCTTCGCTGAAGTCGATGCAAGATACCGTCCAGGCTATGTTGTTTAGTGCGGTGAGTGCGTGAGTGCGTATGAGTGATGTCGTCTCTTCCGTGCTTTGAGTTGAGTGCGCCGTCTTGATGATTTGGGGTATCGCCTTGTACATGAGTAACTTCAAAGTCGGCAGGTCGTCAATACCAGATATCTCATCGGGACCGTCGTCAGCGCCTGTGACCAATCCCATATCCGCTTCAATTTCGTCGTCGTCCATCTCGTCTTCTTCAACATCGTCGTCTTTGTTGTCATCATCATCGTCATCATCACCGGCGTCCATGTCCATGTCGCCGTCCTTTCCATCCAGACCTGAGGCCTCTTCGACATCTGCCCTCTCCCCCTTTTCGAGGGACTCCTGAATGCCAGTGCCGATCGATGCAATGATCTCCAGAGCCAGTTGTAGAATCTCTACAGTATCGTTGTCACCAGCACCGTTTGTCTGGTTTCCTTGTGGGGATTCCAGCGCCTCGCTGAGAGCAGGTATCAGCGTAGCATCGGTGGACTTTTCTCTGCCAGGGTTGGCATCATCCCATTGCATTGTTGAGAAGATGTTGTGCAAGACTCCACAGGCCAGGACAGCACGCAAGCTTCTGCCAGCCTTGAACGCAAGCAAGTGCTTGAAGCACTTGGTCTGGTCGTCCCCTAGAATTCGCTCCACGAACTGGCGGTTATCTTCGGAGAGTGTCATCATACAAGACAGAGCGCCGTTCGCGACCTCGATGGTTGCCAGATCACACGACACGAGCGTGAACAAGAACTTCAGCACAGCTTCATTTGCTGACACTGCTACCAAGATCTCGTCCTGGGCTTCTGCGAGGCCAATCAGAATGGCACAAAGAGCCTCAGCGATGTTCCACATCAAGATCTGCTCGGCCTTGGATGCCTTGCTGAGGTTGACGACATTAGGAGCAGTCAACGTCTCGGTTATCTGTACGGCTGTTAATACCTGCCCTCTAGACGATGGAGCCCATAAGCCTTGGATATACCTTCTGAGCAGCATGCTCAATGGCTGTCAATACATCGATGCGGAACAGGTGAATACAGAAGTCTGCCTCTTCCTTTTCGGCGAGAAGCTTGAGGATTTCCCATCCTGCGGCACGGCTTTCCAAGCTTGAATCGGTTAAGGTCTCGGTGAGGACAATGTGAACGACTTGTTCTCGCAACAACAATTTCCGGCACTTTGTGTCCTGGATGATGTTGGCAATGGCGCCGGCAGCCTCGGTGCGCTTGGAAGGCTCCGCGCTTTGCAGGTTCTTGACGACGGGCAGAATGCTGCTCTCTCTCAGGGCAGCCAATTCTGGGTCTGTCGGTGGCTTGACGGGTTTAGCGATCGGGTCAGACCGCTGACCCCCCTTGCCCCTGTTTCGTCTTGATTTTCCCATGATGCTCTAAGGGAGTAGTGGCCCTTGGTGCTGCTTATGAGGGCCGGTCTTATGGGGTATGATGCTGCGGTCAAGCTACACAGCGGTCTTGTTGCTGTTTCGTAAAGTCAAGTCACAACGCTGCCCAAAAAATTGCCCAAACTCCCATCAGAGATTGGGACTCAAATTTTTGAATATTTTCTAACCGTTCATCGTCATCAGCCTTGAACGGCAATCGGCTCTAACGGTTGGTGACGAGAGTGGGGACCTCGAGTGCTCAGTGGTTGACTTTATCTGCAGGGTCCTGGGGCCGCCTAAATGGGTAACACTTGAAATAGGTAAAGTAGGATGTAAGGTTATGTTGGTAGGTACCAGAGACCTGCTAACCTTAGGTTACAGCATGCTTCCAGCCCAAGCCGACCTGAACAGTTGCTCACAATCATGTTCAATCGCTGGAGGGAAGCAATGGAAATAATACCTACCGAGAAACTTTCCTTGAAGCCGTATTCAGTATATAAAATTGAATATCATTCAATTCGAAGGAGCCCCTTTGTTTCAGTGGACATCATACTTGCGCAATGCCAAGTACTCAATTCTGTACCCGATACTATAAAACTCCAGTTACAGGGGTTACATGTGGTTTTAAAGATCTCCATAGCGCAAGCACCAAGCACCTTGCACTTGCACTGACAGCGGGCCAAGCCCAATTGATCTATCTTCCTATCGCAGCTTTAAATGTAATCTGGCCAGGGTCCCACCTATACGAACCGCCAAGTACCTTACCTGGCAATCTTCTACTCGACCTACTACTACATACATACCTATCTTATATCTTGTTCTCTCTGACCGATGCCTTGTGCTGGCGTTTCCAAATCCCCTCTACGATCCACGAGTCTACGACCACCGTCCTAAAGCGAGAAAGCCTCGACGCAATAGCTACGACTCGAGCCGACTACTCCCAGCCGTTGCTGACACGCCGACCTCTGCACCATACAGCTATGCTTTGCCCGTCAGTCCGATGTCAATAATTCAGTATATCCCGACACATTAGGACCTCTCGTCTGCCCTCCCGCCATCAGGCTCTCCGCGAGAATGTCTTGGTGGGGGAACATGCGCAGCTTCTTCCTCAGCGACGACGAACTCGGGAAGAAGGATGACGATCACAAGCATTCGTCTAGGAACGGCAGCTTGCGCCAACAAACCTGGGCTCCTGCCCGCGTCCCGCCGCGGCGATTCCTGAAGCGCATCCTTCTCGTCTTTGGAGCCGCCATTCTCACTTACCTCTTCATACACAATATCCCGACCGACATTGGCCCAAGGCAATCACTCCGTCCATCATACGGCCAGAATGCTGCTCCTCCAGGCTACCCAACCCGTGGACGTCCTCCCCCGAATACGAGCCCCAAACAGTCGCCCCAAGAAGAGTCTTTGTCCTCTCCCGAACCATTGCAGAGGACCTACAATGCGCCGCCGAAGTTCTTGGAGCTGGCATCGACACTGCGTGCGATCGGCGCAACTCACGGGGCACTGCTGGTAAACAGGAATGTGCTTTTCGCGGCGTCAAGTCTCAAAAGCGCTGCGGCGATCCTTCCTGTGGCATGCCAGATGGGCACAGAGTTGAGGAACTACGTCCACTTTGCACTGATGAGCCGCAGCGAGATTGCCATAGAAGACTTGCTGAAGCTGAATGGCATTGATGAAGGCTGCCACCTAATAATACATGGTACTGCACCTCATATGTATCCATGACGATCTCTTAAGTATTGAAGCCGCTAATCCCTATGCAAGATGCCCGCCCGGAGCATGCCCAGATCTCGACTGATGACCGCATGGAATCCAGCGTTTTTCGAGCTTTCTGTAAGTTGCAAGCTTTGAAACGAGGTCGCATAAGTCGTCTAACATGTTTGCCTAGTTCACATCAACACATATATGCATCCTCAAGCCATTATAATCGATTCTAGTGAGCAAGAGGAGCGGTTCTTTCGCCGAGGTGCTAGAGCGCAAGCCAAGGCGTCTGGAAATACTCTGATTGAGTTGCCTGTTGATTCTGCGAAAGATCTGATGTGGTTAACTAAGCTGGACAGCTCTTCGATACATAGTAAGAGACCCTGCTGTTCCTGTTCGTATCTCATGCTAACCCTCGCCTAGTGTGGGACAAGATACATATAGATATCCTGGTTCATGCTATACCAGGAGCATCCGGCAGTCTTATAAGGTTGCTGAGGTCCTTGAGCAATACTCATTTTGCCGCTGGCCCAATTCCCCATCTGACCATCGAATTGCCGCATGACATCGACCCCCCTACAAAGCGTTTCCTGGAAACATTCAAGTGGCCACCAGCTCACGTTTATAACCCCAATAACGCGCGGTACCTGTCGCTCAGACATCGGATACCACATCAACGGATGACGGCAGAGGAGAGCTCATTTCGTTTCCTCGAGTCATTCTGGCCAGCTGACCCCCACACGTCTCATATCCTGGTACTCTCTCCACAAGTCGAGCTCTCACCCCAGTTCTTCCATTGTGAGTGATTATCTTCCGGTCTGAGATTTGCCATACTGATACACTCCTAGATCTGCGATATTCCCTCATGGAATATAGATACTCGGCAGCTTCCCACTTACAGAAGTGGGGTGCTCACCTGCTCGGCATCAGCTTAGAGCAGCCCCTCAAGATGATTGGGGGAAACGACAAGTTTGTCCCCCCTTCCGGCGCTGAACCAGGTGCAGGCGACGAGTCGACATCGTTCATCTGGCAAGCACCCACAAGCAGTGCGATGTTGTTCCTGGGCGAAAGGTGGATAGAACTTCACGATTTCGTCTCGAGAACTCTCGAAGCCCAGCACAGCCTAGATCAAACTCCGGCGATATTGGCTGAAAAGCTGGTTAGCACGCAGCATCCATCGTGGCTGGAATACGCCCTGAGGCTGTCGCGGTTGCGGGGATACTGGACTTTGTATCCGGGAGAAACAACCGCCAAGAATCTGGCGACGGTCCACGGAGAGCTGCATCATTTACCTGAGGAATATGCAGATGTGGAGCCGAAAGACCCAGCACTGGCCGATGATGCCACTGAGGCTGAAATCGATGCGGCCATAGAGAAGTTCAAAGGTGGGGTAGAAATCGCTTTGGCGCCCCCTGTATCGCTGCTGCAAACCTTGCCCCATGACGGCGCGCTACTGTCGTTCGCTAGCCTACCATTGCTGGCCTGGGATGGCCAGAGGACAGACATCAAAGGTGTAGATGCCCATGCTCTTGAATATGCCTCGGTATTTAAAAAGGAGGTAGGGAGATGTGCAGGAAAGGAGGCCGAGAAAGAAGTAGTCCCCCTTTCGACAGGAGACTTGTTTTGCGAGACAGATTAGACTCGGAATGACATGATACATTGGCTATAGCAGCGTTTACTGCTCAGAATCTTATTAGAAAGGCTGGTCGAGCAGGCAAAGAGAGCGTCTGGGGCGCTTACTTAGTGGTCGACCTTACATATATACCCCGGATCTTGGAGGGAATCCACGCGTTTATTTCCATCAAACTGATGCTCTTGATGAGGTTCTTTTTGCATGATGACTGAATCGAGTAGCCCGTTCTTTAATCCACCTGAATTTTGGCGATTACCAATAGGATTACACAAGTACCAATGATAGACAAGGCCACCAGTGACATGATCTGTTGGCTATTAGTCAGTGACATGACCACCGCTTGGCTCGATTCTTTTCCATTAGATGGGAGCTCACAGTCTGGGTGATCCGTCCGGTTTGTACGATGGCAGTTCTGTTTGCGTATTTGTTTACTGTTTCTGGAAGGTCGTCAGCAGCCTGCAATACCCGAGACCCGGTGGATGAGATGGACGGACTCGTATAGTTCCCAAAGCCTACCAATAGACACGCAAAGGCAAGGATCCAGAAAATGATGCCAAGCGGTTTGGCTATTCGGAGCTCCAGAGCGGAAGGCTGCGAGCGCAAGTGAAATGATACCACTATCGCCACAGACACGATAGCCATGTAGATGGAAAGCCGGAGGTAGGATAGGAAGGCTTCAAAAGGCAAAAGTTAGCAACGAGTTGTTCTTCTGTACGACTCAGCGGCAACGAGATTGGGCTATGTTTATACGTACTCCTCTCATTAGCGCAGTGATCTCGCGCATCGCTGCTCTCGTTTTCCAGAAGCAAGGGGCCTAGGAACGGCCAGGACCAGAAGGGGTTGTCGCTAGGTCTAGATGATGCAGGGCGTTCATGTGAGTATCTCTGTTTCTACCGCTGAGCTCCAAGGGTGCATTGGAGGATTGTATCAATCCACCAATTGATACACGTACATAAGATCTCGGGGATACGCGACAGGTTTTCCTAGCTTCGAGGCTGAGAGCGCACCACCACAGCAACCAGAGGTGCGGCGTGACGTCGTGCTATCACAGGGTTGCATTGCTCTTTTCAAATACTGTGTTTGGCCGTCTGTGACTAAGAAGGGGAAAACAAGGACAACAGCAACAGGCTTGTTTTGCGAATTTCGTAACAGAAGATCACTTAGTCGGGTATCTGGCGGGGAAAAGTATAAGAGAAGCAATTAATGATGACCATAAAGCCAAGGCGAAAACATCAGTTGAACAATCAAGACGGTATGACACGCTGGTGCGTCCAAGGTCGATCCGATGTCAGGATCTCGAGCCTTTGTACGAATGTGGAAGGCCGTCGGTGGATCAAGAACGGCACGGCAGCGTCGAGTAAAAGGCGGAGCTAGGACTCAGGTGGTCTGTGACGCCCAGTCCCTCTCATGCTTTAGCGACCATCTCCCTCTCCGACAGGCTTGCAGGCTATTTCCTTCCACAACTTAAATCTCACCACCACCCCTCCTCCGGACCGGGAGGGGCTTTGCCTGCACACGCTAACTGGCAACACCCAAGTATCAGACATCAGTCATGAAGAATGAAGCAGCCCGCAGCAGCCCGGCCACCCAGCCGGCCATTCATTAGCGGTGAGCTGCTACAACTTATCATGGTTGCAGCAGTTCTGCAGGTCTCCGGCAGCAAACCACCACTGAAGACGCTTAAACTTGGTGGGGCCCTACCTACTGGGAGATCCCAGATTGCAGATGCTGCCGAACTAAGCCGTATATCGTCAATGGCGGAGGCCGTCCTACATAACCATACATGAGGAGGTAGGTAGCTAGGGAGGTATATAATAAGCAGGCTGGGCTTACTGCCCGATAATGTGAGGCGTTATGGCTAATGTCTTCTTTTTGCCCTGTTTGAAGTTTTTTTGTGTCTTCTACTTCGTCCTACCAAGCGAGCCACTGGAGCGCTAGGATCTTTCTTACTTTCGCCTTGACGATATTTGCGGCCCGGGAACTGCTTTGGTCGTGCAGGCTTGCAAGAGCTGCTATTTCCCTCAGACACAGTGAATCGAGTTCATACGATTGGGAGGGGAGAGAGAAAGAAAAATGACAAGCCCGAGACCGACGGATTCCTCAGGGAGAAGGCACGCACCAGACGATTCTACGAACGTCATCTCATCATCCTGGACCCCTTCTTTCCGTGCCACATCTCCGCTTGCCTGTGACATCCTAGCCCATGATTTGGCCGAAGACCGCGAGGCTGGCATAGCAGCCGAGCACTCAGGCGGCTCCAGTGACGCTGAAGATGCCCCTACTCTGTACCGGCAGCCTGCCGGCATGGCCTTTGGTGACCGTCGTCCGGTCATGCTGCCGGAGCCGGTGGATGGACCGGTTCTTACCCGTGTCGAGAAGAAGCAGTCCCGTAACGAAGAGCGAGCTCTCCTGCAAGATAATCACCTCCTAGGGGGCGCGGACCAGGCTCCGGGAGAGGGCCAAGGCCTCTTCATGCGTGCCTACCAACGCTACTTCGGAGGTTCCAAGACCTATGCGCGGGAAACGAACCGGCGCGCGTCCACAGGTACAGGACCATCCGAGGACTCGCCGCTTTTGTCTGGGAGTACCGCCTCTGGCCAGGAGCATGAGCAATGGGAAGCTGCCGTGGCTTCGGGCAAGATCCACACTACGTGGCAGAGGGAAGCAAAGACGATTACTGTCTATTCCCTTCCCCTGATTGTCACATTCGTTTTGCAATACAGTATCAACATATCGGCAATTTTCAGCGTGGGACACATCGGAAAGATTGAGCTTGGTGCTGTGAGCCGTAAGCATGGTCTTTATCCGCCCCCTTACTTCAGAGCATCTACTAACACTACTGGATAGTTGCCACCATGACGGCGAACATTACCGTTAGTAGCATTGCGAACCCTCTTTTGCTTTTTGCCCCTTTTCTTATTGCATCGGAATTCGAGAGGTGACTGTTAACCAATGATGATGATACAGTGTTATGCCCCTTTCCAGGGTCTTACGACAAGCTTAGACACGCTGTGCAGCCAAGCCTATGGATCCGGCCACAAGCATCTAGTCGGTCTTCAGTTTCAACGAATGATCTACTTCCTGTGGGCGCTCACGCTTCCCGTTGCCGTTGTCTGGTTCTTCGCCGAGGATATCCTTCTTCTCATGATTCCCGACCCGCGCTCTGCCGAGTTGGCTGGCTTGTATCTCCGGATTCTGATTGCAGGCATTCCTGGATTTTGTGCACTCGAATGCGGAAAGCGATTCGTCCAATCTCAAGGGCTTTTCTATGTGACTACCTACGTGCTGATCATCGCCGCACCTCTTAACGTCCTGATGCAGTGGCTGTTCGTATGGAAATTCGACTGGGGTTTTAAGGGAGCACCGATCGCCGTCGTAATCACTCAGAACTTGATGCCAGTGGTCCTGTTACTATACGTCCGGTTCGGTGATGGCATGCAGTGCTGGGGCGGTTTTAGCAGACGATCTTTTACGAATTGGGGTGAGTCTTGTTCCTTCTCCCATGGAGACATCGCGGATCTTCAGCTGACCATATTGTTACAGGTCCTATGATCAAGCTGGCTCTGCCTGGTATGATCATGGTACTGGCGGAGTGGTTTGCTTTTGAGATCCTGACTTTGGCTAGCAGCCAGTTCGGCACGTCTTACCTGGCAGCGCAGAGCTGTCTCATGACTTTGACGTCGACCACGTTCCAGATCCCCTTCCCCCTGTCCGTCGCCGCTTCGACCCGCGTTGCCAATCTCATTGGAGCCAGGCTCGTCGATGCCGCCAAGATCTCCGCGAAGGTGGCCTTCGTTGGCGCCCTCATGGTTGCGCTCTTCAATGTGACCCTGCTGTCGAGCCTGCGATACAAGCTTCCTCTGCTGTTCACCTCGGACCAGGAGGTCATTGAACTGGTGGCGGGCATCATGCCGCTCGTGGCGGTCATGCAGCTATTCGACGGCATGGCCGCCATGGCCCACGGGCTGCTGCGAGGTATTGGCCGACAGCATTTCGGGGGCTACGCCAACCTGCTGTCTTACTACCTGGTGGCGCTGCCAATCTCGTTTGGTCTGGCATTTGGACTGAACTGGCGTTTGGAGGGACTGTGGATAGGAGTCACCATCGGGCTTATCATGTGAGTTGTTACGCTGACGGGCGTATTGCCCTTTTTGATATATGCTATACTCCAAGCATGACACGCTAACCCCATAATAACAGCGTGGCTACGGTCGAGTACTGGTATATCGGCCGAAGCAATTGGGAACAATCCGTCCGCGAGGCCGAAGAGCGGAATGCTAGTGCTTGAAGAAAGGGTCGGCGCGGCCCCTTATCGGTGCTTGATAATCATGGTGTAAGAGGTAGGGTCGGCATGCTGTCTTATTTGACGATTGGGGTTCTACCTACCTGGGATGGTGGTATCGGAGGGACAATTGCATCAGTGGCGTTCTTTGTGTCTTCATTGGTCGAGATAGAAGCTTACTACGGGGCTGAATACACTGGCAAGAGGGCATCGTATTTTCATTGAATTCTGGCGCATTTCTTTGATCTCAAGCGTTGGACAGAACTGGGCCATGTTAAATCGTTCACAGGAGTCGTAGCTGAAGTGTGACATGCGATCAGGCACGGATAGTCACGAGGATGTGACGAAGGGACTCAGTGATACAAGTTGGTTGTGGCAGCCTCACTTGATCCTACCAGTGTCACCAGTTAGAAACCCAGTGCTTATCAGTAAGAACATAGCTCAGTGTAAGCAGACGGAACTGACTGACTGAAGATGACTGTTGTAGGTAACGGTAACTGCTATCCGACTGCCTGCATGCCATAAATGCATGTACTGTAAGGGGGTTTTGTGGAGAGTGCAGTATTAAATTACTAGCAAGTAGCCCCTGGCACTACCTCTCGATACCTCCCTTCTGGTTACTGACTGGCAAATGAGATTGCTGGTAAAATAGATTGGCGGGGTCCTATTTTGAAATGCCCCGCGCTGCTGCGATCCCCTACCTGCCCACCTGCCTACCTGCCGACCAGCCCAAGCGTAAGCGGTCGGAGTCGTTAGTGTCGCCGCCATTCACCGTTGACAATAAATTGCCCAAGAGAACATCTCGAACGCCAGGCCTTGGACGAACTCTTAAGCTTATTTTTCCTTTTGCTCAGCCCTTGATTGATATTGCACGCATCGGTCAGAATGTCCACCACCACCACCGTCACAGAAACTGCGCCCATAACGGCAGAGAACATTCTGCGCCTCTTCCCCGACATCGATACGACTTCGGCTGCGCTCGATGGCCACGATGAGGAGCAGATTCGCTTGATGGACGAGGTGTGTATCGTCCTCGACGAGAACGATTTGCCCATTGGTACCGCCAGCAAGAAGCTTTGTACGTATTGCCATACGCCCCTCTCAATCTCAATTGCACCAGGAGCAGAAGCAGTAGATGCAGCCGCCGCCGCCTCCGCCTCCAAGAACACCCTTGCTTACAGCTTTTCTTTCGGCTCGCTATAGGCCACTTGATGACCAACAT
The DNA here is from genome assembly GCA_006508115.1 of Apiospora malaysiana. Classification (NCBI taxonomy): domain Eukaryota; kingdom Fungi; phylum Ascomycota; class Sordariomycetes; order Amphisphaeriales; family Apiosporaceae; genus Apiospora; species Apiospora malaysiana. The sequence goes on from QUSE01000036.1 coordinate 172,048, forward strand.
CGACAAGGGCCTGCTTCACCGCGCCTTCTCCGTCTTCCTGTTCGACGACCAGAACCGACTGCTCCTCCAGCAGCGTGCCTCGGAGAAGATCACCTTCCCCGACATGTGGACGAACACCTGCTGCTCGCATCCCCTTCACATCCCCAGCGAGACGGGCTCTACGCTCACCGAGTCCATCGAGGGCGTTAAGAACGCGGCGCAACGCAAGCTCGACCACGAACTGGGCATCAAAAAAGAGCAGGTCCCGCTCGAGAACTTCCGCTTCTTGACGAGAATCCACTACAAGGCCCCGAGTGATGGCAAATGGGGTGAACACGAGAGTATGTTGTTCTTCGTTAATGTATCCTTTTATTCTGCCAGGCTTCGTGGCTAACCCTTGCGTAACGCACAGTCGACTACATCCTGTTCATCAAGGCGAACGTTGACCTGGACCCCAACAAGAACGAGGTTCAGGACACCAAATACGTGTCACCTGCCGAGCTCAAGACGCTGTTTGCCGATCCCCAGCTCAAGTTCACGCCGTGGTTCAAGCTGATCTGCGAGTCGATGCTCTTTGAGTGGTGGGAGAGCCTTGACTCTGGCCTGGAGAAGTACGAGAACGAACAGCAAATTCGACGCATGTGAGAAGCACGTCTTACCTCACATAATGCTGTGTATCAGTCTCCGTGGTATGGCATGGTACAATAGGGGCCAACACAACATGACGAAAGGTGGGGCCCCAACAAGACGGGGGACGTGGGAGTTGCTTTTTGGTTGTAACTTGGTTGAACTGCAGCAGCTATGCTTTCTTTTCCTTTCTCTCCAAGATATCCGATTCCCATATAACTCGGGGCAAGGAGTCACCCTTCTCTGGGGAGCGCACCAGCATAAATCTAATCTGCAATCTCCTTCCTTGGCACAACTTACTTTTTGTCCATGTCTTCCTTATCCCTGGACTTGTTCGGTATCTTCGGTGCGCCTGGAAGTCAGCCAGCATGCCAGGTATATCCAATAGCTTAGTATGAGACATGGGATGTGCACTATCTATGGAGCGATGGAAGCCGAAGCATTTGCCCAAATCCTGATGGGTGTGGGAACGAGAGACGTCAAGGCGGGCATCAGCTGATCGATATCTATGCAGTTTGCACACGGGCGACCAGCCTGATCCTGGCCATTGGCTATTCTCACCTTGATACCGCATTAGTTACGCTTCCTCAACCCCACTTTCGGTGATCACTAACAGCTGCGAGCATGCCTAGTTGCAGAACCGAATGCATTCCCGCCACGCAAACTGAATGCCCATACCTAACCCCCAAGAAGCCAAGCCAAGGAGTGACGCTCACCTACTGCAATTAGTCGAGAGACACGCTCGCCCTGCTTCTGGGGCCAATGATAAGCTTGGCAGTTTGTAAAACGCATCATCGTTACTCTCCGTTGTCTTCCGGACGATCCAATGACTGGCGGGCGCAATGAGACAAGGAGAGCCCCGAGCCGCCGTGACCGAAGTACATGCCCATGTATGTACGCACAGGGGAACAGCAATGTATTGGGCCACAGCCAGACAGCCTACCGTCTTACACGATACCGCACCCTTCATTACACAGCGCAATGAAACCACGATGTAGGCTTCCTGCAGCCATCCCACGCGGTCCATCTATTGAGTAAAAGGACCCTTGCTGGCCCTCCAGCGAGACTTGGGCTTTGTCTGTCTTCCAGTGTTAAAGAACCCCCCAGACGCCACTTTAGAGGCTCTTTCCTCTTCTTCTTCATCTACTGGAAATAGTCAACAACTGCTTGTTTGCTAGCCTTTCCCGGTTGTGATCAGCTACTACTACTACTACTACTATTGACTTTCAAGGACTGTTAGAAGACACAAGAAAAGACAATACTTGGGATTGTTCTTGCGTATATACCTTTGGTACTAACCCCATCTAATCAGGGTGTACTGTAGATATATCTCCAAGACTTCCTCTCTTGGGCCTTTTCTTGTTGTTACTCACATAACCTGAACTGTTCTCGCTAGTACCTCTTCCCTCCCCATCTTCTCCATTCTGAAACATTGCTATTTGTCCATTGCCATCGTGTCTACGTACCTCACTGCCTATAACACAAGACTACTGCCTAGAATATCACGTATAACTATCAAGCGTGACTGACTTGTATACACCACTGGCCTGTTCTACTGCTTCCCTATCAACTCGATCCTACTACCAGCTTGATACGCCGAGTCTTGGACCACTCCTCTGTTATCACACGGATCTTTTTTTAGAGGCTCACCCCATCAAACACAAGATTGATGTCTGTTGATTTACGGAAAAGCCTTCACTGCCTGCGCCACCCGTCCCGATTCATGCCCGTCTCGAGAAGTCAGCTCTCTCGAGTCCACACGGGTGATAGTATACAGAATATATCAAGTACAAGAAGTAGTAAACCGAGTAAGTGGATCTAACAGTCAACCCCGACCCCTGGCACATCTTTTGGAATGACCAGGGGCATCTCTTCCTGCGAACTCTCGTCCCTTGATCCTGAGAGTGATGGCTCAGCATCTTGGAGTCACCAGCGGTCGGTGCGGAGTCCTCGGTACTCTACCAAACTAACATGATGAGGACCAGGTAATAATCAAGCTTGAACAAGTCGAAAGCACCAAAATCAATTAGAAGTGATCCAGAGAGTATACCGACATCATGGCGCACTTATACAATGACACTACAAGCATCAATTCCTCCTCCACCATGACTACCACCACCACCACCACTGTGACCACGTCCGCTGCCGCCACCCCCAACAGCACCCCCGCTAACAGCACCGTCATCGAGCTCAAGCTGCCCGCCCCGGCCCGTTCTCTCGTCCCCGAGAAGTGGGGCGACCAGGTCCGCGCCATCGGCATCGCCGAGTACAAGGAGGCCGCGCTCTCGCTGGCGCAAGCCTTTGCGTCCGACGACCTGGCCCGGTACCTGGTCGGCGCCGAGGGGGAGGGCGAAGGGGTTGCCGCCGCTACCGCCGATGAGACCAAATGGCGCCTTCATGTTGACATCATGAACTACATCACCGCGGCCCACTGCTACAGTGGCGTGGTGACCACCATCGGGGCGGATTATGATAGCGTCGCCCTATGGTAAGTCAAACTTTGTCCGTACCTTGTTCCTTACTACTGCCCTCTATCCCCCATTTTCCATTTGCTTGTCCTCCCATTCTCTGTTCAACTTCAAGAGAGAGGGCAGAATCCTCACATTCAGTTGGGCCTCGTTTACTACAGCTTAAGTATGGTACAAATGTAATGAGATGACGGGTAAAGTCCAGTCCCCCTATTGAACCCACCGATGCTACCCCAAAAGCTTTGTGGATGAGCTATTCTTCTCCCCAAAACTTGACTATCCCAACGGCAAGATAGTTAACCCAGTAAGGAAAATCATCATCACTCACCTGCTTTTGTCCTCTTTTCTCGCATGCAGATACAGAAAGCCGTTCCCTTTGCATTTTGCCTCAACACCTCTGCATTCTCTGCACTTGTCTGCTTACTTACACTAAGTGCGTACTATTATAATGCTGACACAAAGCCCCTTTTCCTTACACAGGGTCTACCCCGGTCAAACCATGGACGACTGGTGGACGACGCTGCGCAGCGGCCTGTGGCGCCTCTACTGGCAGCTGTCGCCCGAGGGCCGCCGCCGGTACTACGGCGAGCTGCTGCCCCTGCTGCACGACACCAAACACGACGTCATGGGCGACCGCGACGAGGACTGCTACTATCTTGTCTACCTGGGCACCAAGCCCAGCGGCCGCGGCCGGGGCTACGCGACCAAGCTCATTGAGGATATGGCCGTCAGGGTGAGTCATTACCTCTTGCCCCCTGACTGGAGAGGGCGAATCGATCACCACCCCGTCCGTCAGGTTCCCCCTCTCTTTTTGTCTTTGGACCAGCCACTTACCTGAAGGTAAAATACAAAAGGCCGACGCCGAGAACCGAGCCATGTACCTCGAGTCCAGCTCGCTCAAGAACAACGCCTACTACGCCAAGTTCGGCTTCGAGGCCAAGAAGGACATCTACATGGGCATGGACGACACGTGGTCGCCCTCGGACAAGACCACGCCGCCCCCGCCCGTCCGCATGACCATCATGGTCCGCGAGCCCCAGCCTCCGCACAAGAAGCATCATGTCCCGGCATCGGCCAGTGCCAATAAGCAGCAGCAGCAACAGCAGCAGCAGTTGAAGTCCGGCATCATGGCGGCCGCAACATCTGGTCATCATCACCACCACATCAACAAGCAGATTGTCTGCGGTGGTGGGTTGGCTCAGAGGGTGCAGTGACAGAGGTTACGGGGCTCGAACCCGATCCAAGAAACGAAAGGAGGAGGTTCATCGCCAGATTGTTAACGAACTCATGATTTCAGTTTTGTCAAATGGTGAAGTTATGGTGAAGATCATATTTATCACTACAAGTATCAAGTATGAGCTAACCCGTCTTGCAGTTTTTCATTCTCTTCGCACTCTCGCTACAGCACTCGCCATATAGCGAGCTTTTATTATTCATGACAGGTTTCATTTCCTAAGATATGCGCCTTCTTGGCCTGACAAACTGTAGGTGGAATTAGGGAGGATTTGGGATGCCTGTCTGCACGTCTTATCACAGATTGTCACTTGTCGCAGCAGGTGTGCGGGTCTTGCTGTCTTTAAAGGCGAGGAAGAGGAAGCTTTGAACATTTGGTTCTAGTATGAGGTATCATTAGTCAATCATTTCATATCTAGTTAGCTTTTATGCTAACATCACTCCTTATTTGAGTATACGACCCATCTACGTGATGTGGTCTTCACTCAGCCATCATATGCTGCTATAGACAGTGCTTCTTCTGGGGGTCCAATCCCATCCCTGATTGTGACTCGAAGCAGACAGCACGTGAAGTTTCTGTACAGTTCGCCTCCTCGTGCAGTGGTTATCTGTCTTTTCAAGCGCCCTTCTCTCGACTGTATTCCATCATGTCCATGTAAATGGATATGCAGCTAATTTGAGCTTTTGAAGCAGTACGCGAAGTATTTGCGTATAATAGATCAGTAGTCCAGGATAGCAAACGTCTCGTCATCGACTGTTGTGTAGGTGACGCCAGCACTAGTGAGCTCTTCACCACATTTCAGGACTTCGCCGACGCTCATCTTCATCGCCTGCGCGATGATGTTGGCATGGAGGCCTTCATTACCGCCCTCCGCATTAACCAACCACGCGTGAACCTGTCGTGCCCTGGCCGAGACCATCCGCAGTCCATCGCTCATAGGCACGTCACCGCCACTTGCCCCGTGCCCGCCGTCCACAAACATGCTGTCATTTCCGCCACCGGCGGCATTGCCATCGCCGCCAGCGCCGGCGGCGCCCTTGGTGAAGAAGAGGTGGCAGTAGGTGGCCTCGAGCAGGTGGTACTGGACCTCGTTGTAGTCGGTGACGGGCTTGATGACGTGGGCGCCGACGTGGCGCTTGTTGTTGAAGCTCTTGACGCGGCCCCAGACGCGGACGTACGAGTCGAGGGGGAAGGCGTGCTTTGCGCTGTTCTCGTCGTCCTGCTTGTCGGCGTCGAGCCACTGTTTCACCTCGATGATGCCCGTGCCGTCGTCGAGCCGGAACGTCACGTTGGTCGTCTGCGGGGAGATGGCGCGCACCATGCCGACGAAGGTCACCTGCGTCACCTCGAGGCCGTCGATGCGGAAGGGGGCGTCCGGATAGGCTTGTTCGGCCTCGATCAATTGCTTGATGGTGACGGGGCGGAGAGTGTCGTCGCCGTAGCCCTGTTTGACAGAAGAAGAAGTTAGATGGCGTCCACTGATACCGGGGTTTGGCTGGAGATGTTGGGGTAGCATACCTTTCCTGCACCGCCCTGACTACCGCTCTGAGAACCTCCGTATACGAAGCCTCCGGCATCTTCGCCACCGCCGGCATTGTACGATGTGCGGGAGAAGCCGCCGCCATATGAGTCTGTTGCCATGGTAAGTAAGAAGTAAGGGAATCGGCGGCGAGTAGGCAGTGCCGGCAGTGCCAGTAGTGCCGTCTCTACGACAAGTTCACCTACCACCCATATCTGCTTTTGCTTGTATGTATTTCTTTGCTTGTTGGGAACTGAAGGAGCTTTGAAGCGGTTATGTATTGTGTATGTGTGGTGATTGGCGGGGGATGATGAATTAATTCTGGGTGGACGCGTTGAAGGCTTGGTTTGACGCGACGGGCGTAAATTGATTTCTCAGGCTGGCGGGGTTGGGGGTTGGCAGTTGGATTAGAGTCGCCCTTCCCCACTAACCTTAGGCAACCCCTTTAGCCTCAGCACTCCAGCTTTAGGCACTTTAGTAACCTAGCTTACGGCTATGTAGTACTCAAGCAGTAACGGAGAACATGGCATCATAGGTAGCTTCCATGGAGTTGGAATAATAAAATGTATAGAAATTTTTGTTTTACGAAGTAAATATGCCCCAATGCTTCTGCCTAATCCGTCCAGGGAAGAACGCCGCGCTATGTGTACCAAGGGCTAGGTTAGAACTAATACAAGCAAGAATATTGCCCATGCCATCCATCTCTCTCTCTCTCTCTCGCGCGCGCCTCTACAATGGTGGTACCACAGTATGTTGAAGGAAGAGGCTGTGTTTGAATTTCGTTTTAGGTCCTCCTCCTCCCATTACTCGCCATCAGGCTAGGAAGATCCCAAGATCTTCCCGTACGCATCTTCCACCTCGCCGGCCAGCTCCAACAAGCTCACAATCACAATCTGGTGTGTCAGGTTGGGTAACCTCTCACGGTGTAATCCGATCCACTCGAGCGGCGGCGTCGCCTCGCCCATGTCGCGCAACTGCGGCGTCTCGATGACCGGCGGCTCTAACGCCACGTACTCGTACTTGGACTGCGGCACGTGCACCTCGGCCGTGATCTTCTGCTTCTGCTTCCTCTTGTCCTCCTCCGTTGCTTCCCCTGCGTCTCCGTCTCCGCCTTCGCCTACTCTCTCTCCATCTCCCTCCGTCGAAGCAGACGGCGGCGCCTCCGGCACCCCGGTCACCTTGATGGCGCTCATCTCGGGCAGGTCGCGGCCCCATACGCTCGCGAGCGACTTGGAGTGGTTGGCCAGCATGCCGCGGATGAACGAGATGCGGCTGTAGTTCCACCCAACCTCCACCTTGCCCTCGAACGCGCTCTTGAAGATATAGTCGATGCTGCGGCTCTCGGGAGTCTGCCACGTCTGCATCACTGCCTCCACCTTGGGAACCTTTAGAATTGTTCCGCCGCGCGAGCCCGTTGCCAGCGCCACGACGTCCTCCACCGAGATCTCCGACGCTGCCTTAGGCGCCGACGTGCGCCGGACGCCCGCTAGTCCTATACGAAGCTGTCCGAGCGTAAGGCCCAGCATGCTATGGATACGGCCATTCTGCATGCTGGCTGCAAAGCGAGCTTGCGCGTTGAGTGCTTCCAGCTTGAAGACTTGGTGGTCCGAGAATGTGCTGGGGAAGACACCGAGATTGAGAGCTCGGAGTGTCACAACCACATCCGTGTCGAGCGAAATAGGCGATTTGATAACCACCTTGTCATCGGTCGGTTTCCTGGAGCGAATATCTGGCAGTTGGGCCTGTGATGTCACTGACTTGCGCCTCAGGAACTTCTCGATATCGCGTAGAGAAGACTCAAAGTTGGCCTTGCGCTCCGATATGAGCCTCTCGACAGCTTGCCATAGCGCAACAGCCTGGGCTGCCGAACTGGTCGTTCCAAAGACTTGCACAGCGTCACCATCGAAGCTTGCTACGAGCCTATCGGCGCTTCCATCCCGTTTCTGCCTCACATTGTACATGAGGAACTCCATAGAGGTGATGTCGGCAACGAGGAACGCCTGGTAATCGAAAGCAGCTTTCAGCCGGAACTGACTAAACCCAATGGATGCTTGCACCCGGGGGGTCTCATTGAGTGCTGCTTGCCGCTCCGGCCACTCTATGGAGGTACGGAGCTTGAAGTTCTGCAGAGTCACAAATCCGCTCAGGCGGCCCGTACAATCGACGCCGATTCCCTGGAAACCCAAGCACAGGTTCTGCTCCCAATCCGACGTCTTCTTGGAAGAGATCCAGAAGTCGGTAATCTTGAAGACAGCCTTGCCGAGAGATTGTCCCAAGTCAACTCGGACATCCAGTGCCGCGATAGAAATGGTGGCTGTCCAAGGGAAAGCGGCTGTTGCCGCGACTTGTTGGTAACGCTGTACGAGATGACTTTGCTGTGAGGTCGACGTCTGCAAGGTGGCCACCGGAGCAGGTGCAGCTTGTCGCGTCTCATGCGAAACCCAGATCTCGCGGAACAGCAAGAAGTCTTGCAGTTGCTTGGCATTGACTGCCACTTTCATGGGGCTGACCTTGAGGATTGCCGAGACGCCGCTCGTGCCGCTAAAGTGCTTGCTGTTCATGAGCGAGAGCACAACCGAGTCCACTTCGAAACTGCCAGTGGATTCCCGCGAATAGACGTGCTGCACAGATGCCTGGAGCTTGTTGAATGTGCCCGAGATTGCGAAAAAGTTGCCGTGTTCCACAGAGTTTACCGTGTTGGCTGTGATGTAGATATCCTCGAAGCAAGCGGTTGCTGCAACGCGAGCAATAGGCTGACAGCTCAGGGAAAACTCTTGCCTGCAGATACGCAGGCCAACATTCAGCTTTGTACGTCCCAGAACCTCACTTGGGTCAGTGGTGAGAATGTTCTCTTCCTCGGGCGATTTGGGTACAGATCCTTCTTTGTTAGGGGGCATCGGAGGTACGACTGGGGTCTCCCCTTCGTCCTGACTGACCACCTCCTTGATGCTCGACACGATCTCCATGACCAAGGGAACAACGGTCGGATAGAGAATATTGCGTGATGCGTCAACTTTGATCTCACCGTAGATGGCCTGGTCATCTTTTCCGTCATCACGATATTCTGTTTTCCAGGCAAGACCAGGACTACGAAGCGTCGTGCTTGCCCCTCCGGAGTCATCAGTGCTGAATTGGCCATACTTCCCGGCTAGAGCTGGTCGATACATTGATGGATAGCCGTTATTGCCCACATTATTGCTCATATCGTCAACGGGTTTCTTGCCAGACAAGTGCACAACGGCACCGGCAAAGTCGGCATCAATAAGCAAGGACTCCAACCGTTTGCTTCCAAACGGCGACTTCTGTTGAGCCTTGGCAGGTTGGCTAGCAGGCTTGTCCGCAGGCTTCTCGGTCACTGGCACAATTGGTGTCCAGTTCTCCGAAGCCTGTTTGACATTTTTGATGGATTGACTGATAGAGTCCACAAGGTTGGCACCGGGTATAATGAAGCCTGAAGTCAAGCGAAGATCCAGCGATTTGCCCACTGCTTGGAATGCAAGGCGGCGTGTATCCAGTGTCGAGACAAATGCTACGTTGAAGACAACCTCGGGAAGGAGAGCCGAGTTGGCGGATCGAGCAATCCTGTCATGATCAGGCGGCACCATCTGGAGCTGGAAATTTTCGATGGTGAGTCTAGCCGTGTTCTTCTTCTTGGTGGCAAACTCGATCTTCCGGAAAGAGAGTACCAGGTCTTCATGGCCGACAAGGCGATCTGTGCCGGGATTGACAAGCCAGCTGATCTGGATGTTATGCACGACAAAGGAGTACACGATTTGTCCGAGGAAGGAGTCGAAGATGTCAGTCTCTGACCCAGTGTCCTCGTTTTCTGCGTCGTTGATCGTGATCTTGGGTCGACTTTGCTTTAAGCGCTTTTGTAGATACTCGATTTCCTTGGTCGTATCAAGATCTTTGATCTTGTCACCCATGTAAGCGATGACTTCCACAAAGGTGGATACAGTTTCTGCAGACAGGTTGACTTTGAAGCTGTCGCTCCTGAAGTCGAAGGCTCTCTTTTCCTTGCCATCTTCGGTCTCTCGTGTGCTTGCCGTGATCAAAGCAGCAAAGGACAGGTTGCCACAAGAGTGCATAGATTCCGCTGTGCCCTTCCTGATATCAAAGAGGATATGCCGCAAGTTGACATGTATCTCGGGGTTTTCCAGGATGGGACTATGCTGATCTAGACGGTTGGCCAGTTTTAGGTGCACACTTCCCAAGGAGGCTGACAGGTGTGCAAGCGGCGTGGCGGGCGACCTAAGTGGCGAATGTCCGAATATTTCAATACCGGCGAGTGTTGTGTGCACTTCGTAGATCAATTTACTGTCGTTAGGGTCGGTCTTCTTGGGGGCCGCCTCCTCGGGAGACCCAAAGATCTCTTGCATATGACCCTGCATGATCTTTCCTTGTCGCTGGAGATCGCTGATTGAGTTGGCCATCTCTGGTCGATTTAGGGCACTCAAAAGGGTATAGACAGCCGAGGCATCGAGCTGAATGAGCTCTACTGAAGCAAAGACTGAGACAGAATGCTCTCCTGGACTCATCCGACTCGTGACACGCCCATTTGTAGGCGGAATTTGCAGCAGAGAAATACTCCGCGGGGCGTTGTTGACATGGAGCTGCATGTCATGCGAATTCTCTTTGATATCAAAGTCAAAAATGATCTCTTTGCCAAAATTGGCAGCCATGGCAGCTCGAGCAACGACGCCAGATATTGTGTAAGTGATGGAGCGTAATAGGGGCAATGAAATCGTGTAAGTGTTCAGGAACATCGCCAAATCTACTCGGAACGAGGAGAGGCGCTCCGATATCTTGTGGCTTTTCGGCTGCTGCGCAGGAGCTGACGGTAGCTGGCTTCTCAGTTGGTAAAGCTGAGCCAGCTCATCCTGGACAATGGTATCGATAACCTCTGCCAACACGATGGGATCTTGTTTCACGACTAGTCTTAGATCCTGACTGCTTGCAGTGGATTTGATCGTATGGGTTGACGCCAGGTCGCTCTCCAGTAGTTCATGAGAGACAAAAACACTAGGTCCCTTAAGCCTGAAAGTAGCCAATGACTGCTGATGGCTGCGCAACTTGGTCGAAACTGAACTGCAAGCCAAGACGGCGTTGGTGTTCGTCACGAACGGTCTTTTGGCCATCAAAACTGAGATGCTAAGATCATCGCTCTGGGTTTCGGACCTGAGGTTGACTGTCTCCAGCAAGATGGTACCGTGGCCTAGCGTGAACACAAACTGTATTGTCCTTGGCAGTTGGGAAGCTCCAGTCTCGTCCTTAGGCTTGCCCGGTTTGTGTACCTGTACTTGAGTGACTCCAGTATCTTTAAGCTCAGACTGCCGATACAACCGTAATATGTCTTCGACCAGTTCCAAAAGCTCCCAGTTGAGATTTAAGCCGGCATCCGAGCAGTACATATTCGCCACCATGATTTGACCAGCAGATATGTCTCTGGCAGCGTCTCCAGTCTCAGCGTCCTTCGAATGGAACCGTGTAGTAATGTCCATGGCAAAGATCTGGTTTTGCTTCGGGCCAGGATCAAGGAGGAACTCAACCTGTTGTACCCGAAGGATCGCCATCTGTGGTCTTTCTGCAGATTTGCTTTGGCCAGTCGCAATTTTGCCGAATATGTTCTTCATCAAATATGAATCTTCCACGCTCTCCAGGTCCCAGCTCCTCCAGCCCTGGAAAGCCTGGACGGCTGCTTCTCTAGCGCCTTCTGGGCATACGCCCGACGAGCTGAAGCACTCATATCTGAGCTGCTCCTTCTGGGCAACGCTCAGATGATTCCACATCTGGCGTAACCTTGCAACCAGTTTCCACGAATCGTAGGTTCTCAAATGTTCCGATGCTGCTCGCAATACAGCGGATGGGCGAGTCATAAAAGGAGCATCGGGTGCAGAGCGGCCTTCGTCTACTAACCTATGGATGAGCTGCTTCGGTCGACTGTCACCTCTAGACAATGTTGAGGAAAACAGCCCGCCCATTTCTTCTGCCAGAATATTGGTTCGATGTATCAATGACGCTAGGTATTCAACTTTGCCCGAAGAAGTACTAAGTCGCAGTGCACCGATGTCACAGTCCGCGTAAGTAACTTCCTTGGAACCCAGCGTGACCATAACCTCTTCGATGCTCGCCTTGACTGCAGCTTGTGTTTCATTAAAATTTGCAAGTCGTTCGGCAGCAGAAACCTCAAAGGTATCAAACCGAAGATGGAACGACGAGCGCGACTCGCTCTTGTTATCATGTTCGCTCCTGTCGGCCTCGTCACCCCGATTCTCATCGTCGCTCTTCTTGGTGTCTTCATTCCCAACCACCTGCGTATCAGATCGTGTAGCCAAGACAGCCTTCTTCAGCACCAAATCATACTGATCTTGCTCTGGTTGTGTCGGATGTGGCGATTCAACATTAGAACAGTTGAGAAAGCGAACGTTTGCTTGAGGTATCCGAACAATGATATCGTCAATGCTACCTTTGAGCTTCTTTTGTTTCTGCTCGTCAAATATGTCTGTCATCGAGCTGACCTGAATAGCATCAAGCATGTCTTCAGGCTCAGTAGGTTGAAGTGCATCTACTAGCGAAGCAATGTGCCGTAATGCAGTCGTATTGAAGAAGGCCGAGACGCCAGAGGGTAGTTGAATCAATACACTCTGGTGTACGGCATCCTCTCTCAACGAATCTGGGTCGATATCTGCAAGCCCAAACTGAGAAGTCGCGAAATCGTCGCCCTCAAGCTCTACGCTCTGCAATGCTCCCTCGCTTACACTGGGACGCACATTCTCTAAGGGGAAATAAGGGGCGAAAAATTGGCTGGTAAATGCCACCGTGTTATGAGAAAAAGGCTGATCCTTGTGATCTCCCAAAGCACTATGAAAAGCGGAGTGACGACCCGTGGAGCCAGAGAAGTCTCGCTGGCGTAAGCCCGGGCGCGCCTCTTGCGGCCGCGGCCGAGCGTTGGAGGCAGGCCTGCGTATGCTACCACTGCTTTTGCTGGACAAGGAGAGAAACGAACTCTTGTGTCGTAAGCGTCGTGAACTCTGGAACGACTCGATGCTTCTGGCAGAAACCTCTTCGGGGCTTGGATTGACAGGGATCATGGGCTGGGGAACCGTTGGCACGCTTTGTGCTGGAGGGTCCACTGGGTCTGGGATCTCCGGGTTTAGGAGGCCAGGAAGAACGAGGAAGTCGGTGCGGTGAGTCCGTTGATCCTCGTGGCGTATAAGCTCTTGTTGAAGCCTTCTCTCCTCAGAGAAGCCGTGCTTCCTCCCGATGATGGAGAGGTGAATGCTGGTTCGAACAAGTGCGTCAGTTTCGACACGATTATAAAGTCTGGACTTGTGCCTGGCGGCAGACTCCGAGTTCACGCAGGCGATCTCGAGCGACGGGATTTTGATGTCGGCCCTCTTGGAATAGTGTGTCCTCGCCCAATCATTGAAGTTGACATCTATGGTATCCGTTGAGAACATAAAAGCGGCTTCTTCCACGTGCAGCCACAACTGTATTGACTGCACGGAAACCCGCAGGAAGGTCACGTCATATACAATAAGTGATGAATATGTTATAAGCGCATTCTCGTCATCGTCCATTGAGAAACCAAATGACTTGCCAGCATTGGCTAGGATACCGAGGAAGTCCGTTGTACACTCGCCAGTAATTGTGCCTACCGACAGGTCCCAGTTGCACAAATATGTGGGCTCTGTTGGAGGTAACCCAAATAAACGATGGCCATAGACCCCGAGACCGTCGATGAACATTTGCGTGCTAGAAGTCGTGCTTAAGGGGCTTGTAGCACCATCATCTTCGCTGCCCATGGATAAGCTGAGTGGAGGCACTACTAGATCGAGGTCCATATAGTAGTTGGTAAAACGAAGGTCGACTGAGAGGGCAGCAGCTTCGATGATTAGGTGTCGGTTCGAGGAGTATATGTTAGCGGGCAGCATTATTTTAGGGTCATCAGTTCTTATACTGAGCACCACATCCAAATCGTTTGACTTCTTGTGTGGTGGCCGTGAAGCTTCCTCGGACTCTGGGCTGTCCTTTTTGACGCGAAGTGTCTCTTGGTATTCATCAAGGGTGCGGAAATGGACATAATCCCCGAAATAGTTGTCCTTTAACTGCAGGAAGTATCGTACGACGAACCCGTGCACCGTTGTCACGAGTGACTGGCCGGTAACATCAAGAACAAGAGTATCTGTATTCGCGATTGATGTAGTTGAATTGTAGTGGTATTCGCCGCTCAAAAGGAGACTCTCCACCGTTCCAACCTGCTTTAAGTTCAGAAAACTAGCCTGTGTATTCCAGGGCGGAAGGTGCAATGCGAGTCCTATCGTCTCCGCCTGCACGGTAAACGGGACGAAATTCTTGCTGGGTCGGAAGTTGTCCAAGGATATGCTTGTATCTGCTTTTAGGCAGGGGCTTTCAAAGACCAAATATGTGTTTTCTTCCATGTCTGTAGGATTGTTGACGATGTTGACATCGTTGACGTTGAGGTACAGCTTGAGCTTCCGGAATTCGAGATTAAGCAGGTACTTGAAAGGAGTGAATAGGAGATAATCTGCCGGTGGCCCCGTTCCCCAATCGTCGATCAAGTCTATGAGCAAGAAGATATGATCTCTCAGGATAAAAACCTCAAGATCATCGCCAGCGATATCGAAGCGCCATTGACGGAGTGCGTTCCATTTAAGAGGGCCAGACATGTCACAGGTGATACGTTGCGCACCGGACCGCCACAGCAGCCCATGGTTCACACTTGAAGAGATCTCGGTCGAAGGAAGTTCAATATTTAGCGTATTGGTATATCCAGTGGGACCGGCCAACATATCCATAGAATATGAAATGGTAGCATTGGGACCGACTTTGACATCGAGCCATCCATAGGGACGTTGATGTGCCGCAGTTGTTTTGTCGTGATCTTGTGGGCGACCTTGCCGCGGGTCTTGCTTGCGAAGCTGACGCGGATCAGCAACCTCCTTCTTCCACCTCCAATTCTTCGAATCTTCACGGGTTGGGATCCTTAAAGTGACCTCTTCGTCGAGCTCCACATACAGCTTGAATTGGGTCGGAACTCTGTCGGCGCCAACAGGTAGTGGATTGGCAGGCACAGCATCTTTGCTGAGAGTCGGGTTGAAGATTCTCTGCAACTCAGCCCTATATCGATCTGCCCAGGGGCCATAATTGACAACACCTCCCTTTATTGCCAGATTGATCGCCCACGCAGGAGATGTCGAACCATTGACATTGTTTCCACTCTTTTTATCGTGCGAAGCCCATTTTTCGCGTTGACCACGTGTAACTTTTCCAGGCACATCCCAATATATTGTCAAGGTCGCTTCTGGACTTTCCACCAAGGTCGTGACCGCTGCATACTCCACTGAAGACCACCGAATCTTGTCATTCTCGTCATCGTCATTAAGATACCTCGAGAGGCCTTGCCAGTTGTACGTGCTTGCGACAGGGCCTTCGGTTGCAAGCGTGCCATGCCTCGAATGTACCGAGAACGACTCTACAGAACTTCTCCAATAGGGGATCATGTTTCTCAGCTGGTTCATGACCTTGCGCTTGTGCCGCCTGAAAAACGGGCGGTGTTGAGCGGGTTCGGTGTCAAGGGCAACTTGTTTGTCCTTGACAGCTCTGGTAAGTTGGTCTTCCTTGTAGTCTTGATTGTCCTTCATCTCAATTACGGGCTCATCGAAGTGTATCTTGAAGATTTGCCTGTATGGATCTGGAGTCGGACATTCCGAGGCGGTGATCTCGCCGTCGAGGCCTTTTGTCTTGATTACGAGAATGCCCTTGGTGTTTTCGTTGCCCATAACGACGGCAGCCTTATTACACTCAAAGTGTATAGGAAGGAGTTGCAACATCAGAGGCAGTTGGTCATCACCCTTGATTGATGAACCATCCTCGTCGGATCGCGAGGTTGGAGATTCTCTTAGACCGTGGCCATGGGGGCGCCCCTTCTCGCCATGCGGATCATGTGATTCTCTCTTGTCCAGTGAAAAGTTCGAGTCTAGTTTGTTGAGCTGCTCCTCGATTTTCTGTGACGTCTTTTGTAGCCGATGTCGAGGCTGGTTTGTGCCATCCCCCAAGTGTTCTGTGCTGGTCGCATCGCAATCCTGCGTTTCAGCAGCATCCGTCATCCCAGTCAGAATCGAATCGTATACCGGACTGCGGTTGTAAACAAACCACTCCAGGCCTGACACAGCAACATTTATGCGACAAGGTAGGTTGGGCGACGGGGTGCTCTCCGCCGGGGGAATCGCATTTCCAGTCGCGTCGGCCTTGGCCTGTTTCTTGGAAGACCCAATATTGACATCCTTCACCCTCCATAGCCAGTACGACCAAGTGATGTGGCCGTTCTGAATCAAGATGGTCTCGTTGGGGCCGTGGTACCGGAATCCGTTGAAAAAAACACGGCCACCTAGGAGCGAAACCTGGAGCGCTTGTATATCGATATGGACTCGGGAGGTGCGCCAGGTGTAGGTCCGGATGAGGTAGGATATAACAGAGGCAACGATTCTATTGAAGTACAGCAAGAAGACGACAGCTCTGGGCGCAAATTAGTCTATGTCTGTTGGGGGTTATTTGAACAGTCTTGACTTACAGAAAGCCGCAGATTAGGAGCAAGCCTAAGAATACTCTGGAGTTGAGTTGAGTTGTTAGCTAAATGCCCGACATAGGATCCCAGCATAAATTGTAAGACAACTTCATACCCATTGAAATTCGTCCATCCTGTGTCGTGGTTGGTGCTTCCCAGATCTGCCATGGCAGCAAGATGAGCTTTCAGCAACAAGGACCGTCCACCCCCTGGATCTTTCGCGATCTACTCGGCAACGTAGCACGTCTACCAGATCTGTCCGACACGCGCAACAGCTAAGGGCAAGGCTGAGCAGGGGTCCATAGCTGATGCAGTCGGGGGAGAGTTGTGCGCTGCAATGCGCAGCCGGTTCGTAGGTTGGGGGATCGATTGGCTGGAGAATTTGGTGGTGTTGGATGCTTGAATTGGATCGTCGGGCTTTGGCGCGTTTGTATCGCCGCTGTTGCTTGATGCGCTTGCACAAGGCAATCTAAAGCTCGACTTATTTAAAGCAGCTTCTCCTTACCTAATGACGCGCGCTGCAGCTCAGATTCGGCGGGGGGCTCTAGCTGCGTCTACCCCTGTTAGCTTGTGCTAGCCAGTACAATTTAGTACATGTTCCGGCTCAGGGAGGGAGGGATAGGCGGGGGGCTGCTAGGCTGACTGCTTGCTTTTACTGGGGGTCAGTTACTGGGGGGAGCCAAGCATCCAGATTAGCTTGAGGTATCTCTTGAGACGCAGGCTGCTGCACATGCCATCATCAGGTAGGCAGGCGGAACGTTAGCTCCCTCACCCCAATCATCATCGCCATCTGATTTCCCATTGCCCATGCGACACGCTGCACACCGCGCGTCAGGCTTGACTGTTTCTATTTGCCTAAATATTTCAGTCTTGATGATGCTTGTGACATTGCTCGACCGCCTCCCTTCTTAACTTCCTTCAGATAAGTTTAGGACGGCTGCCGTTGCGACGGCCCTACAGTACAATATGGTCAGCGGTACAGGCGAGAAGTTCGAATATGCAACCACCATCACGGCTGGTGCTGCCTCTGTCGTGGCCACCATCCTTTCCGCAATGTGAGGCCTTTTTTGCTTGTTGCGACCCCCTCTGCAGACTGTTATTCAAGTGTGCTTTGTTCTGTTTATCTGGAGTGCCTTTGCTGACTTAAATAATGCCCAACGTAGATCGATATGGTTTCAACTGTACGTATTCCCTTGACCGAGCAAACACTTCAAGGCTGGACACTGATCGTCCTGCAGAAAGAATTACCGAAAGCCACTATCCCAGAGATACACCGTCCGACTGCTTCTCATGGTGCCTATATACTCGATATCCTCCTGGGTTAGCATGGTATCCTTGGTGGCAGCCCAATTCTTAGACCCGATTCGAGATATATACGAAGCGTTTACTATCTACGCCTTCTTTCAGCTCTTGATCAACTATCTGAGTGGTGAACGAGCTTTGTTGATTATGACCCATGGCCGCTCGCCCGTCCAGCATCTATGGCCCCTGAACCATGTCCTCCCCAAGGTCGACATATCGGACCCCTACACTTTCCTCGCAATCAAGCGGGGTATCTTGCAGTATGCCTGGCTCAAGCCTATCCTGGCGCTCGCTGCCATCATCATGAAGGCCACAGGAACCTATCAAGAAGGCTATATCGGTCTAACCTCCGGCTACCTTTGGAGTGGCATCATTTACAACCTGAGCGTCACGATTAGTCTGTACGCCCTTGGCCTCTTTTGGGTCTGCATGCATAACGATTTGCTGCCGTTCCGTCCCGTGCCCAAGTTCCTGTGCATCAAGCTCATCATCTTCGCCTCGTATTGGCAAGGGTTCCTCTTGTCTATTCTGGTCTGGTTAGGGGCGATCCCCGATAACGTCGAGGGATACACCTCTGACAACCTGGCCGCCGCCATTCAAGATGCATTGATTTGCTGTGAAATGCCCGCGTTCGCGGTAGCACACTGGTATGCTTTCTCATACCACGACTACGCCGATAACACGGTATCGGCGGCCAGGCTGCCTGTCAAGTATGCTCTGCGGGATGCCTTCGGCGTCATCGATCTCATCCAAGACTCCAAGGAGACATTCAGTGGCGACAAGTACAATTATCGTGTATTCGACTCCACTGGCAAAGTCATTGCTCACGAAGACTCGAGCTCTCGGCTTGCGAGGATCAAGGACGGCATGCGATATAAGCGAAGTGGGGAGGCGAAGTATTGGATCCCCAAGCCGGAGGAGGTCCGAGGGGAATTGACGGCGAACACGCCACTTCTGAATGGCGAGGGCGGGCCCAGCGGGTCGAACCCCAAGTACAGCGGAGGCGCTACGGACGAGACCGACATAGACTCGGGTGACGAAAGTCTGTATAACAAAGCAAGGGAGTTGGAGTTTGGTGACTGGAATGTAGGTCATCCATCTTGTCCAGAGGCAATTGTGTCGAAATACCTTACTAACAAATGCAGTATCCTGTCATCACTGCAAACATACCATCACGGGAACGATGGTACAGACAGTCGGCAGTACAATCTAGTACGGGTACTTGGGGTGCGCCGCAGTCGCGGCCTTCCTCATACACCTCCACGCGGCCAGCGGCCAGAACCGCTGGAAGCTCTGGTTCTCTCACCAACCCCGACCCGCTCGTGAAAGGGAAGCAAAAGGAGAGAAAGAAAAGCCTTCTCGCGAACGAGCCTTCACCCAGCACACCAGCTAAGGTTATCAGGCCAGTAGAACAGGAAGCCGAGGCATCGCAGAAGAACGGCCCGCTTGGCGCCCCAGTCCTTTCGACGTCCGACCCCCAGATTCTCATGGAGGAAGCTGAAGACGAGGAGGACGAAGATGAGACGACACCGTTCCAGGTGGGAGAGCCCACGCCCGACGAAACTAGCCCTGGCGCAGAGGAGTCCAAGCTATGGGATGAGCAGACGCGGCAAAAGGACAACTCAAAAAGCCCACTGTACGGCTCTGGGGGCGAGGACGAGTTTCAAAATCCGTGGGAAGGGCGTTCTTGATTTTCCATTCTTGGCAACACATTCTCAGTTTGGCGAACTTGCTTAGATACCCACCCGTATACTTTTATATGATGCTTTTGTACTTAGAAACAAGGCCTGGAATCTATTTTCGGAGCGAGATGCCGCTTACTTCGGCAATTCCCATTACTCTTCTTGGCAGCCTCATAAAGTCTAGAATCAAATATCCCGCAGAGCAAACAAGCCCCTATGTCGTGCCGTAGTGGTAGCAACCCGGCAGCAAGTCAGCAAGCGCTTTTTTATGCAACATAGGTAGGTTCTCAAAGCCTCAACTCACCATCACAGCAACGTCCGCTGATAGTATGCGACTGATAATCCCGGCTGGCCAGGCCTTGAACAATAAATCTGTCCATCGGCAGATAGCCAGCTAATTATTCCGAAAGCTTCGACGTCTATTGATCTTATCAGTGAGCAAACATGCAGTAGCTTTAGGTTTTAGGCAAAGGGTTCACTCATCATCAGCTGAAAGCTGAAGAAGCCCCGTCAAGAGTTGGGCCTAGTGGTGGTGGTGCCGTTAACTCTTATCTCGGCTCTATTTGCTGTTAGTCCAGACGGGATAGCTCTAGCAGCAGCTCTTTGTTGGCCCAGGTGCCAGGGGCCGAAAAGGCTCTCAAGATGCTGTCGGAACTAAGCAAGTACATACCGTACAGTATAGTTTTAGGACTAAGGGTATTATCATACTGATGACAATGGGGTTCTGGCGCCATTGTTTAAGCTCGAGACCGAGCTCGAGCGGTTTAGATGTTATTATTGATTGTGTGTTTGAGCTGCATTTACAGTTTGATTAACAGCCTCTCCTTTGACCTCCTCCTGGTTCTTTGAGGTCAAGACAGATGCTATAATAAGTTGGGCTCAGTATCATGGAGTGACTGGCATATCTCGCCCTGGAATGCGCAAGCTCAACTACATACATACATACACACATATATACAGCATATCCCCAAACCATCCAAGCAAGCCCCTTTTGGTTCTCATAATTCTCCATCGCAATGTCTGCACTCACCCACAACGTCAAGACTTGTGCTGGATGCCAAGGCAGAGCCAAAGCCCTCTGGTTCGAGAAGACTATCGGGATACTGTATTACTTCTTGACCAAGCTCTTCTAGAGCGTGTACCGATCGAACCCAGCTCAATTTGTTACCAAAATAAATGATTATATCGAAGCGATTCTCTATTAGATGTGAATATCACCAGCCATTCTTATTCCATTGTGAGTTATTATGAGAAGCCGGCATCCATGCATACTTCCGATCAAGAGAGAGGCAAGCCAATACTTATTCCAGGTGTATAGGAGAATACTTTCAAGGCCAATTGTCGAAAACGGGCCCATTCTGAGACTGTATATACGTTTACAAGATCTCCACACAATGTCACCAGGCCTCGTTGACAAGGAGCATGCAAGGTACTAGTATACTTGGTAGTCTTGGGCAGGCCCACGAGTACAAAATTCGGGGAGTATGCCGTTGATGAAACTGGACGGAAAATTACAAAAGCAAGTAAGAAGAAGGCATTTGGAACTGGTTCCTGTTGTCCACAAATCTTGACCCAGGCCAGGTCTCGTGTTTCCTTTGTTGTATATGGATTTTCGGCGAGGAAAAGGGCTGGACTGCCTCCCTACATGTACCCTTTACATAAATTGGTTTTATACGGTCAATCAAAGATTGCCATGCTCAATAATTCATCACCAAAGTCCCGACTGTCTTGAATTTTACTTATATTGATTTTGGGGAATAAGCAGGCACGTCATCTATCTCCCTCGCCACCACCGCCGTTTCCCAGCGCTCCTCCTCCAAGCATATTGATGTACCTTGATGAAAAGTAGTCACCCTCACTCACAGCTCACGGCAGTCTACAGATGTCATGGCTGTTTAGCCAATATCAGACTGGCCCCCTCTCCTAATGCCTTGTTGCATTTCATCGTGGATTGAGCAGAATGCAAAGGCATCAACTTCTATCGATGTCCACCTTGATTACGGCCCTTCGCATCACACTCCCACCACCTCCTACTACCGCCTCCCATTTGGACCGTGGGACGCTGGGCAATAAACTGAAATGTTATCAAAGGGGGGAAAGGCTATAGGATAGAGGCAGCCAACGCCACTTCTTTCTGGGACTCTAGCCCTCGAAGCGGAAACGGGATGCTTCAAGATCGCCCAAACCATCACGAGGGGCCACGTAGCGTCGGCGGTACGTGTTCGTAAAATCCTGTAGAATAGATCGGATTTGGCGCACTTCTCCAGTGTCGTTGGTACCCAGTCTCTCCTTAATTTTGACCATCAGGCGCTCAACCTCGGCAGGTGTGACTGTGCCTTGGGGGAGCATCGTCAGGGTTCGCTCGACCCAGACCGCTGTCTCCGTAGGCATGATCTCAAACAAGGTTAGGAGGGCGCCACTGGCATCGGCAAAGCAGTCGCGGGGGAAACTGATCATCATACCTGCCAGAAGGCGTTTCACTAGAGCGTCTCCCTGGCTGATAACCAATTGCTTCACCATGTTCTGTAGTTGCACATCAACGCCCGGGCTTACGTGCTCAAGAGATGAGGGAGGGTTTTTGCCGCCCCAAGACAACAAGTCCCGGACATAATGCAGCGTAGCCGAGAGCGGGGGTCGTTGTTCCAATCCGAGAACAGATATGGCAGCCTCGAAGATAGGGGTGAACAGCTGAGAGGTGATGAGCTTGTGGGGGTAGTAGAGAAGAGCATCAATCATCAGGCGGAAGAAATCCTCCGTGACATCAGGTAGCTCTTGCGGAGACAATTCACTGATGAAGCGTAGAACATTCGTCGCCTGCGCCTCGAAGAAGGTGTAAATCGAATCCGTGATGCTCTGGTCCACATGCTCTCGGTCATCGGAGAATTCGCGGAGGATAGCACTGGTCACCCAAAGGAAACAGCCCTGCCTTGAGCTCTGGAATCCTTGTGCCAGCTTGTTGGCCATCTCTGGCAGTAGCGGTGTCATAGCACCCCGATGGCTTATCACGATGAATCTCCAGCACCTGCAGATTCTCTCGCAGATGGGAGAGAAGTCAACAAAGCTTTCGAGCACCTTAGCCAAGATAGGGAAGACCTCCACCCAGTATTTTACAGCAGGGTCTTCTTCCCCACGCGTCACTGGGGGAACGGTAACCACAATCTGCACAAACATAGTGATGAGCTGTAAGTGGTCAGCAACCGCGAGCTTCCCGGGCTCGTCGGTCGCATTGTTTGCCTTTGCCATCAGTCTCTGCACAAGAGGATCGCAGTAGAGCTTAAGCAGCCGATATATCTCGGTCTTTGGCTGCATCGCGACCACCGTGGCAACGCCTTCAGTGATCTCTTCTTGACTGGCGTCTTGCAGAGAGTCAAGGACTTGGTCGTAGAACTGCTGAAGCTGGTCGACCTGCACACCAAGCAAATGTTTGCAATCCTGGCAGAAATACTTGATGGCCATGGCCGCCGCACGGACGACCTCCTTGGAATCGGTCTGGAACGAGGAAACGATATAATTGAACTGGCCTTCAAAGAGCTCGGGGTGTGCTGCCGTCCACTCGGTGTAGCGCCCGAGAACCATGATGGTGGCGAACCGGAGTTTTTCGTGGGCAGGAATCTGAATGAGCAAGGGCATAAGTTGGGGGAGAACAATATTCTCGTCCTTGTCCACCATCCGGCCCATAGCTCGCATAGAGAATAGCGGAGCCTCCAGCTCTTGCCAGTGAGGCACTGCCGTAGCTGTTGCCAGACTGGCATACTTTTGCGTCCATATCTTAATGGCATCCAAGACCTTGGTCAGGCAGTCGGTGACGCCCATGACCTCACATGCATCCTTAAGTGTATCGCCCATATGGTGTCTGAATTCTCGGAATTTCTCCTCCGCAACGAGATCGTTTGCGAACAGCTCGCGCGCGTTGGCATCGCGTCCGTCCTCGGAGTCAGGGTATTGAAGATGCTTCAATAAGCTATCCACCAACTTCGAGTAAACGTCGACGAGCTCCATCCTAGCTTGAATGTAGCGTTCCAGCACAAGGTATTGCTTGAGTTCGTACCAGAAATCGAAAGTGTACTCGATCACGTCTCGCTCCTTATCCCTTTCCACGCACTCGAGAATGGCATCGATAAGGGGTCGGAAATGCGCCGTTTCACGCGCAATAGCAACAACCCAAGCGATACCGGCATCCGAAAAGACTCGTGTTAGCGACTTGTATCCCTCGGTGTCGTCTTCCTCGACGAATTTCTGGATCTTGGGTCGTAGCCCAATAACTCTTGGAAGCATGATGTTGATGCTTGCTACATTGTCGTCAACTTCCCTGGTCTCCCGCACCATACTCGAAAGGCATTCGGCAGCCTCCTGGAACGAATCATCGCTCTCCAAAGCATTGAAAACCACGCCCAAGAGAGGAGAGTTGACGAGATCATTAATCGGTACCTCGCGCAACCAAGACGTTATGCACTCCAGTAACTGGGGATTTGTCGCGGCTTGGGCTGAAACACAATTCGTCAGCTTCTATCGGTGAAGTATGCGTGATGCGACAAGACTTACGTGAAGAGTGGGCGTAGTTGATCAGTAGTTGTATGACCTGAGGGGCATTGTCCGACAATAACTCGGTGGTTCTCAGAGTAAGTTCTTCTTCCTATCGAAACCAATTAGACTGCGATCCAAGGTCTGCTGTACCACCACGAGGCGCCGCCGGAGGATAGGTTGCTGCTAATTCGCGGTCCACATACACTCAGGCTGATTTTGCGTCCTTCCGTCACCTCTTCAGGGAGAACTCGGAGGAAGTCCAATATGCAAGCATGGCTTTCGGGTTGGTTGCCGAGAGAAGATACCACCAGCGGCAAGACATCCTTCCATTGCGTCATCTGAATTGCCAAAATCGCCAGGCAGACGCAGAGCTGGACGCGGATGGGCCTGGGTCCAGAGGCATAGACCTGCAGCAACTCCAATAGTTGGGCTCGGACGGCAGGGTGCTCCTCGGCCGGCACTTGTGTAGAAAGGTCGTACGTGATCTGTCATGATCATACATTAGCCGTCGGATTCTTCCCATACTTCCCAAACAAAGTGCTTTCTGGCGCTGTAAAGTCTGTTCCTCACCTTTCCCTTCAGAGTTGTCGCCGCGAACACCTTGGCCTCAGGCTCGGCTTCCGACTTGAGGATCGTGATGGTCGTAGTCCATGCGCTGGGCTGCCCGGAGTCAAATTAGCAACGGTGTTTTTCGATGCGACGCCAATGTTTGTAACCTACCGATTTCTGGAAGTTCTCGAGATACGTGGCTGCCTTCTTCTTGCGGTCCGCGTCGTTACTTCGCATCGTCAGGACTGCGTCCAGCACCGCAGTAGGGGCAAAAGCCTCCTGGTCGCCGACGCCGTTGGCAGCCATGATGGGCGTGGGATGGTTATACGGAAGCAGCGATGGCTATCCGGGCGAGGGACTTTCTGAAAAATCAAAGACGAGGCTCGCCGAATCGTGGTCGAGCAAAGAGGTAGTTGGGTAGCTTATGATTCAGAGTCAGAAGCGAGTGGCTGCTTATCGATAACTTTCCCCACGTTGCGCTCTGGCTTGAGGAAGGGTGCAGTCGAAATGAGACGTGGGCGAGAATAAAAGATATACGTATTGGCGTTGTGGTGGTGAAGAAGAGCGAATGCGCCGGGTGGAAAGGCCCTGTACATAGATTACGTTCCAAGGAGAAAAGAGAGATGTTTTCCATTGATCATTGTCCCTGACTGAACATCAGGTTGCTACGCAATAATTCGACGGTGGGGCAGGCAAGATTGCTAGTTAACTCTCCCCTCTATCCAACACCACTGGGACCGGCCGACCGTTCGAACACTGGGCAGTGTTGGGCAAGCATGCGCTGCCCTACCTCCATTCAACCTCCAGACCCGAGCTGTCGCAAGTGAGAGAGCTGGTGTTTAATAGAATGTGTCGCTTCATCATTGCTCATTCCGAGACGAGTCTCTCGATTTACCACAGAATAAAGGGCGCCCTTATGTACTTGATTGACCGCAGTGTTGATTGACATAACCAGTTCCAGCAGAAGACATGGAGTGAACACTGAAAGCGAACATTAATAAAGAGGAGAGGGGCGGCCAATCCCTGAGGCAGCTCCATCCAAGTAACCCCACAAATATGGGCAGCAGCCGCCGGCGGGACAGACAGCAGAGACAAAGCCAAAGCCAAAGCCAGAGCTGCTGGCCGCCTCTTTAATTTTTAGCTGTCTGTCAGCCTTGTCCGTTTGAGCACCTCTAAACGCGAGCCACTGTACTGCATCCATCCACGCGACGACAACTGACCCCTTCCTTACCGACATTTCTGCCAGAACCTCACGACTTCTCACCCTCTCCCAAAAGCTCAGCTTCGGCAAGAAACTCCATTTCGCAATGACTGGCCGTGGTGGTGGAGGTGGGCGCAAGGTTCTCCTGCCGCCCATCAACTTCATCTTTAAGCTTCTCCAGTCACATGCCACCGTCAAGATCTGGCTGTACGAGCAACTGGCCATCAGAATCGAGGGAAAGATCCGAGTATGTTACATATGGTCGCAATTATCAGTGCCAAGTACAGTGACTAACTCAGCTGTTTACTTTGTTAGGGCTTTGACGAATTCATGAACCTGGTTATCGATGATGCGGTAGAGGTCAAGCAGATTACCAAGACGAACCCCGAGGAGAAGAGAAGGACATTAGGTACATACGACCCGAAGCGTTGCGCTCACCCCTTTACGAAGAGCCAAGCGATTAACACGATTTGTAGGACAAATCCTTCTGAAGGGCGACAATGTATCTTTGATCCAGGAGGCGCAGTGATCGACCTCCGGGAAAATTGGCGTACGGGACTTGTACGGGCGTCAGGTTTGACGCGGCGGTCACATATACTATGATACCATGTTGCAAGATATGATTACAGGAGAATGCCGGCTGAGGGTTGTCTATCTTGTCCACCTAACGAAGCTCACCGGTCAGTCGGTGACATTTTGAGCTCACCATCCCCAAGAAAGACGCCATCGATGGGCTGGTCGTGCGGGCCAACCGGGATGGTGTGCTCTGAAGACGGCGGGAGGAATTGTTCCCGAAGAGCTAGCGCATACAGCAATACAGAAGGTCGACCGCTCGGGGCCCTGTCCTTTTCTGAAGCCGCCAAAGTGTACCTATGCAGGAAGTAATCATAGAAGCCTTTGCCATGACCAAGCCTACGGATCACTCCAGTGCTGGGGTCGGTATCGAATGCAACTCCGGGCAGCAAGATGAGATCAAGCGATGCATCTTCGGAACGCTCTCCGCCGAGCTCCCCCACGCTTCGTTGCCTCTGATTGACAGTGGTAGGATCCACACTCGGGATGTCCCACTTGTCGCGTTGGAGAGACTCGTAGTCTTGCACATCTCTCAGGCTCACCATGTCCATGAGTCTCGTGGGACCGTCGGCAGCCGGTAAGCCTGACTTGTGTAGATAGGGCACGAAGACACGCTTCCCAGACGACAATGCGTCCCTCACAATGAGGTCTGTCTGGATCTCCCCATTGGGCATAGACAAGTAAACGGCAATGTTCTTGGCGTTGATATAGGGCTGAGATTTGGCCAAGCTATTGAAGACTTGCAAGCCTAGATGGTATCGTGTTAGCCCATCATGGGAACTTAACTGCCAATAGGAGCAGCAGATCGTCACGAACTTTGAGACGCTATCGAATCGGGTGGGATGCTGGCAAGCCTCTGCTTCATGAGACTGCGAAGCTGCGTTTTGGCCGTTTTCAAAGCTGTCGAATTCATATCCGGCGTCTGCTGCATGGTTGCATCCACCCCTACTTAAACAAGAAAGAGTTGACTGGATGTGTCCAATGCTGGTGTTCGGGCAATAAGGTTGATAGAGCCGCAATGCAATAGCTCTAACGTCTGAACCCGCAGGCCCAGTTGGTATACAGTAGACCCCCACCTATCACCGTCCAAATTGTGCAGTGCTGACCAAATTGGACGACAGCCAACAGCGGCAGTTCGGCCTGCAGGTCTTCGCCCAGAACAAACTAGGTCGGATTGACAAGGCGAAGGCCTCCGCAACGACCGATCAAATACGAACGATGCACGTGCACGTGCAAGATCGATCAGAAACCAACCAGTGAGACAAGAGGTTGCTAGGTTGCAGCACCAAGCGGGAGCATGCAGATATGGATATGTATGTATGTCGAAATGTCAATCAAAGGAGGATTTGGACAGATTCAACACATCGTGTCGTGTGGTACAAAAGTGTTCGAGGGCATATCTTATCAATCTGATCAATGACGAACTTTCCGCGGTCCCGCTAGCCAGGTTAGCGTATCGATTTTGAAGCATATGTATGTATTGCACATTGCAGCCAGCCGCGTTTGCCGCATGGTCAGCTCGTCTCAAAAACAAGGTTGCTTGACGTTTACAGGTCAGAAAACTCAGAGGTTTGCAGCTTATCCCGACTACAAACGTACCTAACCTACATACATCAACACGATACTGCGACTGCGCATGTGTCCTATGTACTGCTACTATATCCCTCGTATCCTCCTGATCGCCGCCTCTATACATTCTGAATTATACATACCCATCCGTTCACGTGTTACTCTAAGGTCGTACCAAGATTAACGCCAGCACATCCGTACATGTGTGTACCTAGGCAGTTCTTCTCATAGGTGGGGATAGCTCAAGTATTGATCCTGTTCCTCCGACCAGGGTATTGTCAGCTGCTGTGTCTAGGCTAGCTTGCAATACTTTAGGTCTTCTTTTTTTTCGTCCTCGATAACAGCAATACCCAATACCTTAGGCCGTATCTAAGGGCAGTCGGCGGTGTCACCGTATCACCTGTTTGACTCATTCGGTTACCTTGGTATCGAGTCGTCACATTTGTTCCACACCTCGTGCGTTACTTGCTCTTGTCCACACTTGAGCAATCGTCAAGCCGTCGGTGGTAGCCTTGTCTCGCGTGCCTTGCTTTTCTGCTCCCAGTTTTCTGATGCCACATTCTCCTGCAAAGAACCATGATCATTCGCTGTCACCATCCATCATCCCCACTACTTCGGCGAGAGACACCTTCCCGTTAGAACCCGTCCGCTCCATATCTCCCAAAAGTCCCACAATATCTTCCAAGTGCAGCCCCACGGCGCGCCATGCGCCTTCTGCCGTTATAACTTCATCAGCCCATGACCCCTCCCCCACTGCCCTTCTTGAAGACCCGGGTACAGAACTAGAGGAGCTCCTCCCTACAAATTCTCGAGCATCCCATGGCACCAACCGCAGCGCAGGTCACGAAGACGACGACTATGATTCCCACAATTACTGTGAGACTGATGAGGTGATTCGTCTGGCCGCAGACAAGCCACGAGGCCCGATGTCGAAAGCCCCTCTACTCATCCGGTCGTCGCCCGGCTTTGGTACCGGATCATACGGTGCTGCGCCTATCGCCCCTGCTGCGGACGACTCGGCAGTTGACGGCGACGATGATCTGACGGAAATATCCCAGAGGCGCTCGACCGAAGCCGAACTCGACACTTCGCGGCGGCGCAAGTCTCAGAGTACCACTCGATCCAATGGGTTGGCACGCGAAAGTGTCTCGTCTCTATCTAGACGAAGAAGAATATCAGAAGAGATTGGGGGATCCGCCGTCATTGGTGGTGTCGAAGGCCGATTCGGGGTCACAGAAACATCGCTGTCTAGCGAGCCTATCATAGATGCGAAGTCTCACTCAAGCTCGCTCCGTGGCGACGACGACGGCGATGATAGTGACGGTTCGGATGGTGACTTTGCGGCCAATATCAACGACGAGGATCCGCCGGATAACTCCCCATACCCCCAAGTTCGCGCCTCGGTCGCCCCTACAGACAATACTACCTTGTCCATAAACACCCCTCGCATGTGGATACTGTCTACGTTGTTCGCTGTCCTTGGATCTTCTACCAACCTTTTCTTTTCTTTGAGATACCCCAGTGTTGCGATCACACCAGTCATAGCATTGCTTCTTGTCCACCCTCTTGGCTTGCTTTGGGACTTTACTTTAAAACGGCGGACTGATCCGCCTGAGGAATTTGTTGATGGCGAACGGGCGAGTGCGGCCGGTGCACTCCAACCTGGTAGCGAGGGCTCGAATGTTTCCGAGAAGAGGAGCCGCAGAGAGCGATTTCGTCTTTGGCTTGCCCAGGGAAGATGGAACGAGAAGGAACACAGCTGCGTCTACGTCAGCAGCAACGTTTCCTTCGGTTTCGCCTTCGCAACTGATGTTATAGTAGAGCAGACCCAGTTCTACAAGCAGGATGCCAGCATTGTGTACCAGCTACTGCTCACATTATCGACACAGATACTGGGCTATGCATTTGCTGGCCTTACGCGACGATTTCTCGTGCGGCCAAGTGGGATGATATGGCCGGGCACTCTCATGTCTGCGGCCATGTTTACCACGCTACATAAAGAGGAGAACAACGTGGCCAATGGTTGGACAATGAGCCGCTGGAAGTTCTTCTACATCGTATGGACAGGAGCTTTTGTGTTCTACTTCTTCCCCGGCCTGCTCATGCCAGCATTGAGTTATTTCAATGTGATCACGTGGTTCGCACCGGATAACGTGGTTGTTTCAAACTTATTTGGCGTGGTGTCAGGCTTGGGCCTATTCCCAGTCACTTTTGACTGGGCTCAGATCGCCTATATTGGGTCGCCCCTTTTGACCCCTTTTTGGGCTGCGATGAATGTGGTTGGTGGGTTAGTCGTTGTGATGTGGGTAATTGCCCCCATCGCTTATTATACGAACACCTTCTATTCGTCGTATATGCCCATCCTCTCGTCATCGGTCTTCGACAACACTGGCAAGATCTACGACGTCAGCCGAATTCTCACGCCAGAGTTCCTGTTCGACAGCGGGGGGTATGCGAACTACAGCCGGGTCTTCCTTCCCATTACGTATGTCCTCAGCTACGGGCTGCAATTTGCCGGGCTGGCATCGCTTTTGACGCATACAGCTTGTTGGCACGGAAAGGACATTTGGACGCAATGGAATAAGTCGCTGAAAGAAGCGGAAGAAGAAAGCAAGCCAGACTATCAGCCCTTATCCAACGGAGACACAGGTCTTTCGCCCATCTCGCGAAATGGGGCATCCCAGACCCTGAGGCGATCAACAAGTTCTAATATCGATTCGCTTATGAGCCGAGAAGATGTTCATAACCGACTAATGAGGAGGTACAAGGATGCGCCACTGAGCTGGTACTTACTGACTGCGATTACTATGACCGCCATTGGGGTCTTTGTTGTTGAATAGTAAGTTTGAACTGACACATTCTGCTTGAGTCTTCTGAACGAGAAGTCATTAACACCTTGTCACAGTTACCCGGTTCATCTGCCATGGTATGGTCTATTCCTTGCTCTAGGGATATGCTCCATCCTCTTCATCCCCATTGGCATAGTAATGGCAGTCACAAACCAACAGAGTAGCATCTACCTCATTTGCCAGCTAGTTGCAGGGTTTGTCTTTCCTGGGCGACCCGTTGCGAACATGGTATTCGTGACATATGGCTATATCTCTTCGGCTCAAGGCATCAAGTTCGCTGCGGATTTGAAACTTGGGCATTATATGAAGATTCCGCCTCGGATTCTGTTTAAAGTCCAGATGGTGGCGACGATCGTCTCCTCGCTCACCCAGATTGCCGTCCTCAACTGGATGTTCGCGAATGTACCCGGTATCTGTACCCCAGAAGCAATCAACGGCTTTACTTGTCCGATTGCCCGAGTCCATTTCAACGGCTCTATCCTCTGGGGCGTCGTCGGCCCAGCCAAGTTCTTTGGGCCCGGCGCGACATACCGTCCGTTGGTGTGGGGCTTCCTGATTGGAGCCATCGCCCCCATACCCCTGTGGCTCTATGGGCGCAACAAGAAGAATAGCATCGTCCGCAAGATCAACCTCCCGGTCCTGTTTGGGTCGCTGAGCTGGATCCCTCCGGCTACGGGTCTCAACTTCTCCGTCTGGGCCCTGGTGTGCTACGTCTTCAACTACCAGATCAAGAATCGCGCCAGCGCTTGGTGGTCCAAGTACACCATGACGCTGAGCGCGGCTCTCGACTCGGGCCTGGCGTTTGGCATCGTTATCGTCTTCTTCGGGTTCATCTACCCTGGTTGGATGGACAACTTCTCGTGGTGGGGAACCGAGGTTTACAAACAAGGCTGCGACTGGCAAGCCTGCGCCCTGAAAAGCGTCGCAAACGGGACGCATTTTGGACCAGATGATTGGTGATGACTTGCCCGCAACACGAGGCGGCCGCAGGAGACGATTGCATGATCCATGATAATTACGATACGTATTGATTACTTGCGTTACGTTCACAGCGCATTAGATAGTTATTCTGTTCTGAATTTAGGCAGCGACATAGCGAACTTAGCATGTCTGAAATAATAAAACATATATAGAATATACAACATGAACTTTGACTAATGAACTGATGGTTTTGTTGAACCTATCTAATGCTAAGCTTTTGGATCTACATACTACAGCGCCCCACCGCGATTGACCCCCTATTTCCTGTGAGTAGGCCGGGCATTCTTGGCACGACGTCGTTCCGCCAACTTTCGCGACTTGCGTACATCCTCTGTACTCTTCATCTCGTTCCTGTTGATACCTACACCCTCCTTGAAGCGACCGATACGCTTCTCCTTGGCCTCGTCGACACGCTTCTTGCGCTCATGGTAATCGTCACGGAACTTGTCGGCCTCCTTGGGTGCCTTCTCCATCTTATGCTTATAGCGAGGACCGGAAGAGGCAAAGGGCGAGGGAGCACCGCCGTTGTTCTTCTCGAAGTCGCCCACGCGTGGCATCTTGCTGATGCGCTGGGCCTTTTTCCAGCGGTCGAAGCGGCCGCTCTGGAAGGAGGCGGCAATCTTGACGCCAGACTCGCCGCGGACCATGCGCGAGCCCTTGGAGCCGTCCTCGTCGTTTTCGCGGGCCACGTACTTGCGCGACTTCTGGTCCCAGCGCATCTTGGAACGCGTGGGCACGCCGAACGACTTGCCGCCCTCGTCGTTGTTCAGGTCCATGGTCGCGTCGCGGGCCGACTCGACAAAGGACGACGTGTTGCCGCCCGAGTGTACGCCGTAGCCGCGCTCCTCTGTGGCGTTGAAGGTACGGGGCTCGTAAGACATGAAAACCTCGGAATCCTGGTATGAGGCAGGCATTTGGTTCTTCTTCTTCGACTTCTTGCTTGCTGTTTCGTTGTTTGTAACGGTTACTTCGAGGCCGTCGTCATCATCGGAGTCGCCATCAATAACCACCTCCTCTTCGTCGTCGTCGTCATTGACTTCGTCTTCGTCACCAAAGGGCGCGTTGTCATCGCCAACTTCCGAGTCTTCGTCCATCTCATCGGCGTCCGCTTCGTTTAATTTGTCGAGAGGCTTCAACTTGATCCTCTTTCGCATGGTTGCCATGATTTCTGCGGCATCATTCTTGAGACCCTTTCCATTCATCATCTTAGACTCGAAGATGGTTTCAGTTGGCCTATAGCCACTAAGCTGGGCAAGCATTTCCGCCCGCCTCTGCTCCAAATCACCAGTTTCTCCGCCGAAAACAGGATGCAACTGCGTCCAACCCTTACTTGCGACAACATCTCGCGCTCGCTTGGCACTCTGGCTTGACGCAGAGTTACGCGTCCGCAGGTAAAGCTTCTCTGCCTTCTCAGAAACACGCTTCAGGTTCGCTAAGTCCTCGTTGTCACCTAGCAGCTTGGTCTGCCACTCCACATTGGCTTCTACCTTTGATCGCATGGGCGCGCCAACGACAACATCTTCGGCGTAGTTCACTTCTTCAGACTCCCGGCCTAGCACCAGCTTCTTGCCGAGGAAAAGCTGCAGGTCGATCAGGTACGGGACATCCGTGTCTCTCACAATACTATAACTCCAACCCCTCTGCCCGGCACGGGCAGTACGACCGACTCTGTGAACAAAGACTTTCGGTTGGGGAGGGAAATCGTAGTTGATGACATTGGCCAGAATGGGAATATCAATACCACGTGCTGCAACATCCGTAACGACCAGGATGTTTGAACGCCCTTTGCGGAAATTGTCAACCTGCTCCATTCGGGCTGTTTGGTCAAGGGAACCGTAAACATAGGACACGGCGAACCCAGCTTCCTTCAATAACGTAGCCAGATAGTCAACATGATGTTTCGTGGCGGCAAAGACGATGGTGGAGTGTTCTGTGGGCTTTTCTCTGCCCCTGGACTTGTCTGGCACACGCTTTCTCTTCTTGTTAAACCTGTCAGAATCCGCCGAGACTCCCTCGGGCAATCCTAGCGGCATTTTGATAAGGTCGTTCAGCACGTGCAGCAGGGCTCCTTCTTTCTCGGCACTCTTCACACTGAAAAAGGCGCTTTCGAGATCTGGCGACACTTTGGTCTCGGCATCCAATCGGACGAGACTGGGGTCTTGGAGACCAGCACGAGCAAACTCGACCAACGATGCCGGTAGTGTAGCAGAGAAGAGCAGACTTTGTCTCGAAGGGGGAAGCGCGTGAAGAATTTCGGTGAGCTGGGCTGCGAAACCCATTTCGAAAAGTCTATCGGCTTCATCGAATACCACGTACTGAATCGAGCTGAGGCTAAGACCCATCTCCACCTTGAGATGGAGGAATCGACCAGGCGTGGCAATGACGATATCCGGGTTCGAAGTCATAGAACCGAATTGCTCCTCCAGACTATCACCACCGACCAGGAGGACGCACTTAAGGTCGGTACCTTTGCTGAACTCCTTGACAACCTTCAAGGTCTGGATGGCCAATTCTCTCGAGGGTGACAAGATCAGACCCCTGGCTCCGATGGTTGCGCTATGGGCCCTGAGCCTCTCGATCATGGGGATAACGAAGGCAGCGGTCTTTCCGGAACCTGTCCTAGCCATACCAACTAGATCTTTTCTGTCCATAATCAAGGGGATCGCTTTTCGTTGGATAGGTGTGGGTACGGAGAAACCCTTGCGGGTGATAGCTCGCAGGAGATTGGCATTCAGGCCTAGTAACGGTCAGCACCTCCCCCCAACATGCGATGATTTTTTTCAGTAGATTTAGGGAAGGCAGCAACTCACCCATGGACTGGAAACCTCCGCCCTTCTTGGCCGATTTGCTCTTCAGGTTGCCGGTTTTGCGGAAGGATGCGGCTTGCGTTAAAGCGATGAAAGCCTCGTCGCCGTCGTCGTCGTCGTAGTTCTGTCCTCCCCTGGCCGCGCCTCCAAAGATATCTTCGGCGTCAAAGGCCATGCCATCTTGCGCATCGGTTCTCCCGCCATCGTCGGTATAGAGGGAATCGAGAATATCGACCTCGTTCTCGGACGCGGCCGGAGAGACGGCGCGTCTTGAACGCATCGTGGTAAAGCTTTCTGTTACTTCAGTATGAACGCTTTGGTGAGGCAGTGCCTGTGCAAAGAATTACACCGAAAAGTGCCTGAACAGTATGTGTTTTTGCTGAGGCAATGATGAATCCTCGCTTGAGCAAAGCGCTGTACTTTCGCTCTGCTATCGTGGGGTCCCGCCTGAATTTTTAGTGGAGTCAGACCCCTGTCGCGCCTTATCGACGCCGATAAGCATTGGTTGGTTGATTGATTGCCCACTGGAGCGGGACCCAGCAGGAACTGGAGGTTACAGTTAGTTGGTTCCAGTACTTTATTATTAGTACTTCTTGCTCCAGCTCCATTGACGTCTGTCGCAACAACCCCAGATCCCAGGTTCGGTATTGTCTTTCTGTTTGCAAGACCAGCACACGCATAGATCATAGACTTCCCTTAACGCTCATTATACCGCCCGCCGATTCTTGCTTCAGCCGAGATATTGTTGGTCAAAATGGCAGCCGAGATTCCGTCGGATCCGAAGTTGATGGAGAAGGAGGACATCGATGCGCTTGATGCGCTCAACTCCGAGGCCAAGGAATTTGAGAAGGTGAGATCACCTCTCCTCTTTTGTCATACATGCGACAGTCCATAGCTAACTATCACCCCAGGATGCCGAAATCGATCGTATTCTCAAAGCCTTCCGCCTCGATGCGTGCGTTCCTCTCCCCTCACTCAACCGAATAAAGCCAGGAAGAACCACACTAACACCGCCCTCCCCACAGCTATGCCGTCCTGGACCTCAACCCAGGTGTGCCCGAGTCGGACATCAAAAAAACCTACCGCACCAAGTCGCTGCTGATCCATCCGGACAAGACCAAGAACCCGCAGGCGCCCGACGCCTTTGACCGGCTGAAGAAGGCGCAGACAGAGCTGATGGACGAGAAGCACCGGGAGCGCCTGGACGAGGCCATCGCCGACGCGCGCATGCTGCTGATGCGCGAGAACAAGTGGACCGTTGACTCCCCGGAGCTGAAAACCGACAACTTCGCCCGCGACTGGCGTGTCAAGACCCGCGAGGTCCTCATCGACAACGAGCAGCGCCGCCGCCGCCAGGTCAAGGCCCAGATGCAGGAGGAAGGCCGCGAGCAGCGCCGCCAGGAGGAGGAGATCGACGAGCGCAAGCGCAAGCGCCAGCACGACCAGGACTGGGAGGCCACCCGCGACCAGCGCATCTCTAGCTGGCGCCAATTCCAGAAGGGCAAAGGGGGCAGCAGCTCGGGGGAGCCTGGCAAGAAAAAGAAGAAGGTCAAGCCTATCGGGTGAAGAGGCTAACGAAGAGCAAGCTCGAAGTTTTTGGAGGTGCTTACGGACATTTACTTATATTCAGCGCCTGGCAGGACCTCGGTGAGAAACGAGGATACGATACGGTCGGCGTTAGCGGCATGACATTGGTTTCCTTCTGGCTCTACGCTGTGAGTTCATTAATAGAACCGAATGCGTTTTTTGAACCTAACTCCCTTAGAGAATATTCGCCCCCCTGACTACAGGTACTCCCCTTCACGCGTTGCGACAATCAGCAAGCTCCATAGCCTGGTTGTGAGGACTGGGAAACGCCATGAGATAAACGTAAAGGTAAGTCCCATCATGAGCCTCATGACATTTGATATGATTGACAGCTACCTTGATTCATGGATGCGCAAAGACCGTGTGGTCTTGTTTTGAAGCTACCTATGTACATATGTCTTTACCAGAATACGGCCACCCATTTGTACAGATTGCATACTTTGATGACTGTATATGCCGTAGTAGCTCGCGTCCAAGATCGCATCATATAACAGATAGCAAAGCAACCTAAAACTCCAGTTCAAGGGTATCTAGCATGAGTTCATCGTGTTGACTCGCCGCCCTTTATGGATATTAGCATCTCTCGAACACCCTGTAAAGTCCCTTCAAGTCGGCCATTTCTAGCACGCCGCCATTCATCAGCGACTTTGTAGCCACCAGTCTTGCCTTGAACGCTGGGAAGAAAACATTCTCGATTGCCCGTCTGACGTGTGCTCTTCTGGCCTTGAGCTCGTCTGGGATATCTTCTGCATCCAGTTGCTCTGTGTTGCCAGGCATTGATGGCAGCTGCTCGGGCACATAGAAGCTTGCCAGCTCGCGAAGGAAGGTATCAAAACAGGACTGCTCGTTCAGCCAGTCCACGTGCGGGCCGAGCCGGAGTAAGAACTGGGGCAGTTTGGCCATGGGTGGCGTATATCCCTTGCAAAGAAGAGGAATGCTGATCAATTCGCCGGCCGGGGAGATCTCGAGACTGAAGTACTCCTGCAGCATTTCACGTCGCTCAATCAATTGGTCTGCTACCATCTCGACAGCTTCATCAACATTGAAATCGTCATCCTCGGCAATTTCTCCACCGACGGCTGTGGCTTTCTCACGCTCGGCGGCTATTGTGAGAACCTCGCGCAGATCAAGGGCAGGCTGGAACTTGATAGTCCCGAAGTTCCCAAAGTCCGTGAGTCCGACTTGGTAGAAGTATTCTAGACAAGTACGCCCGTAATCTACAAGGTAGAGCTTCACGCCACCCTGTATAGCAGCCAGTCTTCGCCGCTCATCGACTATACCAACAAAAGTGTGCCCAGCAAATACCTCAGTCAGTCCGTGATGCATATCATCCCTCACTGCAGTGCGTAACTCTCGCACACTACTTAGGCGACAAATGATAGGCTCGCGATCTGTGATCTGGTACTCTGGCTCTGTGTCCAATTCTTCTGGTACCCCAGATGCCCCATCTTTGCTAGCAGTCGGGAACATACTGGTAATCTTACGCATCGAGGAATCTGTGCGGACAAGATTATTCTCGTAAGGCCGCACTGGAGTCTTGCCTTTCGCAGCAGGCGTCTTAGCCAAAGAGCCGCTGGGGTCAGGCTGTGGTGTGTTCGGTGTTCCAATGCTCCCAGGTAACAGGGACTGTGTCATGAAAGTACGACTTGTATCCACGGCGGCCAGCTTGTCCCGAATATTCTCGCAAATTGCCTGGATGATTTCATCTTCATTGAGGAAGTTTACTTCGCGTTTAGTCGGATGCACATTCACATCTACACGCCGAGGGTCAATCTCAAGGCTTAGATAGACAAACGGGTGCCCGTTTTTAGGCAGGAAGGTCGAATACGTCTGCTCGATAGCCTTCTTGATATTGGATGATTCGACCGCTCGGTTGTTGATGAAAATAAGAAGGGTCGTCTTCTTGATATGGTAATTCGCATTAGTCGCCCATCCTTTGGCGTTGAACCCATAACGGTCATCGGATGCCGTATACTCAATCAGTTCGTTCGCAACGCTGCTGCCATGGATCTGTCGGATGCGATCCATAGTAGTGGCAGCCGCCTGGATGGCAATAGAAGTCCCAGAATCGCCATGCTTCTTACAAGAAAAGGCAACTCCTTGGCAATGGATCGAGTACCTTCCGACCATGTCGATGATTTTATTGTACTCGTCGGATGCAGATCGGAAAGCCCTCCGCCGGGTTGGCACGTTGTAGAAGAGGTCCTCTACTGTGATCTGAGTGCCGTTTCTCCCGGCTGTCGGCTTAGGGTCCGCGGATTGGCCTGGCTTAGCCGGCACCAATTTTCCCCCATCGTAGTTGGCACGCCATGCGCAGTTCGAGTCCTTGGTCTTGGTGGTGACCGTGAGATGCGCGATATGGCTTATACTAGCCAGAGCCTCCCCTCGAAAGCCATAGGTGCCGATGCTGTGCAGGTCCTCGAATTTCTTCAACTTTGAGGTCGTAAATCTTTCACAGAGTATAGACATGTCATCTCTCTAAAGAGACTGTAAGATTCCAGTAGAACGTATTGGGTTACTTAAGATGGGACTTACGTCGATACCATGACCGTTGTCAGTGATTTGCAGCAGTTTCAATCCACCTTCTTTGACAAGAACCTCGAGTGATGTGGACCCGGCATCGACGGCGTTCTCAATCAACTCCTTCAAAGCATGGACTGGGGCTACAATAATTTCCCCTGCAGCAATCTTGTTGACAACATCTTGGTCTAGTGCCTAAATCAAGAGATGCCGGTCAGTTTCAATAGGTAATATCGGTAGTGAAGTGGGTGGGCCAGGTATTGCTTACCTGGATGCGGCGCGGGCCAGCCTCTTCCACCAAAGGCTCATCAGCCTTTCTTTTGACTCCCCTTGGAGTATCTATATCCATATCCTCATTCATTTTCGGACTGTCAAGGCCTTGTAGGGAGTTGTGTGTCGTTGCTGCTCAGGGGAGAGCATATGGTCGGGTAGCTCAAGATGTGGAAGATCCTATTGTACCTTCATTGAGGTACACTGCATCTAATCATTCCCAGGCAGTTAGGTGAGCTTCTCCCTGTGGGCGCGCTTCGAATAAGAAGTTGAATTCAACTCCAAGTTTTATCATTCAAGTTTCCTCAGAACTTGTTGCTGTAGGCTGCAAGATTGTTGGTTCTTGGATGAAATCAAGATGCAAATGATGCTGCTGCTGATACAAATCACATGACGAAGGTGCCTATTGAGATGAGCATTGGCCATTTTCAAGTCCAACTACCAACGCACCTTCCATTTCTTTTGAGGGCAGCACAACTCCTTTAGCTACAACATATTGTCACACAACCTTAATCATTTTGGTAATACTGGTCCCGCGTCTTCAAAGAGCTGGATTGAGTCAGGTCATGTATTACTGGACTGGGTGGGCATCTACATATATCGGTGCGGCACGTTGGACTATACTGACTAGGCCTCGAGCATTTGTCGGCTTGTGATGCGATTTTCGGCTCAAGGTCACTAAAGAAGTAATGATTCCCAACAGCGAAGAAAGTCCTTGTCGCCAATGATCGTCACACTAGGAATAGTACCGGTATAATTATAATAATGTAAACGGCTATACACAATAGAATAATTGTTTTCCTGATTATCCAGTTTCCAAGTCTCCGGCTATGCCAATTTTCTAATAGAATAGCTGGTGCGGTCATTGAGGTTGACCAGGTAGGTAGATTATTCGTACGACTTGGAGATTGATAGGTCGCATATTTGAAATTTCATGAGATGAGACGCTTATAATACAAGTAGGATTCCTCTAAGAAAGACCGTATGGCCAATGGTTAAAGGCCAATGTATCGTTCTGTGCCTCCCCCATGCTTCCATGGCCAGGAGCTGAAACCCACACCCTCTCCAATTATCGGAATATGTGATGGCCCCTCGTCCCCTTGGCTTACTGTTCTATTTGGATGAGCCATGGTCGCCGACGTCGCTTATAGCCCCTCGCTTAAAATCTGGAATGTCCCCTTCATTATGAAAGTGTTGATTCTAGTATAATGTAAGATACTGCCTGTGTAAGTATTGGCCGGCCAGTCTTTTGAACCAGTTCTCAACATGCCACGCCACGCATTCAAGGCCCAGGCAGGTGTGAACATCGACATCACCGACTTTCAGTCGGTCTACGTGCCTGGCGACACCGTGTTAGGTCATGTGAGTTGCGGGCAGCCTTTTTTGCCAAAGAATAAGCCCCATGATGCCTCACGAACCGAAGTACGCATCCGGCTATTCGGCCGCAGCAAGACCAAAGTGGTGCGCAAATCACAAAACTCAACTGAGATCTACCGCGGCCGCGCCGTGCTGTTCGACCAGTCACACATCGTGTCGCAGGGAGTCGTGACGGGGCCCGCACGGTTCCCCTTCGCGGTCACCATCCCCGAGACGTCGCAGCCTGGCTTCGCGTCCCGCGGGGACGACTGGAGCCGGGAGAAAGACGAGCTTGCCTCGCAACAGCCGGTAACGGTAGGAGGAAATCCTGGAGCAGACAAGGGACATCGGGCGGGGTTTTATCTCAGCTCATCGCAGGATGATGTGACGAAGCATGAGCTTCCTTCGGTCTTCTACTTCTCCTCCAAATCAGGATGGTCTGGAAGCAAATTTGAGGCGTACATCGAATACGTGCTCGAGGCCACGCTTGTATGCCCCGGGGCCGAGAGCGTCGCGGCTCAATTTCCTTTGTTCATCCGCAAGCAGTCAACGGCGAAGCCCATCGAAGGCAGCGACTACAAATTTGGGATCCGCGAAGCCACTCGCTTACACCGGACAGAAATGCTGCTCGCCGAGAACGCGGAGAGAAAGATGACGTTCAGGGAGAGGCAGCGGAGGTTCTGGAACCCTTCGAAAACGCCTAGATATACATATGTCACCAAGGTGGTTCACCCGACGGTCATACAGTTAGAGCATCCTGACCCTGTCCCGTTCAAGCTTTTCATTGTGCCCAAGCTGCATAATGAGCTTACATCGCTCTGCCCGGATGGAGATCTCTCCCGTCTACCGCCTGTGAATTTCGTGTCGATAGAGCTAAGCCTGAAAGCAAAGACGCGGATCCGGACCCCTGGTAACTTCAGCAAATACCACAAAGAAGAGCGAGAGCATGAATTCCCCATCCCCTTTGGGCTCTCGCTGGCGAACTACGGCTTCAGGGTTCCTCTTGTAGTACGAGGCAATATTAGAGACGAGCCGCCACCCGACTACACGACGAGCGAGGTCTCTAACAAGCTCCCAGATGAGAAGAACATTGATGCTACAAGCCCCGAGTACCATGCGCTTGGCAGGAACAACAGCGATAATGGACAATTCTCAATCCGGCCTGTCGACGACAACATTGCGAAACCCCTTGACACACCAATGCTGAACTACTCCCATTTCGTCGCCAGCGAAGCGGGCCACTTTTTCATGGGCTCGCCCTTCGACCTTGGCGCCCATCTCGGCATCCGCCTCTCCCAGACGGGTTCCACCACGCTTGGAGCGGCGGCCGAAAGTTCATTCAGCCGCTGCCTCTACCCATCGTTTGACACGTACAACATCTCGCTGGCGTACCAGTTGGAGTGGACCATCCGCCTGACCTGCGCGGGGGAGGCGCACGAGGTGTGCGGCGCGGCAGGCGTGCGAGTCCTGCCGCCGAGCGAGGGGCGGGAGGCCGACAGGAAGGCGCTGCTCGGCCCCCAGGGCATGCAGAAGCACTACGATGACTTGGGTAGGGCCATGGGCATGGCTGAAACTGCGGTCGGTCTGGCGGTCGACGTGCTTGGGGCGGTTTGAGAGAAGCATATCTGATGTGCTGTCTGGTGATGTGGCTCGCATTGGAAAGGGGTCGGTGCGACGCGTATGCATCTTACCGAACACAGCCTAAGGTCATGTCAATTCTGGGCTCGGGGGCTAATGTTCTAACTCCATGAGTTATCATAGGTTATTCTAGTACTAGTTTATGCATGTGATGTTGGACGGGGGCTCCTCCTGATTCTGGTATATGAACATGTTTTCAAACTGTGAAGTAGGTTGATGATACTTCCGTCGGCTGTATAGGCATCCAACATACCATAAAGGAAACTCTGATGGTATCCCGGCTTTAGCAGATTGGACGATCCCCTTCACTCGAACTCGTACCAGCCTCTTTCAAGACAATGTCCATGCCCATCTCCCTAGGCATCGCTTCCTTGAATCCGTTCTTCTCGTAGAGCCTCCTCCCAGGGACGTCGGCGAAGAGCGTCACATATGCGTCGCCTTTGGCCGCATGGGTCCGGATCCTCTCCATGAGCGTCTTCAGGATCGCGTCGCCGAGCCCCCGCCGCTGGTGCTCCGGCAGCACCGCCATGTCCGCAATGATGAAGTACCAGCCGCCGTCGCCGATGATGCGGCCCATGGCCACGGGTTTCGTTGGCCTTGTGTTCTCTGCCACGTAGCAGCCATACCAGGCGCCCGAGACGGCGGCGGCGGCTTGCTGCGCGTTGACGGGGGTCAAGCCCGAGGCACGGCGCAGGTGCATGTAGTCCTCTACGGCGGGAAAGCCTTCGACGAGGGTGTAGCCCGTAGGTATTTGAACAGACGCAGACATGATGTCGCTTCCAGGTGGTTGGTAACTATGATTTGCTTACAGCAGGCTGATCCGGGTCCTGGGGATGAATGACGCTATGAATGAATGTTACAGATTGTATGTAGCTGGATAGAAGATCGAAAGTCGGGAAGTAGTTATACTGGTCAAAGTCTGTCTATTTGGATCGTCTGCTACGGGGAAATATGTAGTTTTGTCATTGTGGTGTTGCCTAGCGTACGCTTTCGGGTTTGAAGGCCGAAGCCGATCCCGGAGAGCCGTGGCCGGTTCAACACAACATCCAAACCGGCTTACATAGAACAGCTCACAGCTCAGTAATGAGTAATGTGCTTAGGCATATCCAATCGGGCTCGATGTGCTCGCTCCAGCATCATATTCCTCGGGGATAGATACGAACAAATACGGATTCAGTTCGCAACCTACTGTATCGTGAAAAGATTTGGTCTCAAAAGCAATCAGGTCGAATAGCGGAATAAGAGCTGTAATATTCGCGTATTCAGACTCAACATCCTAGCACCAATGCTTCAAGGATTAGAGTATTGCTCTTACTTACAGGGCCCAGAAGCCAACGCACTCGCCTGAAACATAGTCTTTCATGCTTTGCAGTAGCCAACTGCCAAGGACGCATATTTTCGCAGAATGCGGTTCGTCGTCGTCGTCAGCTTGGCTGGCTGGCTGGCTGGTCTAGGTAAAGTACAAGCCAATGCAGAACTCCCGCCACCTTTCTGCGCAAATAAATTCAAGTAGTCGGCAGTTTGAAGCTCAATGGTTCTCAGCACATAACTAAGAGCTAAAATGTCTGCTGCATAGTAAATGAACAATTTGAGATACTACTAGCTTCAAG
Organism: Apiospora malaysiana; assembly: GCA_006508115.1. NCBI lineage: Eukaryota > Fungi > Ascomycota > Sordariomycetes > Amphisphaeriales > Apiosporaceae > Apiospora > Apiospora malaysiana. The sequence continues at coordinate 215,481 of QUSE01000036.1, forward strand.
CCAAGTACAGGATGTTTGAATACATAGGCGTACGTTGCGGGGACGCACGTGTAAGTCGGGTGGGTGTCGGCCCAACCCCCGGGCTCTTGTGTATTTTCCTGCTGTGATAGGACGTTCACCATGGTCCTTTCTTTGTAAGTGCACCATTACGCGTCCCTGTTATACTCGGTAAGTATCTAGGTTACATGATCCAATCACGAAAACCGTAGGCTCGTAAATCGACATCGGTCTCTAGTGACGGTACCAATGTGTCCATGCCTGTTACCTGGTTGGGAATGCTATGCACCGACTGACACTGACGATGGAATGATCCAGGCATTGAGCCGTTCCCTCTGGACGGTTCCAGTGGCAGGAGTGGATTTGCCGATCCTCCCGCTCTCCCCCTCCAAAGACCAACCGAGGGTTCTGATTGGGTGGGTTGGAACCTCAGCGCGCCACCTCAGTTCTGGGGAAGCCTCGAAGCCTCGGTAGCAGTAGCAACCAGCTCAGTACTTAGTGCAGCAGTCAGAAGCCACTTAGGCCTAGCCGAGACACCTTGACACCCTAAGGTTACTACATACCCACCTAACAGACACACTTCACCATGAGACACGCTTCATCATATCTTTCCGACTGAGCATCGTCATCTCAATCGTTCCAAAACACCAGACAAATCTACTACAATGGCGGCTACGGCTCAGCCCGCACTGATGCCAGTCATCCCTCTGGCCAAGGGGAGCGTCCTCTTCCCCGGCTCCGTCCTCCGCATTCCCGTCCCCTCCAGTCGCGGCGACATTCCCGCCATGCTATCCAATGTCTACGCCCGCGCATCCAAAGGCTCCACGCGCGTCGACCAGATACCCGTCGTCTGTGTTCCCCTGGCCACCGACCCCCCAAAACACCCCGATCTTCCCGACGCCGTCAATATCAAGAGAGAGAACCTGTTTGGCTATGGCGTCATGTCAAAGATTACAGGCATTCAAGGCCAAAACTCGGGAGAGTTCAGCTTGCTGGTCCAGGGAATCAGTCGCGTGTCTGTAGACAAGATTACACAGGATGATCCTTTTTTCGAGGCCAGAATCAGACCCTTGGTTGACGCCATCCCCATCCAAGATCCTTCGTACGAGGATCTGTTCGCCAAGTTGAAGCACCTGTCGCTTGAGCTCGTCTCATATCTCCGAGTCTCAGCCTTCTTGCTGTCCGCCTCGTCGGCTTCGGGTTTGAACCCCCTGCTGACAAGACGGCTTGGTATGCTCATATCCAACAAGACCCCAGCCGAAGGCGGAGCTCTTGCCGATTTCATGATGAACATTCTGGATGCTTCACCTGAAGACAAGCTCCAGGTCCTCGCCGCCACCGATGCCCAGGATCGCGTCCAGAAGGTCGTAGCACTCCTCGAGCGTCAAATCAACGATATGAAGGGCAACATCAAAATCACTGCTGTGTCGAGCACTTCAGTTGTTCCCGTTAATAGCCGCGAGAACACAGACAAGAACGGAAATAAGCGAGGCGCCCGCAAAGGCTCCGTCTCCACGCTCAATTTCAACAACCTGCTGGGCGGCATGGGCGGCAAAGGAGACCAATCTGAGGCGGATGATCTGGAAGATCTAAGCAAGAAGATCGAGTCGGCCAAGTTACCGCCAGAAGCCGCCAAAGTTGCTGAGCGCGAAATGAAGCGGCTCAAGCAAATGAACACGGCACAGGCAGAGTATCAAGTCATCCGTTCATACCTCGAAACCCTTTCCGAGATCCCATGGTCGGTTACGACCGATGATCCCATCGGCCCCGGTACTCTAGAGGCGGCAAGAAAGCAGCTCGATGATGACCATTACGGCATCGAGAAAGTGAAGAAGCGGCTGCTCTCATATCTCACGATCGTCAGGTTAATGCAATCAGCCAACGAGGCGGTGGATGCTCAAATCAAGCAGACGGAAAAGGAGACCATAGATCTGGAGTCCAGTAAAAAGGCAACAAAGGAAGATGGACCCGCTCTTGACCCCGAGCTGGAGGAGAAGATACGAGCCAGCGGTATCAAGGTGCAAATGCTACGGGGCAAGCGGAGGACGGAGAAGGCACCCATTCTTATCTTGGTAGGCCCTCCTGGTGTGGGTAAGACGAGCATAGCCAGATCCATCGCTACTGCATTGGGACGCAAGTTTCATCGGATCTCGCTTGGAGGTGTACGAGATGAAGCAGAAATTCGGGGTCACCGGAGAACCTACGTCGCTGCGATGCCAGGAGTGATCGTGCAAGGGCTCAGGAAGGTTGGGGTGGCGAACCCCGTCTTCCTGTTGGACGAAATCGATAAACTAGGCATGGCCAATCACAACGGGGATCCTTCAGCCGCCATGCTGGAGGTGCTCGATCCGGAGCAGAACAACGCATTCACAGACCACTATGTCGGCATTCCTATTGACCTGAGCAAAGTCCTGTTCATTGCCACTGCCAACTCCCTCGACACCATCCCCGGTCCTCTGCTGGATCGCATGGAGACCCTGGAGTTCTCTGGTTACACAACACTCGAGAAGCGACATATTGCCTTGCGACACCTGGTACCAAAGCAGATACGTGTAAACGGTCTGACAGAAGATCAGCTGATTTTCAACGATGAAGTCGTCTCCAAGATTATCGAGTCGTACACCCGTGAGTCAGGGGTGCGTAATCTCGAGCGTGAGATTGGCTCGGTATGTCGTGCGAAAGCAGTTGAGTTTGTGGAAGCGAACGACCGAGGGCAGCCCGAAACATACCGGCCTCAAGTGACGCTCGAGGACGTCGAGGCCATTCTTGGCATTGAGAAGTTTGAAGACGAGATCGCAGAGAAGACGACCCAACCTGGCATCGTCACTGGTCTCGTCGCTTACAGTTCTGGTGGCAATGGTGGCATCCTCTTCATCGAAGTGCTCGACATGCCCGGTGATGGCAGCGTAGAGTTGACCGGCAACCTCGGCAAGGTCCTCATGGAAAGCGTCAAGGTGGCACGAAGCTGGGTCCGAAATCATGCGTACGAGCTTGGTCTTACTCAAGATCCCTCGGAGAATATCATGAAGAACCGCAGCCTTCATGTTCACTGTCCGTCGGGGGCCATACCCAAGGACGGCCCATCCAGCGGCATGGCGCAGGCCATTGCACTCATCTCCCTTTTATCTGGCAGGGCCGTGCCTCCAACCATGGCCATGACGGTAAGTACCCCTTGCTTGTTCGAGGTACACTATCACTCTGATACGAAGACTAATCTGCTGTACAGGGAGAATTTCAGTTGTCGGGCCACGTCAAGCGCGTCGGGGGGATCAAGGAGAAGCTCATTGGGGCATACAGAGCCGGCGTCAAGACTGTGCTGTTGCCGGCCCAGAACGAGAAAGACGCCCGGGAAGTGCCTTCTGAAGTGCGCGAGGGCCTGACGATCATCTACGTCAGCCACATCTGGGATGCAATCCGCCAGATCTGGCCTGACGTCGAGTGGCCCGCAGAGACAGCGTTTGCTGGCGTGCAACCACGTCTGTAGCGACGTCCCATTCATTGTATATTCTTAGTGGGTATTGGCATGGTGTTGTATGGGTTGGAGTTTTGTTTGCATTGGTTTACGGGAGCGTAACTTGCTATCGTGGCGCTGTCACGATTGGCTCTATTAGTCCATTGGACCCGATGGAATAAGGTAGTGTACATAGTAAAAAAAAACCAGCCTCTCTTTCCAGAAGCCAAGTAAGTCGAAAGTCGAAAGCAGGTGATCCAAACAACCATCGCGGTTCGTATTCTCCCAACACGAGCTTTTCCTACCCTGGCGTGCGGCCATATCAGCGACTATATTCAGCAAGCCCTTGTGCAATGCGAGAAGCTCCCTCCCTGTGTCCCCCTATGCTTCTCGGCCCCGCGCTTTTCTTTGCATTTGCGTAATGGGCCTTGCCCACCGCATCTCGATAGGTTACCAGCGCACAAGATCTTTGTATCACATTTACACAAGGGGGGAAACGAACCTGACGGATCCAACTCGAAACGGAAGAAGCGAGCCTCTTTCCTTAGTGTCCTTCTATTCTGGGCGTGCACAGCAGCAGCAGCAGCAGCACCTACGATGATATACCGATGGGGGGATTATGGTGTGATACGAGAAATATTCTCCCCATGTGTAAGCAAGTATATCGAAAAGTAAAATGGTGTTTACAAATTACTTTCCCCCTTCCTACGCGGCGCATGCCCAGACAAGGTGAAGCAAACAGAATAAAATAAAATAAAACATCGTGCATCATGTGGGAAATGGAGAACACGGCCCTTTTCAGTTCAAGCCACATGCAATATCTGCGTTGTCGCTGCAACATGACATATCATCTGCCCATCGTCCCCAATCCATCACCCGATCAAACCGCCGACTGCGGTGTGGTTCGATTTCGGATAGACGGGACGTCCAGCAGTGTGTTATATAGTGTTATTATGGACAGCTATCGTGTTGCGAAAAATGTGAAAAAGATGTTCGAGTAGGTATGGGTATGTGTCTATACGACGCGCATCGATATGAAATGAAATGCCTGCCTAGAAGGAAAAACACATACATACATCATACCTACATCAGTACGTGGGGGTGGTGTATGTGAGTATGCTCGTGTAAGAAGTACGTGATGCTGTTATATGTATCACGTTGCAACAAGAGCTACCTGTTTACCTACCTACCTGCCCGCCCGCCTGCCTGCCTGCCTGTCTGCCTGCTGTCTGTCTACTTGGCGGTATTATTTGTGTGTGTGCGCGTGTATGTGTATGCGTATCACTTACACGGGCGGCTTTACTTAGTTGTAGATATGCATGTCTCAGCGAGTGACCCCATGTGTGTGTGTGTGCGCGCCTGTGCCTGTGTAAGTGTGCGCGCCACACATTGGTCTCGGAGAGTAAAATAAAAACCAAATTAAAAAAAATAAGGAACAAGGAAGATAATGGGGTGGCGCAGCGTTTTCTTTCCTTTTCCCTCTCTTTTTCCCCTTGTATGTCTATCACTCGCCTCGGCAATACTTGCAGGTTTTGTCTGGTTGCAGGGAGGGGATGGAGACATCATGCGTTTTGATGAGACAGGTTTACCCGTTACAACCAGAGACTCTCCTCGCCTTCCCTCCTCGGGGAAAATGTGGGCAGAGGCGACAGGGCAGGGGGCAGGAAGAGAGAAGGGAGGCAGCATAGAGCCATGCACGCTGCGGGCGTTTAGGGGATATTGTCCGGGTCAGTTTTGGCTGTTTCTGTGTAACGCGAGAGGCCAGGTTGGCAGGTGGGAGGAAGGGATGTTGGGGAATGCGGGAGGCGAGTTTCCTAGATTCAGGGTGTGATTGATGCGAACTTGCATCTCGGTAGATTGCGCCGGTCTGAGTCAGTTATAGATTTCGATTTCTTACTATAACTCCAGATTCTTGGACGTAGGTATAAATATAACACAATGCTATATATGGGAGCTAAACTTAGAACCCTCCCCTGGTCATGGTATATATTCACACGGCTCTAGCACCATGCCAAGCGGCCGACCGAATGTTGGATCCGGTTTCCGCTTCGTGTCTGTACGTGATCCAATCTATACGTCATGCAGGTCCAAGCAAGTAGTTGGCGAGAGCATATTCATATAGCACATAACAGATACAGGTATAACCTAGGCCAGACAGATTCCGAGCTGGCGTTGCTATAGCCACACCCCCTGATCGCAAGTACACCTTGTATCAGATGGGCTTTTGAGCAACGAGCTGTTATCCGTCGTTCCAAATGACAACCCGGCCCCCGAGACATTCATGTTGGCCATCAGCCTATCTTCCCTTGCTGTTCCTCGCGCATCCGCGTGTTGCCTACCCTCGCCCCTTTGATATATACTCCGACATGGGAAGCCGAAATGGGGCCGGGGCGCAGCGGCAAAGTAGCGATCATAACTCAAGATGCCTGCATTAGTGGGCAAAACCTCCAAAAAGGGGGCGTGGACATTAAGTGGGAGTGAGGCCAAGAGCAGCCTTACCCGTGAAATGATCCATCCGTGTCATATCTTCTTCTGAAATATAAATAAATAAACAGTTTCGCTTTCTTCCCGTTCCCCCCTTGGCTGGTCCGGTTTCATCGTCACCCAGGAGAAACAAAGGAAGAGAGAGCGCATATTTGTCCCAAAGGGGAGAGGTATGACGGGTTTCTTTCAGTCAGTCGGTCGGTCGGTCGGTCGGTCGTAGTCGCATGGCGAGGCGGGCGGAAGACGCGGACGGAACGGATAGGTGCCCCAAAACTAAGAGGAGAAATAGCCTCGAATCGGCCGTAAAGTTGAGAACCTGTGTCGCCGTGGGACAAGATTGCTCCTTTTGGTGTCATTCTTCTTCTGGGGAACATGTAGGCTGTGCACCTCGAGAAGGGGGGACTGGCCCCTCGTCGGGGGTTAGGTTATCGGCAGACGGATGGCACGACACGAGGGAGGGGGGCGCCGCGGACGGGAGTTATTTTCTGCCTGGAACGATCGTGACACAACATTGGGACTGTTGTACACCGGAGACCCTACGAAACATGAGTTAAGCTGGAGCAAGAAACAGGAAGCAGGAAGCGGGAAGCAGGAAACAAGGTAGACGCGTGAGTGAGTGAGTGAGTGACCTCATCACAGACAACGGCCATGTTACCAGACACTCCAATGTCTGCTCTAGACCGCCACGAGGAGAGGAGAAGCGTATCTAGCTTTGCAAATATTGGCCGAGTCGGTTTCATGTTGACTGACATCGAATTTCACTCGTCCAACTGAGCGATTCTGTGGATGTATCACGTCTATCAATGGCCATGTCTTTCTTGTGTTGCTTCGACACCCAGCCTTCCAGTAACGAATAAGTCTGGCTGGCTGGCTTGGGACTCCGAACAAGCCCACCTCGGAAACTCAGGGGAGACGACCAGAAGTTTTGGCTGGGGGGTTTCTCGCATGCGTTACGAATCGGAGTTCAGGTAGGGCAGTTGATCCAAACTCAAAGAACTTGGGGTACTCAGCCCTCGGAAATTATATCTGAACCCTTGCGTTTATTCGTTGTGCCCAATGAATGGGCGTATCACAGGGCTGGGGGGAGGATTGGGAATGGAACGAGAGGGGAGGGGGGGTGTTGTGTTGTGTTGTTTCCCAAGGACTGGGTAGCAGCGGTACTGCAACCTCTCATTATTAATTAATCCCAACCGCAGTCAGCGCTTGGTTGCTCCTGTGGGATCTCCAATCCATTACGACAAGCAAGTCATCGTCGCCCGCTCCGTGGAACCGGACTTCGATATATGTGTTTCCCGAAACGAAACGCCCAGAAGGATCCTCGGTATGCCCAAAGTACCAAGATCTAGATGCGGCGACCGGTCAGAATGCACGATTTCCGACTCCACCGAGTGAATTCGAGCCTCCGGCAGTATAACTTTCTCGTAGGGCTCGCCATAGTGTAGGCCCTACGGTCGTATCGTGCATGATCAATATGCCGAAAGGAGCTACGAGCATGCACAACCAACCACCAGAGTACCGAGACGCCAAGTACTAATACACGATAGCCATGGACGAGAGTGGCACGGCGGCCACGAAATCTTACGAGCTCAACTATTTTACAACGGGCCACATACATAGTCAATGTGCTTTGGTGACATGATGGTTGCATCGAATATACGTTGCTGTTCCGCCCTCAGCATATCTACTACGTACGGCCTACGCAGTAAACTCTTGACTGCAGATACAGTTTCTAGTCCTCCCATGACTTTCGGAGATATCTGCAAATTCATAAACGCCTCAACCGGTTTGATTACATATCTCAGTCAGGAAGACATGATCTGCAACCTCCACAGATCAACGGCAGCTCGGCATTTGCACGAGGTACGAGTCATCGAAATCACCAGTAGGTACGCCCTAAGGTTCTAGGTCGCAATAATAGCTAGAACTAGACAGAGCTGCCTTGTTTGGTCCATCGATATATGTATGTATGTATGTATTCTAGGGAGACCCCATCGCAGCAAACACTCCTCATGCACGCCGGACAATAGTCCCATGCTGAGATGACGTGTTTGCAGGGGACGACTCATCAACACTCAGTCGTTTCTGCCAATCTCGACCCTCCATTAATTGCTTCTATCAGTCAATAAAGAACACTGGCGCGTCTATCGCCCCTATCGGAGTAATGGAGTAATGACACACCCTATGTGATGATGGGACAACAAAGATCCCAGGCACCACCATGCTAGAATATTGGAATCGTTCTAGCGAGTGCCGAGTAGCCTCGCTTCGCGGAACAATCATCACATGCCGCTAAAGTTCCGCGCCGTTACCCTTCTTGTCCCTCGCTCTAGCGGTGAGTATGTATGTAGGTACATAAATCCATAACGGGTGGACTTTGAGAGATCCTTTGGACCCTCCACGTGCTGCATGGTTCTTCCTGAGGGTCTGTTCGTACGATATCGGCGGCCCCAAAGGTCAGATCCTGGACGGAGGCCGACCTCTTTCTATGAGTATGAGATATGGATGATTGGATTCAAGATACACCGGCTCCGTTGCTAAAGAAGGAGGCGGCTTGCAGCTTGCACTAGAGCCTGACCGGGATCGACCTGGCTCCTGTGTTCGCCCTGGGGACGCAGTCCTCCGAACAAGGAAATCGAGAACCTTGGCGGCGACGAGATTGGGCTAAACCGGGGTTCTCATGGTAAGGGTTCTGTAGTCGAACCAGGCTCGGCTTAGCGGACGGTAGTACAAGCAACTAAGGTTAGCCCTCCCAGTGACGTGCGTGAGTCCCGACAACAAATTTACTTTCGTTTTCCGCGTGGGGACATAATATCTGGCCGGCGGGCATCCTAATAAGTTAGCCTCCCAGTTGAGCCAACGAAGCTCCGTTGCGTATTGGGATCTGAAATGCCCCTCGTCATGATATGTATGACTGGCTCTGGACCCCTGGCAGGTCTGGCTCGGGTACGAGTAATGAAATCGAGGAGACTACAGTAGCCGGTGGAAGCCATAAAACGATTGAAAGTGGCCCGCGTGCTGAACATTTGAGAGGTGGAAGTACGAACATTTGGAAGAAGGAGGGACAACTGTGGCACCGTCGTCCAAGTTACTGCTCCCGCCTAGCATTCTTGGGTATCCATATGGGTTGTAACGTGAGTAGGGCGCAGACATCAGCCTCACCTCGGCTTCTGTCTACTTGCACTTGCAGATGAGCCACCGTCAATCAAAGGTGGACAAAATCACGAGATTCGACGGACAACGCACGGGGGGTCCAGCCGGGACCAGTTACCGGGCTACCTACCTTATGTATGGCGCAACTGTATTACTCCGCGAAGCCGTAGTTTCGCAAGTTTTGGTTGGGATTGAGAATGAATGGAACCGAGAGAGAGACGGATGCTTCAGGTTGATTAGAGATGTGCAGAGTCGTATTGTTCATCTGTCAAAGTGAAGGCTGCCAGGGAAATCTCTGGAATCCTACGTCAAGGTCGCATTTGGCGCCATTGACAGCCATTCCGACGAAGACCCCGGGGCTGAGATGTTCTCCGTTGATGTGCACTTCACGTGCCCACGAGCCGACCGAGTTTGTGCGAAATTGCCAACGGGCATTGATTTGGAGCCTCATCCTCTTTCATCGATTCTAATCTTGTTTTTCTCTTCATGATCGGCCGGCAGGTGTTTTGAACAAGTGGCCATTATGGGTAATCAAGTCCGGGGTTCGACGTTTGCAACGAGGTCGGTGCCTCTGGCAGCTCTGGAGGGAGAGCCTCAAACATGCACTACGGCACGAGTGACAGCGGCTAGCCCATCCAGCTGAAGCTTGGCTACCTCTTTGACAGGTTAGCAGTTGGCGTGGATGACGCTCGCATTCGTCTGATATCGCTATTGGCGATGCAGGCTATGGAGTACGTAGTACTGTGCAATGCACATTAGGCGGAATGCAACTCATCCCAAAGATGAGACGAAAACCCAAAACCGAACTTTGGCTGGTGCTCGCAACCGGGGGCCCGCGTGGTTTTGGTGCCGCTCCTGGCTCCTTTGCAATCTCGCCGGGATGTGTGCGGTCATTGGTGGTCTCTGCTGCTTCTGCTGGGTTTCAAGCAAGGTCGAATGCGACTCTGGAATGGTGAAACCCGATCGCTCTAAACCGTTATTCGCTAGAGCGGTGCGGGTAGCCATGTGTTTGGGATGGAGTCGCAGAAGTTGAGAGGGAATGCGTGATCTGATATGGACAGGGGACTTCTAATATAGCCCCTGAAAATAGTGGTGTCGTTGCAACTCGGCCAGTGTCAGTGTCAGTCTGGACAAGCTCGGCCCCAAACCCATCTTCTTAGCCGGTCAATGTAACCGGGCGCGACTGGGACGCCGCCGCGGCGTATGCAAGTATGGGATGTACCATGGTACGACAAGCGCAGCGGCCATGTTTATCCTCATTCAGGCCCGGCCACCGCTCAAGATCCCCCAAGCAGGGGACAGAACCTTACAGGACCTACGGAGTACTGTACATACAAGTATATCTGCAGCACGATACATGCCTGGGACTTGAGGGACTTGAGAGACTTGGGGGGTGCTTGGGGGACCTGAGGGTTCTCCTGACTGAGGAACTTCCTTCTAGACTTTTCTCCGATTGTCCGGCGGACGGGAGGTGGTCCGCAATCTTCCCGTAATTGTATCTGTAATTGCCAGCAATCAAGGAACCTTCAAGGAACCCCGGCGGCTCAATTGCAGACTGGCTGTCAAACTCCACAAAACCATACCGCGGTCGAATGGTATTGTCTTGTGCCCTGGTATTTGGGCTTATCGCCAGCCTTCCAGCTGCTGACATCCATGTCGGCATGGACCATGGTCTGCTAGTTCGTGGGTGAATGCAACGCTGGCCCACCGGGAAGCGAGTCAAGTAACGCGTCAAGTTGAACGCAGGTACAGCGCTGAGTACTTCTATTTTCCATTCCGTCTTGAACACCACGAGTGGTACAGGGCATTCGAGGGAAAACAGCTGTCCGTGAGCCAGACAGTTGAGAGATGGTCCAGGCTGGAAAAATCCGGGGGCCACAAAAGACGAAACCTCGAGAGGAGAAATAGCTGCTGCTGGGATATATGGGCTATGGCCCGCATCAAAAAAATGCCGTCGGACGGTCCCAACGTACAGGATCAAGAAATACGCCAATCCATACACCGAGTAGGCAATGGCGATTTGGTAGTGGTGGTGTTGGTGGTTGATCCTTGCTCGTCTGGAGGAATGTTCTTACCGACCATCTGGGTAAAAGAAATCGCGCTAGTATGGAAACCTCGTCTCTCCAGAAGAACCACCCCTAAAGCCCCCCTAGCCCCCCTAAGCTAAGCCTAAGCTAAGCCTAAGCTCAGGAGTGGCTACATAGGCTGACAGGCCAACCCATCACAGACTGCGCGAGGGGTTGCCAGCCAACCTGCCCACTCAACCACTGCACTGTGACTTTGCCTTTGCTCCTATACAGCGTTGTACCCGCCCGTTGTCTCCATGTGTGTGGTTGGGAGGGTTTTGTTCGTCAATCATCAATCACCCTTACCAATCATGACTTACCTGCTGAGCTAGGCAAAGTATACGTCAATACGAGTCGCCTAACCTAAAGCCGTACCATGTTTCGGCGGCGGCGCAAAACTGGTTCGTCGTTGCTGCCTACCAACGAGGAAGCATCAAGTTAGTAGTTAGAATTTGATGATTTGGACAGAATAGGTATACAAGATTGGATTGGTCGGGTCTCGCCTCGCTTAAAAAGTTTTTTCTTACTCCCCTGCTCCTCTCAGTGCCTGCAAGTTTTTTTTCTTCCTCTTTCTCTTTCTCTTGCTAGGCAGCTAGGCATCTGGACCAAATCCCTAAGAGGTATTCAGCCTCATCAATGACCCGAGCGCAAAAGGGGGCTCGGAACAAACCAGTTGCAGTTGCAATTGTTAATATCGGGCTTGCTACACCCCTCTAGGCGAAGAAACGTCCGTTCCAGAGAGGGCAAGAAAAATCTCCGTGTGGTCGGCCTTGTTGCCCGGCGTGCATTCAACGCATAAAGCAAAGATGAGATGACGGCTGTGCGTGCCTATGCATCGTTCGAGGATCAGCCAGAGGCCCGTGACACCAACAAAGTGTGAAAATGCTCCGAATAGACGAGATGAATACTTTATGCATTATATCCCCATGATGCCATCGCCTTGCCGATTTCATATCGATAATCGTGAGAATCTGCGGCTTTCGGCGATTTGGGCTAGCATGAGTTGGAAATACGACCCGACTTCGTAATCATGTTGGCGGCTGTTGATTAAGAAAACTCGCCATGATCTCCGTTATCAGCTTTCTGCTTGCGTGAAGCCTACCCAATGTAACTCTCATTACCTCTAGAGCATAATCTTGGCAACGGCGCGCGGTGATGTGTGTATACGGTCACACCTACAGTACAAGTATCTCCAAAAACTCGTCACCTCCATCATGATAGCGACATCGCGCCTATTGTGGGCGCATTGATGTGGCGCGATGCTCACTTACTGCCCGATATATCACTTGGCGAGAGCGGCAATATCAGTGTAGCAGTAGTCATATGGTAGGCAGATGAGAATCGACTAAAGACCATGCAAGTGTATGTGTGATTTTGATTGTTCTTTTCCGCATACGTATGGCGCCCATACGTTGTGTAGTAGCATCCATCTAGCACCCCAGCGTTTGATAAGTAACGTCAAACTGGTGGTAGAAGCCAACTTTGGCGATTGGATCGACTGCATACTGTATGTATGTACCAGTGACAGAGGCTGCACTACATGTACTTAGTCAGGTCCAAGACTCGTTTATAAGAAGGATACAGAATCCTGACCCCACAGGATTTACATCAAATGGGAAGAGGGGGTGCCTTGAAATCCTTGCCTGGCATGGCCAATATAGGAATCGGGTACGATGTATGTAAGTACCTAATGTACGTCGACGCAATTGATATCCTGCACTGCGTGCCGCATCCATAATAGTTGCAGTCCATTTTTACTGGGCAATGGGGAGCCATCGCGGCAACTCCTTCTCCGGCGCAATCAACGACGATCTGTTCCGGTTTTCGTTACGGTGAGCTGCGTCTTGAAAATATTGGTGACAATTTGTCCTCTTATTAGTCGTTTCCACTAGTGGGGGAATCAATAGTCGTGAAAAATATACCGACTAGCATGCCTTATGAGCTGTTGATATCATATCAGGAGATCATATTTTTTTGACCCCCTCCACAGATGTGATTTGCATTGCCGGTGCGGTGGTTTGCCTAGATAGTTCCCGTCTTTTGAACCAGGATTCGGCCGTCACTCGTAATCATAGCGCCCAGCCTTGTCTGCTCCCAGAATCGTGACAAGATTATTAGTGGTGAACCTCGACCAACCAGCCAGCCATGCCTGCTGAGCCTAGGCCAGGCTCACCCACTCCCACGTTGTGTGTCCTTGTCTAGTGTTGACGGAAGGGCTTTGTCTGAGATAAAAAGGATCATATAGTTGGTGACCAAGTGATTGACTCGTCAGCAAATCAGCTTTGGCCCGGGAGCGATTGGCAACCAGTGTCAAGAGTCATGATTGGTCAAGCGCAACCACCCATCCTTGCTTCACCAACCATCTGATCTATCAAACGGGACTGGGCTTGGAGTCTATTCTTAATTGCGACCACATTGATGATCTCTCAAAGGTGTTTTATATAGTTGGTTTATACCCTCTCTTGGCCAGGTGGCTGCCAACTTATATTGTCTTCTGTGGCGCCCCCTTTGATTGTTGTATGCGATGCAAGGCCTCGGTTGACCGACGAAGCGGACGTCCGGGGAACCGGAGACCAGCCAGTTGGCGTATGGGCATGTACTACTTAGTAGTAGGTAACGAACGAGGTCACCAGTCCGGTCTTCTGTGCCACTCCTGCCTGACCTTTTGCACCAGGGACAAGGGGAGGGGTTGGAAACGCTGGAGCGGTGGCCCTCGGTACATACGCGACCTCCCACCGCCCTGGGAAAGGGAAGGGGAAAAGAAGCGGACAGTTGATACCAATACCAGGGACAGTCCAAACTAGGGTGTGCAAATTGCAACTGGGTTTGAACCAGGACAGGTGGAACACTGGAGATGAGGTGACCAAACCACCAACCCGGCCAAACTCGTGGCAGCTCGGGCTACGAGCTGGCCCAGTCAACCCACGAGTGCTTGGCGCTATAGTAGTCGCCGACCTATTGCGACGTTGTACGAGAGCCGCGGTACGGGGCCCAAGATCCCTCCTTATGATTGAGGGTCCTATGTATCTGGATGCCACTCCTCACTCGAGCTTTTCTACTGTACTGTAGAGAGGAGTAGCGAGGCGAGGAAATCTTCTCTGGTGTTCCTACCTGCCCATTTTCTTTCGAAGCCCGTCCTTGCTTGGCGTCCCAGCTCCGGTGCTGCCGAAAGTCCCCGGACCAAAACTCAGCACAATTGGGTTCCGCGATCTACGCCTACCTGACCTAACCACGGGGAGCTTCCTAGCTTCTGACTATGTACAGAGTCCATCAGCTGAGGTTAATCACATACACAGGTCTACTATTATATGTCGACTTCTATGATGGCACCAACAGCAACGATGATATACCAGGCAGAACCTATAGTACCAAGAGTACTCCGTACCTCGCCAATTATATTGGTGGCACTGCCAGAAGTGGCGCTGATTGAATGTACCCCCAAAAGCTTAAGAGCGCGCTGCATAGCCCAGGATGGCAGCATTGATTTATTTCATGGGCTATCCATGCGGGGATCATTGCAACAATCTTAACAGCGAGCTGATTGCTATATTCTACCATCTTGACGTGTTAAATCGGACACCAAGACATAACCTTCTCCTCTAGGCAAGTGACGCATCTTCATTAGATCGAATGCAAGACACCTGTAACAACGAGCGACAAGCTCCCTCGACCAGGCGGCTGTCACAACGGTTTTGGTAGCCGATGCAGGTGTGGATATCTTTAGCCGGCTAATCTGCAGACCAGACTAGTACGTACATAAGCACAAACAGAGATCAGACGAAGAAAAAAAAAGAGGTCAAGGGGGGGGACTTGAAGACCCTTGGAGCATTAATGCTGGTACAATGCATCATTACTGCACGCTTGCTTTGTAGTCGTAGTGACCTACCCTAAGTACCTGTCGCAGGTAGTTTGTACTTGAGTTTAGTTCAAGCCTGGTTGACGGTGGTTTTCATAGAACACACGGGCTACTCTTTACATTAAATGTGACTTTAACGCAACTCATATATTTTGACGATTCGACGAGTACCATATTGAATACATGGAGTATAATAATGCTAAAGTTGGTGGGAACCCCTTTCAGACTTCAGCCCTGGGCTAAGTCATGATGTTAACCATATTTTCAATCAGAAGTGAGGAGTGACCGATGATGTACGTCCCCTATGGCTCCTGAGTAAAATATTAGCGCACCACCAGAAACCGTCAAGACTACGTGGGTAATCTAAGAGCTCAAAGAGCGAAGGGAGATCAATCTCGGCATTTGCCTGCAAGCTCAACAGCTAGTGACTCGAAAGGAAAGGAGCCTGACAACCAGCCAAAGAAAGGATGGATGTCTTGGACGTGGGCCTCGCATGTTGTTGTTGGTGTTGTTGGTGCTGGTGCTATTGGTTGGTGTTGTTGGTGCTCAGTCAAGCCTTGAGCGTTTAATGGTTCATGCTTGACATGAACATGCTATGCTGGTTGGCAACTGGATGCGGGGTTGGTTGTGAGGTTCGTTGGCCTCGTCTGATGTTGCTACATGCGGATGGCGGGATCAACCGGAGGATTATTATTCGAGCAGATGACAGTACCACCTCGACGGGCGGCCTGCCCACCACCTATCAACCCAGACAGGAGCAGCTCGTCCAAGTCGCGGTGTGTGTGTGTGTCTGCATGTGCGTTAGGTATGTTCAATCTTGACATGCAGATCAACTGGCTGGAGTGCATGAATTCTCACAAACTGATCTCATACAAGTCAAGGGGGGCGACGAGCATACAAACTGACTCGCGTATCATACTATGCGACAGGCGTCGTCGATCTGCTGCAAAACTTATTATTAGCTGAGACTTGAATATCATTACAGTGGCTCGCTCGTCCACACGCCTATATGCGTCAATTGTATTGCATTGGATTGGCGACGACAGGAGCGCGTGCGATGGAGGGAAGTCCCGTACGTTTGGTACGAAAGTTGGAAAGCCACATGAGGAGAGGAGGCTCTGCTGGCCCTTCAGAACATGTTCTTTGATGGGTGGATTTCACCCTGTCAAGTAAGTGGACACTGCTGCGAACCATGAATTGCAACAGAACAAGAAGTCTGGGTAGGTTATTAGGTACTTTTCGTCCCAACTCTCTTACCGCCCTGTAGCCCATAGCTGGCAGGTGTTAAAAAGCACGGTTACCTCAGAATTAGCGTATCCCGGCATAACGGGTGTACTATGGGACGTGCCTACCATTAACTGCCAGGATCCCAACTCTACATGAGGTCTAGATGTATGTAGGCCTATGTAAATATTATACTTATTATGTCAAGTACTGTAACTGTAGAGTCTGTAGGCTGCTGTATGCCGTAGGTATCATATGTAAGTGTAGGTAGGTATGTGTGGTATGCATGTATGCACCTGCCTGTCTGCCTGCCTGCCTGCCTACCTGCCTGCCTGTCTGTAAGCCTTCCTTGCCTGCATGCGACTTCACGGTAATGACCCTCGCATGCCATGTAACGTATGCACACACGATCATGACTTGCCGCAAGCCTTGTGTACTTACCTACATGCTTACCTACGTAGACACTTGCATATTTACATACTTATCTATAATGCACGCCAAAAGAGGCTCGCTCCTTTTCCTGGTATTGCCTTATTTCCTGCCGTTGCACCCAATGCTACAATGGCTACGTAGGTTGGCAGTGCAATACGCATCGTCATCTTGATGTTTAGCTATGCATAAAGACTACTAGATCCATGTAATACACACCCTTCTGCCAAGAGAGGGGTGTAATGTCACATTCCGTTGCTGATATGCAATGGCGGCTCAAACAAGTACACATGTACCCACTCGGCCACGAGCTGACCTCAGGAATGCAATCAAAATCCATCTTTCGGAGGTGAGGAGTCGAGGGGTAGACTCAGTAGTACAGTAGAGCAAAGGGTCGCGCAAAGAATGAACAGGCTCCAGAGACTTCTGGGTCTCAATATTGCCATCGCTGGCAATAAGAGCATTCCTATAGCCGTTTCGCTGGGTATAGTCATCCATCATCCATCACCAAGAGGACCCTTTCCGGACAGAGGACGAGGTACGTAACCGATTTTTGACTTACGAGTCAACTTAAAGTGGACAAAAGACTCAGAGCGACGTTGCGACTGGTCAACTGGCTCCCAGGCGCCCCAGCTGCCAACCCGGGGCCCAGGTCCATCTGATACATTCACCCACTTTGACCAAGTTGCTCAAGTGTCAGCTAGCAGGAAGGCCTTGTCAACGGTGCCAAGTCTGAGGTTGTTCATTCATCGCGGCATAAACAGCTCAACCTGTCAAACCCGACAGACGTCTTCTAATTAAAGATCATCTGAAGCTCTTGGTGTGACAGCTGTGGTTTCTCGGTAAACGAAAAGACTAACGCTTAGATCCTGTGATCTGGTGTTCGGTCCGCCGCCGCTAATGCGTAGTCGACCTATGGGGAATGAGGCCGAGGAACGAACCATTGCCTCGGACGAACAAGATTCGAGACAATTGCGTGATGGAGTCCGGAGGTATCCATCGTCACTGGTAGCCAAGCGAGCAGTGAAAGGTGAAAAGGTGAAAAGGGTCTCAGCAAAGTAGTCCCGCCAGAGCTAAAGCCTGGCTGCTCAACCGCACGGGGACCCTGGGACCCTCGTCAGCGCGGAAAGGCCATGTTACGGAAACCGAATGGAAGCCCCAAGTGCAGTAATTAGTCTATGTAGCAGCATGGCGAACAGTGGTCGTATACTACTCCGTACATGTCGCTAGCAAGCGGCGGTATTGCTCGGTGGGTAGGGTCGTCCGGAGCAAAAGAAATGTGGATGCAGATAGATTGCTGCCGCCTCCAAAAGCCTAATCGGTCCACCCCATCCCATGTGCTTGCCTGCCTGCTTGCATGCTTGCTCATGACATAGAATCGGTACCACTAGCCTCTAGGTGTGGCTTGGTCGGAGAAGGAGGATTGATGCCGCCCGGGGGATTTTTTTCTCGTAACTTGAGGAGAATTATTGACTTCCTCTGGTCCCCGTTGATCTCCATGGAATGCAGCATGTTCATTTTCCGGCGGATCGGGATATTTCATTGCATTCTAGATCGCCAACCACCACGAATTTGACATACCTGACATTATATGTATATCCCTAATAGCGTGAACCACGGCCGCCGCCTCCCTCACTGCAGATCATATAGGTAATTTCTATACCGTCACTAGAAGAGCACGAGAATTCAATAAAGTGGCCTCGATAATGTCCCTAGTCAGTTCAATCTCATTGTATGCCGAGGGGGGTGTGGCCCAACTAAACCGCTAGAGGCAAGGGGTACCCCAGCTTCTACATCCTTGTTCATTATGCCATCTGTGCTTTCAAGCCCGTACCGTGCTCGTGGCGTTTCTCGCCAGTGACAGTGCCAGTGCCCATCAGCATTGCCATGTCACACATTCGATGGCCGCTGGTTCAAAATTCAACGTCATTTGTACCGCGGCCAGGCCGCAGCTGCGTAGAGGCCCGTCAGTGGCCCTCGGCATACTCTACTAGTATTCTATTTTGGCTTCAGAAGGCCCTGCCCAAGGCAATGGTTTCTTTGGTGGCGGCTCTGGTATTGCTAGCAATCATCTGACTACTACTATGTTGCCTAGCTCGCAATGTGCGCTCACAAACTTACGAGGTTAAAACACAATTATATGACAGCTGAATTCAATGGTGTCTTCGACTAGGTGGCCACGCGATGCATATCGAGCACAGACTTATTGCCTGGTCCATGCATTCCCGTCATGTCATCGCCCTCGACCTTAAACGTCGGCGTGAGGTAGCTGGGCTCGAGCAAACCCAAACCCATATGCATATGCGGAGAGAAAAGGCAACGCCTAGCCAAACGGTCAGCCGCCTGGGATATTGTGTATTGTGTCAATGGTCGCTGCTGGGCTTTCCCAAAAAGCAGAGTCCCGGGCATGTCATCCGGCACCTGGCCTGCTACCCGCTGTGTGTGGCGTGGACTAAGACCCGAGCTGGCCAGCGCGAAATCTGGTTCATGCTCTAAGACGCGACTGCCAGTGCGGGTTGGCTACAACTTACCTGCCTGCCTGCTGGCATACCTGCCTAGGTAGGAAGAGGAAGGCCTCGGCCGACAGGCCCAGTAACCTGATGCTTGGGGGTTCCCATCGTATACTCGCTTAATCTGCCTACCGTATCAGGACCGCCTACTAGATCGGCGGGATCCTGGGGCCTGTCTGCTCGGTGGCCTCTAGGAAGAGAGGCCCGCCCCGAGGCCCCGAGACCTAGAGACGGAGGACCTCCTACGCATAGTGTGTAGAATCTTCGGTCCTCAATTTCTTCGGCAGTCTATTTTCGAAAATGATGGGGCTTATGATCAAACTTACGTTGAGCACTATATCCGTCAATCACATCAACTCTTTTGTCTCCGAGAACTAGGATAGTCCTTTCCCATGGTGCACTTGGACAGCTACATACGTAATCGTCGGTAACGACCCCGTCATCAGCCACTCGGGAGCTTGCTCTTTTCGACTTCCGTTACTTGACATCTATTCTACGCGTACCCTGCTCGCTTTGGTTTTGACTCCAAGTGGACAAGAGAGGACCTCTGTTTTTGAGTCAAAACACGCGAATCGTTCATCCTCAATAATCATGCATGGACACCACCGTGGCCACAGGAGATAGCCTATGTGCACCTTGGCCAAGGAGGCAGGTAGGCTGGTGTATTTTCTGCATCATCCAATCGTTACGGTACCTACTTACGCATGTACCTAAAAATATGTGTATACTTGATGGATTGATGCACCGTAACGTAATGTACTGTATATAGGTACAGAATATGGAGGTATGTAGTAGGCACGTAGGCATGTAGGTAAAATCATGGCTGAAGGGAAGGGAAGCCTTCCCAGGCAATCAGACGCCTACGGATGGACGCCTCTTTCAAACCGTTAAACTGCACGCCCCACCATGTGCAGGTCAACCCTTGACACAATCAGCCCTGTATCTCTCTCTCTCTCTCTCTCTCTCTCTCTTTCCCGCCGTCACTCTCCTTTTTCTCAATTCTCCTGTCTCTCATTCTGTCTATTGTTATGGCTATTCCCCCTTGAGAGCGGGTGAGGTAGATTGGATAGATGGATGGATGGATGGATAGACTGATACGAACAATATGACATGACACGACTGGCCGGATCCTAGACGTAGGTCAGGCCTCGCTTGAGTGGATGATGTTGTTGAAGTTGGAAAGTCTGGCACTGGCGTTTTCGGCGGACTGGCCCTGGCTTCCTGGCTTCCTCCACTGGCACTGGAGCGCCTGGCATGGCGCTGCGCATATCCCATCTAATTTAACGACGCTTGGACGCTGGACAGTAGTTTACGGAGAATTTATGAACCAGGCCCGCAACCCTTTAACCTAGCAAGCATATCACGGCATAGCATTTCGCTCCCAGGATACCTCGAGTGCTAAGCCTGAACAATATGTCATCGACATATACGTTTATGTACCTCCACGCATTGCACATTCCCATCTCCACTAGCGCGCTCCCTTCTCACTGGGAAAAGCAATGTCCATTTCCCATTTGATATCATGCTTGGTCTGAAAAGGGTAGGTGACTTGACTAACCTACTCCTACCCAAGCCATTACCAGTACTCTCCTCCCTCTCTCCCTCTTTTTACAGCACAGCAAGTAGCTGATTGATTACAAGGGCGATGGAGATGTGAGCCAAAGCTTGCGAGGGTGAGCGCGCCTGGGACGCCGGCTGGATTTGGATTGAGAAAGCAGAAGATACCCCTCCCCGTCAGCGTGCCGGATCGGAATACGCGGTCCGGTCAGTCCCAGTCCCAGTCGAGTCAGGTTCTGGTCGTTAGAGACACCCTTGTTCCCACACCACGCATTTCATCAACAGCGACCCAAGTGTCATTCTTGGGAAGTACCCACAGGTGGGTTCCATGCCAGGCTTGTCCTCTCTTCTTCGTCTGGTCTCTGCGCTTCCCTTTTCCCAATTAGAGCTGTGTACTCTGTAGGCTGGTAGGCTTGGATAGCTCACACCCAACCCAACCCAACCCAACCCCCCTGCCCGGCCGCCCCCCCGAGCTCTTATTCATGTCGATACCTTTCATCTGGGTATTGCAGTGTACGTACGGCCCGCCCTCCAAGGGGAACCAGTAGGGGGTAGCCGTAGTGACGAGGTACTTGGCTACTGGTGCATTGTACATCCAGAGGTATCTACTTACCGTTCAGAGCTGTCCAGCGGATCTGGCGTCCGTGCAATGGTCTGGCGCCCCCATGAACCAATATCCTGGTCACTACATATTGGGCCAATCTCTAACGAGTTGCACAAAAACCTCCCACGATCCCACTCGGTTGATCGTTGTGAGAGACATTTGAGCTTCCTCCCATCTTTGTCCCTTACTGTTCAATGTCCTCGACGTGAACTGGCGCCTCCGAGTAACCGTGCTGCCTCCCAAATCGGCTAATAAGCTCGTGCTGCCACATGAGTCGAGGTACCGCATTGGATCTGCATCTTTCCGTCGCCTGCCCGCTCTCCAAAATACTCACAACACTGCCGCATGCCGTACCACTTGACGCTCGAAAGTCTTGGTATCCCAAAGTCTTACCAAACCACTATCGTGTCCCACGAGGTGTCGATTTCGCCCCTAAGGCCTCGCCAGTAGTCACTTGCCCGGACTTGCCTTCTAGCGACGGCACAGAGGTCGGATATATTGCCCTGAGGAGCTCGCATCGGCTGTTCTTGTTCGTGGCTGGTATTATAACCCACCAAGCCTCCGCACGAGCCCGTCTTTTCCGCCTGTAACTTGGATTGCGCCTCGTTGTTTCGCCTCGAAGATATCGGACTAGCAACGACAAAGGGCATCTGGTCTACCTCCGTCTCAACGCAGACGTCAGGAGCTCTGCCCAGTGTATTGGCCCCCAGGTTTCCGCCCGAATCCATGCAAAACCTAATCCAAGACAGCGAGCAGACTGAAGTTCCACTCGGCCAGCGCCGAGGTATATCCAATCTGGCGCGCTTCGCTCTCGACTTGAGTTGGGCCAGCGCAGCGACGGAGTGCCCTCTCGGTTCAAGGGCCTATCCTTCTCCGCCCATGTCAGGATCGCCACCGCTCCCACCCAAGCCAACCTTGGAGGCCGGTGAACGCGGCCAAAACAGCTTCCAGCCCACCAGTCACGATGTGTACCGCACCGGCTCGAGTATACCTGGAATAGAGTTTCGAGCACATTCACAACAAGGGATACAACCCCCCCAACCGCAACTTCCACCACCCATGGCGACTGGTATTCGAACATATCCCGGAGAAGCAACAGAGCGTGCCACATTTCCTTATCGACGTCCCGAAGAAGCCATGGGGAGACCGATTTCTTACCACGGCCAAGCGGGTCCCATTGTATCGCAGGCACAGTACCCGTTACCGCCGGTAGCCGGACATGCCTCAGGTCCTTCACCTTACTCTTTGCCCACTAGGCCGCAACCTCCGGAGAACCCGCCATATACTTCTCCGAAATCGCAGAGGAAAACCAAGGGCCATGTTGCTTCGGCATGTGTCCCTTGCAAAAGAGCACACCTAAGGTATGTCGATTCGTCTCCCAGAGATGGCTGTTTCAGAGGCTGACTTTCGCAGATGTGACGGTACGTTTTGATCATATGTTTCCTCCGCCTGCCATGCACCAGAATGTCCAGTTTCCTTTATGCGAGGTGATCATCAGGTCCTGCCAGCTCTGTAAATCGCAAATTCCTAGAAGTACAGGATTATGGTGGCTCGTCAGCGGCGTTTCTCCAAGAACTTGATGCGTACTAGAGCGCCAAAGCCTGATGTCCTACGCAAGGGTTTAGCATGCAACTGCAACTCTGATATGAAAGCACCATTCTGCTGGGATCACGGGGGAGCCTCTTCGAAGTCACGCAGTGAACCCTGGCGTTCCCGACCAAGAGGCGCTTTTCGACATCTGCCCAACGCTCGCTGAGTCAGATACTTTCTCAATGGTGCCCTTGTGACATGGCGAACCGATCCCGTTCTTTTGCAGGTAGAGCATTACTGACTCTTGTTACTTGATAGCTCAACGGCCATGTTCACGATGCCTAAGCAATGGCAAGGAGGAAGCTTGTGTAGACGTGCAGCACAAAAAGAGAGGCCGACCAAGGTTGCGAGATGATCGAGAGTCACGATTCGACGCAGCCCGGTTTGGCAACCCCACGGAATCGAGCGTACGGCGACCAGTCTCATTGTTTGCACCGGTCAGTGCCCCCGCGGTGCCTTACGACGATCCTCTTCGACGAACGCAGTCGTATCGAGTTCTGAAGTCGCAACCGCCAGATCCCACCATCCCGAGATACCTTGATCGCGGCTCTGCCAGTGATGCCAACGTCTACCCCCCGCCACTGACCATCGCACCACGGCCATCGGAACCAGTGGCGTTCTTGACAGTGGATCTCGAGGTTGCTAGGGTGTCGGGTACGTTTGTGGATGCTATTGGGGCCGGGTCAGCACAGGCAATCCAAAGACGCAGGCTTGAGGATCTCATCCTTCCGCAGGAGCGAGAAAGAGTGATAGCTCTCCAACGCTCACTGCAGGACGAGCAAGCGCGGAAAGACCCGACTTATCTGCCGCCTATTTTTGGTCGTCAAGAAGCAGACCGGGTGTTCCAGGCGCTCCCATTCGACCCTGAAACGATCTCGAGGTTCCCGTTGGACCGGCAGGACACTTTCTACTTCAAGACAGTAGAGGGCCAGCCCCGACAGTATCCCATCCGACTCGGCTTGGTGAAGGAGGAATCCATATACTTTGTGGTTGTGCTCCTTGTCACGCAGTCAAGGTCTATCTCAAACCCTTCACCCTCCGCGCAGCAAAGAGACCTTCCGTATGCGTATCAGCCTCAGGCCTATACGCAATTGACACCTGTGTCGGCATCTTTCGAGCCAAACAGGCATCGGTGGGGTGAGCTAATGGATTCCCGAGAACCTGGGCATGGATCCCGGCAACCTGTCACCCCAGCATCCGTGGTTGCAGGACCGAGCCCAGGCGTCAGCCCTAATATCCCTTCATATTCACCATCCTCATCTGTTCGATCAGATCACCCATCAGGGCCATCATATCATATACCTCGAAGCGAACTGTCGATGCATAGGCCCTCCCAATCGGCAAGCTACCAGCTTCCACCGATACGGAGCCAAGCACAGCCTGCCCACCAAGCAGACCCCCGGACGGGCCGGGTCGATATTGGTGGTTTGCTCGACCAGCCGAACGCCCCTAGGGGGCCGTAATGCACCCCAACCTCCCATCTTGTTGGTTATCTAGTGGGTTAGATGTCTGTCGTTGTTACCTGGTGTGACCAGAATTAGCAATAACTCGCCATGGCCGGCCAAGTTTGCCATTTACTGTGCGAATGTGTACCATTATACGTCGATTGCCCGATTCGTTGCGTTGGAGATACCATTGTCCATGATCAGCACGGCCTTCTATGACTTCTCTTTTCCGAAGATTTCTTCTAATTCATGACTCTCGGACTCGGCCACGATATTTCTTTGCATCCGGGTGGCGTTTCGTTCCGTGTATTTTGTCTTCTTTGTCCTGCGAGCATCGGTCGCCATGTTTGGGATTTGTTTGGGATGTAATTGGGGTTTCTTTTTGTTAATACAAATGCACCGCTTGCCCGACGGTTGCAGGGGCGGCGGCGCGAGGCTGTTCGTATGGCACCCTCTATTCCATCGACTCGTTGTCTCCGGGCTGAAGCTGGGTCTGGTTGTAGCGAGACTTTTCAGTCCCCCAGAGGAACCGTTGTGTCCGGGGGCAACCGTCAACTTGCCGGTATTATCGGGCAGTGATGGATGGGCAGCATCTTGGAAGGCAGGCTGCGAAGGGTTGCACAACGCGGGGTCCGCCGATTCAGTTAGGAGGAAGCGGGTTCCGGCGCGAATCCTGCTTCTCCATGCAGAGCAGAAGAATTGGGAGAAGCTCGTATGTAGCGGGATTCCCAGAGGATTGTTGTCGCAGTACGTGTGCCCATCAGGCAGCGTTGGGAAATAATCCGAAGTATGTACGATATATTGTAAATATAAGAGGAAGAAGGATAGGAAGAGCACAGCAAACGAAACGAAACAAATGCCACGAGGTAGCCAAGCTTGAAACGAGAAACAAAATGGTTTCTTTCTCAATTTCCCCGTGCGGGCTGAAACTGGACCCGAGCTTATATTGAGTTGCGGTATTGAGTTGAGTTATCTGGCTTTGCTTGGGCAAATGTGACGTGCTAGGACAGGTATTGTTTCCTATAACAGCTGTGCTATTGCACGGGACATGGTCGAGGCCGTCAATAATGACCCAATCCGCGGGCTCGGGGCTACGGGGAAGGGTGTCGAGAAATTAATTCTGGGGATGGCAAGAAGTTTGGGTGACAAGTAGGCAGGTTCGCGGCAGTTGCAGTAGCAATATAGAGAATGAGGAAGAATGAAATCTAGAATGAGATCTTGCCGGGGCGAATAAGCAAAGCTTTGCAGGCATACGGTGTTGAAGTGATGGAGGACGGAGGACGGACGGACAGGAACGATTTCCTGGTAGACGACTTTCATATTGAACACACATACACAGGCACACGGACGGGCACACGGGCATACTGTAGATGCAGAGACCGAAGGAACACAGCGTACTTTCATCCAAAGTCATCTATATATATATTTTGGTTTGAATTCATGGTAGTCACCGCGCGCAGACACGCGGACACACAGGCACACAGGCACGCAGGCACACAGACACACAGACACACCACCTTCTCGGGCGGGCGCGAGGAGGAGGAAGAGGAGGAGGAGGAGGAGTAGGAGTCGGAGGCTTTTTCCTGCTGCATACCATCGGGAAATAAGATCGTGGATGTGGGCGGGACCCAAACGTTGCTCGCCAATGAGAAAATAACCCGACGCGGGAATGACCAAAGTCTATCTACTACCACAGTTGGCCAACTTCGTTAAGGTTAGTTGCTTAGCCATGTAACCCCAAAACAGCACCTGACACCGACCAAGGAGTGGTGTGTGTTGTGCCACCGCCAGTTCCTCACCACTCACCACTTCCATTCACCTTTCTCTAGCGGGATTTACCGCTAGTTTTGACCTGCAGTACTGCAGTTAGGCGGCCCCAGTAGGTTAAGTAGCATACATTTAAACAGGGTACATTTCGTCAACAAGAATGAATCCAGAGTCACATATGAGAGAGTTCTATTATGGTGTCAAGACTGAAAAGTGCGATTGGAGCAATAGTAAGTAACATTACCCCCTGACAAAAGAAGAAACCAGTGGACCTGAGCCTGAGCCGGAGCCTGAGCCTGAGCCTGAGGGGGCGGGCGGCACAGCAGACAGCCCGAACCTAAGGTTAGTGAGCCCAAGCCAGCCACCAGCAAAAGCTGCAAGCAGCCAGGCCCACCGTCCAGGTCGTAGCCTGGATTGATTGTTATCAAAATGACCTGACATGACCTAAACACCTAAGCCAATAAGCAACAGCTCGCGCGGTAAGCAGAACCAATTACCCTACTGCAAGACACAAGCCCCCCCGGCGGTATCCCTGTTCGACGACCTTAGGCGACGTATTGGTCAGCATCGTTCACCATCACCCGGACCACGAGACGGGATTGCGTCCCCGAATCGGCTGAAGAGGGAAAATGAGGATGCTACGTCGGCCGGCAAGAGATATTGAAACGAGGAATATCCAATCTCAGATCTATCACATGCTGAACTTGTTGCGCGCCCAGGAGAAAGGGAAAGAGGTGAGAAGAACGCATTGAGGAAATGATCAGCTCATGATGAGGTCGCGTGTCGTGCAACCAAGACCGGTTCCAACATTATCGCATCCCGCCAGCCTCAAATGAAACAATACAAGAAGGAAACAGAAATGGAAACGATAAGCCAGAACTCCTGCTAATCTAACGCTTGATTAAAGAAAAAGACAACGGATGATAAACAGAGGGAGAAGAAGAGGAAGAAGAAGAAGAAAAGAAGAAAGTAGCCGCGCGCCAAAGGGACGCAGGCGGCGTCGGACCAGTGCGCTAGCTCAAGCCGTCGTCATCGTCGGCATTGCTCGACGACGCCTTGATCCTTTTTGCTGCGTGGTCTGAGTCCAGGCTCTTCTCCGCCGACCGACCATCGTCGTCCCGTCGCTGTTCGTTATCTACACCTGCACTGCTTCTTGCCTGCTGGTGCTGGTGCTGGTGCTGGTGCTGACGCCTGGGATTCAGCAACTCGTCGATTTCCAGGATCATCCTGTCAGGCTCCTGCGGGCTGTTATCCTCCATGATCTCCTGGAGCCCCCGCTTCTTAATCTGAGGCCGGGTCTCGTATGGCAGCGGCGGCGGCGTCAGGCCTCGAAACTGACTGTCGTCCCATATGAGGATATCGTCGGTCGTGCTCGCAGGCTGCTGGTCGTCGTGGGCCGGTTGCTGGCGCTGCGCGCGCCGGACCAAGGCCCGCGTCAACGGTCGCTTTCCTTGGGGACCCTGTCGTCTTTCTTGATGCTCGCGGTCGACACGGGGCGTCCCACTGCGACTTCTGCTCTTGCGCGTATCAGCCAAGCACCGCGAAGATTTGCATCAAGCTCATCTTGTTGGGTCACACGTACTCAGATCCTACCGTCGCGTTGGTTGAGAGAACCTCATCCTCCTCGACCGCAGACTGGTCTTGGTTTCCGACAACCGACCGCGGCATATTGGGTCTTCTTCTACCGACTCGAAACACTCGGATGGGGTTTGAGGTTTACAGATGGAGCGAGCGAAAATGATACGACAGGTGAGTTATCCAGAGCTGTTAAACCACGGCGCCAAGATGCGCCCAAGGCCACATCTTTATAAGACGCGACATGGTACTGTTCCGTTTCCCAAGCGGTGCCTGGCTCTCCTGCGACACCATCATGCATGTTATAGCAAGAGGGTGAGCATGATCAATACTCGGGCCCTCCGTTACTCAACTGCTCTGCGCGCCTGCGCCTTGCATTTCCTGATCTGTTCGCAGTCGAAGGAGCTAGCCTAGCCACCTTGACGGGGGTCCTTTCTTCTATTCTTTCGCCATTTACACTAGAGACTCTAGGGCCGTGGGTGGCTTGTCAGCGCGGGACCCCTGGTCCTCCGTAGGCCAGCCGCTACCGCTAGGTCCATGTATGAAAGAACCAGAGAAGAGAGCCCAGCAACAACACTTGAACCACTGCATAACGGCATGGCCATACCATACCTGCCTAGGGTGACACGGGCTGAAGCGCGGATGTCACGCACATAAGAACTATGGAAGCGCGGTGCGCTATGCATTGCATTGCATGCTGACATTAGTTTTGTGGACAATGCTATACTACTTGTCTACCACACAGCATTTCACGTCATACACAATCTGCTTGGAAGCAAGCGCCGAACAGCATATCTCTCGTCATCCAAAGTTACCGGAATTGGAGGTAGGTTGATAGTCGTCCGAGGACTCAGCCACCACCACAAACTGTGGCAGGACTCGTGTAGCCGCCCCCAATATAAGCCAACGGCCTCTAGATAGCCACATAGTATGATGATTATACTTCATTTTCAATCCGATGCCCTGTTCTGTAGTGTATCAAAACCGCAAGCGCTGCCCCCGTCTTCGTTATTTGTTGACCTTGTTTGTCCAGAAAGGGGAGGGAGGGGTTGGGCTCTAAAAAGACCTGCTATGTGCAATGGCAATATCTTGTGCTCCGTTACAGTATCTCGAAAACTTCCGAAAATTCCATCATCTCGGCTTACACAGAGATTGCGTAGGAGATAAGCTATGGCCGACCAAAAAGAAACGCGAAAAAAAGACAGCTGCTTCCAAGATAGAGCCGGGCATGTGACTCTCCTGCGATGTGTAGAAACCTGCGCTCAAGAACCATCCTGATCAGATTGATGGTGTTTCCAGAAACGGAAGATGATGTGCATTCAGCCCTACATGACTAGCATCTGTTATCAAAGCGTGTCGTTGCATCATCTATGTTGTATGACTGCGGGTTGCTGACAAGTTACTTGGCGGGAGCAATGCCGACCAGCGAGGGAGGGAGGTAGGGGCAAAAGATAGCAACGGCATCATCTACTGCGCCCCTTTCAATAGTCAAACGCTGTGCCACGACACAGCCGGTTAACGGCTTAACGCTGGCATGGGTTATTGGACTCACAGGGCATACCGTAGTATGCCCGCTGTTTCTACTTAAGCTAGATTTAATCAATTATAAATAATATAATCAAGAGTTATTCATTTTTAATCATTATTAAGGTTATTTATTGTATTATCAAATAATGGATATAATAGAAAGTTCTTATTAAACAACGTCAGTCTTGCTCCTGTCCTGATTCGAAAAGGCTGCTTATTTCTCGACATCGCTTGGCTCCAAGTTGTCACAACCTTTCCCCTTTTTGGAACCAATCTGCGAGCCGAACCGGTGATATGGATTCCCCCCCGGCGAGCTTTCAGGACTTAAAGCCATGGCGAGCACTTTGTCTCAGCAATCTATCCTCTCTCCTAATCTCTTCTACGCCGACACATTGAGCGGGAACAAGGCCCGAAATAGGAGACAACTATGGGGGTTCCAGGACGCAGCAAAGGGTACGTGCTTACTTTACTGACCTGTAAGTCTGATGCCTATGTTTGAATACTGATCGTTTGTAGTAGATGTAAAACGTGTCTCAAGCGCAGGGTGAAGTGTGGTGAGTCTCTAACCTGAATGAAGACCCTCATGAGGGAACAAATCGCCCCTAATGGAACTTTGAAGACGAAACTAAGCCCACCTGTGACCGTTGTAATAGAGGCGGGTTTGAATGTGTTGGATACGCTCGGGACACGGAATGGCGACATATATTCCAAGAAACCTTTGCTAAGGAAAATGGAGCCCCAGCCACGATCAATGTTGCGTCCCTGCCCCCGTCCGTCCCACCGAGAGAGCTTGACTTCAGTGGATTCGAGAGCGAGTTTTGCTTCTCACGGATGCTCGACAACTTCGTCTGGCGCTCCTTTGGTGCAGGATGGATTGAGCGCGCCGCGGGGGGTAGGCTCGGGCATCTACCCCTGAAAGCCACGAGGGCGCTATCCCATGTCACCTTCGGGCGGATGGAGCGATTGGCGCCCCTGACACACAAAGGCCACGTCGAATATGGCAACTGCCTTGGTCTGCTTGCTCGCGAGCTCGCAGGAAGCGGCCTGCAGGACGGCCAGCGTTTACTCGTGCCTATCCTGATGCTTTTGACCAGCGCCGTCTTCTATCCGTACCGGAACTGGGAGGCGTTCCTCGTAGCGCAGCCCGGGCAGCTTGGATCGGATCAATGGTCCGACTCCATTGAGATGGGCCGCTTGGCAGCCAAGAGCCACTGGTCGGCCATTGCTCGAATAATTCCCTCGTGCGGGCCAGAAGCCTTCCAAGAAGGCGTCCTTCCAAGAGTTTTCGAATGTGCGCGGGCTGCTATGGTAAGTCTGTCATTTTTTCCCGATGTAAACAACTACTTTCTTGAGAGCGCAATTAAGCCTCCGATAAATTACTATTATATTATCCCTGTACTTTATACGAGGACTCGTCTCTTTCTGGACGAAGCTCGATGGGTCACGACACCTTGGGCGCTGAGTCCCGCGTCCAAGCCCGAGCAGGCCAAACTTCTTGACATCCTCGTCGTAATCCCTGGGCTCCTCGAAGACTTGAAGACGATAGAGAATTTAGATCATCACAAAGCGAGTCTCGAGGGGTTAGATCAACACAATGTCCTCAAACAAGCACTTGGCGGCCGGATCTGTACCTAAATCTAAGCGTTGTACCGCTGGCGTGTTGCCTGGCAGAACAGGTTCGCAGGCTCCGTCGCATTGAGAGCAGACGTGCGGGCTTGTAGCGCAATGCCTGGGGAGCTCCTGTCCTGCCGGCTGAGCTTTGGCTCGACGACTCGGGCCGCAGATATATCGCTATACAACGCCGTATTGCTGTGGCTACTTGCTATCCTGCACAAGGCCAATTTCGACCACGCGCATCTCTCGACACTACTACTGGAGTGCGCTCGGCGGGCCGCGGCCGGAAACAATCCCAACAGTCGACAGTACCCTGCGCCAAACCGGCTGTTAGGCAGACCGGTGTTCGCGGATCACTTCGCGCCGCTACTACCCCCCGCGGCATCGGTCGCCCTCCGGGACTACGCGCTCGAAATCCTGCTTGTGCTGGATTGGCAGTCGCGCCACCACCCGAAGGCCGCCACGCAATTAGCCGAGTCGATCTACATGTACCTGGTCCCATCCGCCATGACCATGAGCATGCTCGACGACGACGACGACCCTGTGCAACCGTGGATACGTCAGATGCTCGATAACCACCCCGTTACGGCGGGCTACTGGGACCAGAGGGGCTATATGCAGGGGTTTTCGCGGTTCGTCACGAGGGATATGATATATCCGGATGCCTGAGTTGAACCGAAGAGGCTGAGCTTATAGAGGATGGGAAGCCTCGGGCCATGACAAACTGCATACATACATTCTTTACACCTGGTCAAAATCATGCTCGTCTAGCAATATGGTCAGTTCTTTTAATATGTATATGATGTTAACTGGTTACCCGCACACGGTCCGCGGTCAGCTTTATTGTATAAAAGCCAGTTGATGTCTCGCACTGGAGTTGGTAAATGCATCTCGGCGGAATCCAACAGCGTAGTATGGGGAAAGTCACCGGGAGGTGATGAAGCTACTATTGGAGGCGAAGGGAGACCAGAACAATATAACCGAGGCGTTGGACGAATTGATTAGAGGAAGGTCTAATTTGGGAGTGGTACAACTACTCCCAGAGGTGAAGGGAGATCAGATCGAGATCACCGAGGCCGTCATCACCATGGCATGAAGAGGATAATGATGCTCGGACCGGAGGGCATGGTCGCCGGTAGCTGTCCGTGTCCAGAGGCCGCCAACAGTAAAACCTGGGTCCGGCCTCAGCCCTACACCATGGAGACCATGGGGAGCCTGATCAAGCATGCATGCGCTGCATGTGAAGACGGTGGTTGGCGATTCTGACTGCCAGTTGCTGCAATATCCTGATCATCGATCGCCTTGCCACTGATGGATTACCAGGCCTGTCGTAGGTCTCCTTCAACGCCCGCAAGTCGAACTCTGCCGGAATCTAGAGGCCCGAAGCTGCGGATATGCTATACAAATATCGATTAGCCAAATCAGACACCTGCTTGAGGATTTTATAGTAGTAGGTAGTCACGAGGGCACAGTCCAATTGATCCTGATTGATCCATGGTGCAATCTACCCGACTCCTCTTATCTTTGCGCGTATTCTTTGGAGCTGTTGTTGTTGACCTTCAATGCTGACCTTATTTAGTAGTACCCAGTACTGATGACGATGGCCCCACATTGAACTCCCCTTGACACATGCTGGCGCAGTGGGTTGGTCACGTACCGTAGCAAAGCAAGCGTAGCAGGTCAGCAGTTGGTGTTGAAACTGAAACCCCCCATGAAATTGCAGGCCATACATACATACCCTTAGGCAGAGAGAGGTAGGCAGTGAGTGTGATGCTGTTGCAGTGAGGTGAGGTACATGTAGTCGTAGTACACACGTAGCACATGGGACTTGGAGACAGCAAAGCAGCAAGGCACCACTTTGTTGATCTGCCCTCCTAACCTAGCCTTATTATTAGCCTCCAGCTTGCAAATCCAGGCAGGGCCATTCATTTCATTACGCAGCTTCAATCGGCGACGTTTCAACTTAGCTTCTTCTTTCATCATCTCTCCCGCATTCCCATATACACTACACACAAAATCACCGCCAAGATGGATAACTTCAAGGCCTTCGGATCCAGCTTGAGGTCAGTATTCTTCTCTTGATATTTACCACATCTTGCCCCACCTACGAGGCTTTTTTTAAATTCATGTAAAGAGGGTCTTCTTGTCTCTGTCACTCCCTCCCTCTCGCGATCGCCATAGCTGTCGCTTGCCTGGCTGCCATTTGACATTGGAAGCCCGGGAATCATTAGCAATGCGTTCGCAATTACTGACAACGGCGACGAAACAGCTCGATCGGCTCCCAGATCACCCCCTTCGCCTCGCGCACCTTCCAGTACACCAAGGAGCAGCTTGGCCAAGCTGAGGATAAGGTAGGCTTAGCTGTCCCGAGCGATTTCCAACTTACCACCCGACGACAACGGCGTCACTGACACCGCTATCTTTGTTGTCTGCCACCCAGACCCAGCTACCCCCCGACTACATCGACCTCGAGAAGCGCGTCGATGCCTTGAAGGCCGTCCACCAGAAGATGCTGGCCGTCACGTCGCAGTACTCCCACGAGGCCTACGACTACCCGCCCAACATCAAGGAGACCTTCTCCGACCTCGGCCGCACCGTCAGCGAAAAGGTCCAGCTCCTCTCCACCGCCACGACCCCCGCTGAGGCCCAGGCTGCCCTGACCGCGCCGCCCACCGCCAAGCCCCAGCCCAAGACCTTCAACCACGCTCTGGCCCGCGCCAGCTTGGCCTCTTCGCAGCTGCTGCACCAGCAGCACACGGGCGCCGGCGAGGACCCCCTCGCCACCGCCCTCGAGAAGTATGCTCTGGCCAGCGAGCGCGTTGGCGAGTCTCGCCTCGCCCAGGACGCCCAGATCCAGAGCCGCTACCTGGCCGGCTGGAACACCACCCTCAACACCAACCTCATGTTCGCCACCCGCGCGCGCAAGAACGTCGAGAAGGCCCGCCTGACGCTCGACTCCGTCAAGTCGCGCGTCAAGGGCAACGCCTGGAAGATCGGCGGCGGCGCCGCGCCCCGCGAGGACCAGCAGCACGAGGAGCTCAGCGCCGAGGCCCAGGAGGAGATTGAGAAGGCCGAGGACGAGTTTGTCACCCAGACCGAGGAGGCCGTCAGCGTCATGAAGAACGTGAGTACTCGGCGGCAAATCACTTGCACCGCATCGATCTCCCTAGATTATTGTTTCTTTTTCTCTTTCGAACCTATACTAACAAAGTCTCCAGGTGCTTGACACCCCCGAGCCTCTGCGCAACCTGGCCGAGCTCATTGCCGCCCAGGTTGAGTACCATAAGAAGGCCTACGAGATCCTGAACGAGCTTGCCCCTGTCATTGAGGGTCTCCAGGTTGAGCAGGAAGCCGCCTACCGCAAGAACCGCGACAGCGCCTCGTAGATGCGCGTCGCCGTCTACTTATTTCCTCCCCCCATCCATATACCCACATGGCAGAGTGCTATAGCAGGCCGCAAAAAGGCCAGGAGAGCAGGGTCCGAGTTCGTTGAAACGTGCAGGAAAATCACACGGGTTGATTGCGTGTCGCTAGTGGAAATCGCGCACCCCAAGGGCCCCTTTGCGTTTTCGATTTTAACAGAGCAAATTGTGTCTGTTCACGAGAGGATGATTACGGCCGCCTTTCTTCGCAGGGGGGGTTTGCCTAGTGCTCAAGCCCTTTCGGTTAGCCAATATCAATTGACTTTGTTCTGACGTCCGAATTCAATCGCCGTTTTCCGTTGTTTCACTTGACGTATCACCAAATTCGTATCATACTATGAACTACCCAGATATATATGAAGCCAAATCGGCAGGTGAGTTGGAGGAGATATCTGAATGTTTTCACGACTGCGACATATCCAAATATATGAGGCAAAAACATGGATTTATTGTCAACATGAAGGAAAAGACAGAAAAGAAAAACATGATCGCTTTATTTGGCAAAATTAAATCTCATGACTCGTCTGGGGCTCGTTCCTAGGATCTTCACATCAGTCTGTTAGACTGATGTAAGCCGACTGGCAAAAATGCACAAGGAACCAGAGCTCTCTCCCTCCCTTCTCTCTCTCTCTCTCTTTACCGTCGATGTCCCGAAGAGAGTCAGTCGACAAATGCCGGTAACAAGAAGCAAAAAAGGGGAGCGAACTCAAGAGAGTTCTGTATACATGATCGGGCTGGGGCTCGATCCCAGGACCTTCAGTGTGTTAGACTGACGTGATAACCAACTACACCACCTGACCAATGAGAGAGATCATCAACTATGTTGGTGATTGTTGGGAGTCGTGCGGATACGATAGACTATATTAGCTGGGTCGACGGGTCCATGGGTTGATGAGACGAAGGGGCGAAGTGCGGTGGGGGCTAGGGCTAAAAGTACTTACAGGTTACCCCTTGAATTACTATCATTTTCTGGATCCGACCATTACTTCGCTAATAAGAATATCGATATATTGATATCAGACGGATTTTTCATCGGATCGTGGCCTGTATTGATACACCTCTTTGGCAAGCTTTCCTACGGCACCGTCTTCCGTTTCAGGTATATTCTGTATGGTGACTCGCAAATAAGAAGGGACGGTCAATTGGAGGCTGTAGTGTTACCAGTGGTCAAGCCCCCGTCTGATACGTGAAGGTTTATTATGTTCCTCTCACAGAGTTCATAGTACATATGGAAACCTGTCAGAGACAATAATACAGGGGGTAACGTGTAGATTCATGCCATAAGTCTACGATCGGACTGATTCAGGGGTAGGACACGAATGGGGACTTGAAGTATATTTCAATTTTCATTCGTCTTCCACTCCAACACAAGTAAGTACGAAGGTGAATAGGCTTGGCTATCAACTGACTGTAAGACATATATGCCAGGCCCATCTCCAACAAACACCAACAATATATACATGTTTGCTTCCTTTCGCCTCTCGTTGATTATCGTATGTATGCGTTCGTAAGAGCCTCATCTCATCCCATCTAGACATATGTAGATAATACTTCAACAAACTCATTTCTTCCGCGTGTCAGTCTTGCATTACTCTTTCGGCTCCTCATCCGCTTGGGATCGATTCTTCGATGCATCTTCTTGTGCACTCTTCTTGATGTCGTCCCCCTTTGAATGCCCCTCCTCTGCCGGAGGCCGAGATGCATGCTCCATGGAGTCCGACCCATCCATCTGTGGACTTGGCTTACTGGAGGTCTTCCGCAAATCTCCATTCACTACCGGGAGTTGGGGCTCATCCTTCAACCTATGTTTCTCTGGGCCCTCTCTTTTGGGTTCGATCTCCATGCTAGGGCCTCGGTAAAGCTTAATACGGCGGTCTTGCTGGCGCTCAAGCTGGGCCATATTCAGTTCTTTTTTCCGTTCTCTGAGACGAGGACGGCACGACGTTTTGGTGCCCGAGACTTTGGAAGGGATGTTTCTGTGTTCCTTGGGCCAATAGATGCCCACGGCCGGTGTTCGTGGTCGTGTCCGCTTCTTGGAGTCACCGTTGACCTTGGGCTTGGCGTTGACCTTGGGGTCGGAGTTGACCTTGGAGTCGGCGTTGACCTTGGCGGGTGTTCTTGATCGTGGCTGCTCCCGCTTCTCCTCGGCCTTCCGGCTGGAACCGAGCCAGAGAAGCAGAGCCCAGGCAGCACCAAGTATCTCCAGCGGCCAGGGTACTAGATATCGGAACAGTCTCCAGTCGCACCATGAATCGAACCAGTTCCAGACGTGTATGAATAGCCGAATGTCTTGCTTGCCATGGTCAGGTGGTTTCGCTGAAACGGTGCCAGAATCGTACACGTGGTCCTCAAGTTCAAGACCATTAATGGCATGTGGTCCATCATAGTTGCTGTTGACGGGGTCAGGCTGGGTTAACCAAAGCTGTGTGAATTCCACCCCCAATTCTGCTTCGGTCATTTTGTCCAAGTCTTTGTGATCTTGGGGCGCTTCCAAGGCAGCACGGAGGCATCGGATAGCTATCTTGAGCTCCGATATTCTTCTCTTTTCGAAGTCAGCTAGTACTACACCAAGCTTGGCATCAATTTCATCATCGACGTCGCAACCCGTGACGAGAGGTTGAACAGTTGGCTCAACCTCGTCCCCTTCCGAAAAGATAGTATTGGTTGTGGACTTGGCGCTGTTGTATTGGGAGTCGCTGAAGCAGTCGTTGCCGGATTGGTCATCATCGGAGTCACCGTCGCCTGACTGGTCGTTGGTAGGACGAACCTTGACGGACTGGCTGTTGGCGGGATGGACGTTGGTGGGACTGGATGAATTAGTGACCTCTTTGACGGGAGAGTTGTTCACCGCCAAAGCGTTGCTTGGTATACCGGCCCAGAAAGAGAGTGGGATAGCGTCGTCAGCACTGGGGATGTCATCCATGGCTTTATTGGCTTCCTTCTGCAAAATGAGTAAGTCCAGCTCCTTGAGATACCGGATCTTTTCAGGAATGGTAGGGCGATCGTGCATGGATTGGTTGCCATGCGAAGGCAAAGCAGTCGTCATGTAGTGCTTTAATCCAAGCAAGCAAGTCAGTATAGAAACCCTCAAACACCTTCGAGGAGGTTCCTTACCTTGTCCTCGACTGGCCCCGAATATTTGTGTGCAGCCTGTACGCAGTGGCCGTGGCAGAGCAGGTACAGAGTACAGTCCTTTGCATGCTCACCGACGAGCACGATCTGGGTGGCCCTGTTCACGCAGGGTTTGGGGCCCTCGGCGTTGTCAGGTGGGAGATCCGCAGACCCGGCGCTTGTGCTGATGAAGGGAAAAACGATAAATCTCACCTCGTCGCCACACTGCAGCTTGTTGTCGATGAGGGACGGGTTGTACTGACAGAGGTGCATGAAGGGCAGAGCAGCGACGAGCCGTTGGTGGCAGGGACAGAGGCGTGCTGCGAAGCCCTTGTGAGAAGAGTTGAAGGTTCTCGTGGCGGCTTCATCGCAGTCTGTGACGGCGCACACCTTCCGGACCGGTACCGGGTCCTTCTCCCGTGCCATCTTCTTCCACAGGACTGACATGTTTGGTGGTCTGTTTGATGCAATAGCAGTAGAAGATGCGGATTTGTGGTTATGTTGAAGAGAATTCCAAAGCGCTTGGCCAAAAGGTCTCATATCATACCAGACTCTAGGGATGAATTTAGGGGAAACTTGGCAACAGACATGTCCGCAAACAAAAGAAAGCTGGAGAAGTTCTTACATATGTCGTTATGGGTGCCCGGGAAGTTGCTCTGTGGAGGGACATACCTTCTCTGTACGTCTTCAGCAGGTGAACAAATAGATAACGAAAACCTTGTTGGCAACAGCCGGAAAATGCGCAAACCCTCTCAGTGGCGACTGGAAGTTGGCGTATAAAATGCGCCCCGAGACTTGTAGCCTCCATGCTAATGTTGGGTATATCGAGCAGCTGCGGGCTTTTGGTGACTGTTTGTGTACTTGACAGGCAGGCGTAATGGAGTTAAAAGGGGCGAGTCCCTGGGCACGTGTTCAGTAACTCGGTTCATTGGGATGGAACTCCCAGTCACAGTTGATCGACCTCGGTTTCTTCCCAGATTCCCAGAGGTCGAACCTACATACCTACATGTATGTCGCTTCCCTCAAAACAACTCACTTGGGGTGCGCTCCGGGAAACGACAGCAGGAACTGAGCAAAGTCTTGGATCTAGGTAACTATGTACCTAACATACGTGTTGGTAGGTAAGGTCAGTAACCACCATCGGTATTTACATAGGACATGCAAAGTACCCACATAGAAGAGGAGGGAGTGATTAAGATCAATGTGCCATACCGACGATTTGCCAATGTCTGATCCGATATATCCCTGCCACGTAAAAGAATAGAGCTATACCCAATTGTGCAGTCAAATAGTATGTATATGTATTCCTCAATACCTCCAAATGCTTATGTACATCATGCTTCATCGTATGCCAATGCACCTCATCGACACTAAGATGTATGTTTGCTGCCCATGTTAGGCAGGACATGCCCCAATCGTCATCATCAATCATATCAAAACAAGCGAAACCCTGTAACAGGTAACATATGAACTAATGCAGCAACAACCCCTTGCGCTCCATGCCAACAGTGACTAGAAACGAAAGTAATTCGAGGAAGCCTAGAAAAACATCAAATCCTCGTCTTTCCAACCCATCTTGTTGAGTATATTATGTACGTTCGTCTCCATGGCCTCAGGCCCACAGGTGAGCACCAAGTCATCGTCGCTGGGTTCTTTGCAGGGACCGACCTCCTTCTCCAAAAGCTCCGCGTCGATGCGTCCACGCGCTCCAACCCAGCTTGCCTCTGGTCGACTGAGGGTGTGCACCAGGCGGAACCGGTGCTCGTTGCCCGTCATCAAGGCGTCCATCTCGGCTTTGAGAAGGATGTCCTCCTCGGTGCGGTTGCCGCCCAGAACCAGACACCGTGTCGGGTCTTCAGCATCCTTCATCACGGCACGGAGAACTTGGAAGATAGGGGTGATGCCCGACCCGCCGCAGATCATGACGAACCGCTTCACCTTGCGCTGGGCGGCGCCGATGCTGCACACGCCGCGTCCGAGGTACTCAAATCGGCCCGTCGGTCCCTTGAAGTCCACGAAGTGGCCGATCGGGATCGAATCGAGAGCTTGCGTCATCTTGCCACCCTTGCGCTGGGGTGTATCGTAGTAAATCTTGACGAGAACGTGCAGTTTTCCCCGATCGTCGATTTCTGAGATCGGCGTGTATGACCGGATGATGGCCTCGCGGGTAACCGGGTCTCTTAGTCGCATCATGAGATGCTTGCCGACCGGGAGTCCCGCAGCTTGGGAAGGGTGCTCCAGATCGAAGGTGAAAATCTTAGTGTCGCTTGAGAGACGCGTCTTGGCAGAGAGGATCGCCTTCGTCCACACCTTAGACTGGAGGAATATTGGGCGGGGCTCTTCACTGTTGGCAGCGTCCGCAGACTCAACCTCACCGCTGGAGAGAATCTTACGAGACACGTCATCTAACGTTCCAATGTGATATTGGGGCAACATGGCCTTGGCATTTTCGCTGTCTTTTGGATGTATTAGTATGGT
Source organism: Apiospora malaysiana (assembly GCA_006508115.1). NCBI lineage: Eukaryota > Fungi > Ascomycota > Sordariomycetes > Amphisphaeriales > Apiosporaceae > Apiospora > Apiospora malaysiana. Next base: position 255,338 of record QUSE01000036.1, read on the forward strand.
ACGTGAAAGCAGGGGTTATAAGAGCGTATACTCACGAATGGCTAGAAATTCTTCGCTGGCATCCTGTCCGGCCGCGCCGAAGATGGACGTCGCACCACCAGGATGACCTTCCAAGTAACTTGTGCCGTCGTAAACTTCCCCGTTTATCACGAACCATGGTTCAGTCTCACCACCGTGTTGCCGTAACTCTTCTATCGTGATAATCCTCTTGATATCTTTGTTCACAAGGCAAATCTCTATCGCAGGCTCTTGCTCAACGGCACTTGTCTCTTCTCCGTGCACTGTTTCTCCCCAATAGCCATTGGACAGGTTGCCGCCGGCTTTCTTGACCCTCTCCATCCAACCACCGGGCATCAGTGCTGGCTGGGTTGGGTGCTCAAACCTCAGCTCATGGGCATCCTTGTGGATAACGACCCGGAACCAGGGGTTATTCATCATTCCCAGCACACTCCAGTACATATCGCGAGGCTGCACCATCATCGACTCATCCATGGCTCGAACCATGATGTCGTCAGCCTGCGTTAGCGAATCAATTGAGATGGCCAAGTCCCAGAAACACCAGCAAAAGCAGCTTTCCCTCCACGACATGTCGAGGCGACCGCCGTAGAGCTTCTCTTCATCTGGTGCTATCCGATACTCATCTTCGGGGTATGAGATGTTGGCAAGCGACCATGTTTTGCCCTTGTCAAGGGTGATTTCCACCCTGGTGACACGCTTGCCACCTCCAGCATAAGCATACCCGCGGACGTTATAGGACTTGGTAGTGCCGACAGTAGACACCTTTTCATTGTGTGCAGGGTAGCAGGTGGCGCTGTTTGTGTTGAGGTCGTAGATGGCGTATCTCTCATCCTTCCATGTTTCTGGTAAGTTGGCACTCATCTCCGGGTCGACCATGGTGGGTAAGACTCGGTTGTCGTAGATGTGGTACCAGTTGTCGCTGGGGGCGGCAGTGACGATGATCTTCTTTAACCACTTCACACTGCGACCGCCAATTTGACCGGGAACGACCACACGAAGAGGCTTGCCATGGTCCGGGTGCAGGGTCTCTCCATTCATCTTGTGTGCGACAAGGATACCACGGTTGGGGTCCATTGCCCAATTGAGCTTGAGAGATGTCCCATAGTAACCATTCGGTAACTTGTCTGCTCCTTCAAGGCAGACGTACTTTGCACCTCGTTTCGGCATAGCTTTCTTCAGGAGGTCCCCTATTACAACCCCTGTCCAGAGTGCTGTTGACAAACCAGCGGCGCCCCATGAGAAACCTTTGGTTTTTCTGACAACGTTCTGCTCTTTTCGGCGGTTACCAGCACACACTAGTGTGATGGGATAGGTGACCTGTTCAAAGTCCTCCAACAGGTCGGCTAGCGTCAACTTGATAGGGTGTTCCACCATGCCTTCGATCGAAAATTCCCAGTTCAGGATTTCGTCGTCTTCCACCTTGGGAACATGGCCGTGGTTACGGACATAGTGTAGATCTTTTGACGTGAGGAAGCCCTCGTCGTAGAGTTCGCTCAAGGGTGCCTCGGTATTAAAGGGGTGGATGCCAGTCAGGCGAATGAGCCTTGAATCGCGTGGAACATGGTTATCCGGAGTTTTGAAATCTTCGGGCAACACTGCGGTGTCAGGCCTCGATTTGGGCGGCAGGGGATATGTCGCAGGCTTGACTGAAGGTAGAGTTTGACGGCCCCTGACTTCTCTTTCGGTATCTGAATCACTGTCGGAGCTGACGTCTCTGGAGTGCGAAGCCGTCGCCGGTGGCGTTGGGGGCAAAGTCAGAACTGATGACGGTTGTTTGGGCAATGCATCGGTCGATGATCCCACTGCCTCCATTTTAAAGCAAAGAAGAAGACAGAGCTAATATGCTAGACTGCTGTAGGAGGCTACACGGAACTCATGTGGTAGGAGGGTAAGGGGTATGGCAACGAGGCGAATCAACGTAAAAGCGAAAAGTTCAAAGTGCTTCTATGGAAAACAAAGTGTACGGGAGTGTATGCAGAGCCGAGCAGATCATTCCGATGGAAATGTGAAGGGGGAAGCATAATGTAAGTGCAGGTTGCACTGCTCCCAATACGCAAGCAAGGAGGTTGCTTTGGGTTCCTGAACTCAGATTTGCCTCGGAATGAGGGTCTTCCTTTTCTTGATCCACTCGGGTTAGTAGTCAAGGCGATCTTGACCAAGCAAGCGACACGTTCTAGTGATTCGACCAAGCCGGGTTGGACGTCGTAAGACGTGAAGCCAGAGTCCATTCGAGATTTACGTACAGTTCCGTATCTATCCACGGGCTCGGAAAAACCGATGACGGGGCAGATCTCCGTCCGTGGTGAGCTTCTTGGTATCACCAGGCAAGGGTTCGATCAGGACTAATGCCGAGCGAGTGCCTTACTTCATCTAGCATGGTAGCGAGGAGATGCATGTTCTCGGACGTGGACATGGGATGTTGACTCCCTTTCCCGCGGGCGTAATCGCCACGCATCATACTATTATGTGCAATCGTCACGTAAAGGGCCATGGGCAATCCTGAGCCAGCATCCTTATCTGGGGGTGTGGTTATCTTTTGCGGTCTTTGCAAGGATCCCGCCAGCGATTCCCGACAAGGCATTGGCCAATCACGATCCGGTCCGATGTTGATAAGACTTGCACTGGACGTCAAGGTACGGAGAAGTAAAAACCGGCTACGGGAAGAACCTCCACTAAACCCTTGAGCCGCCAAACGTGGTTTTGACTGCGTCTCCGTCTCCCTTCTATATTTAAGACCAGAAAGCCCCGCTAGTCGTGATCACGACCGCATCTCTATCTTCCCTCTCCCACCTGGCATCTGGAACATGTCGAAAACGAAGCCCCTAGCCCCTTCATTCCCAATGTTATTGCCATCCATCCTCTCTACTTCCCCCCCAATGCCACCACCCACACACCACCACGAATGAATCAATGCACATATCTATATATGCATCGATGCAGTCAGCAAGCCGCCCACGGATAATACCCCGCAAAATATGTCAATTAATCAGATCAGAGCAAGGACCTGATCTGCACTCCAGGCCAATAGAGCGAAGCTGAGTTGGTTGTTGCATCGCATGCAGGCTAGCACAATTGATGCCCATGAGCTGCCCTCATGACTAGCTGCGAGGTAGGAAAGATGCACTATGCGGTCAGAGTCGATGTAATGGGGGCGCCTACGAAGTCCCAAATTCCCTCGAGTGTCCGTCTCAACATCGCAACGCACCTCGGTCGACCTCAACATCTAGGGATCATGGATGGAAGGAAAGGAAAGCCTCAGTTGAGTTGCAGCCGTTTTCACCAGCCAAGATATCCGATACAGGAGATCGTGGCAAGTCAGACCACAATGGTTCAGACGAGCCACGCCGTCTAATTCTGCATGCTATGGCTATGATAGGCAAGACGATTCACCGCATGTAGATGTGCAAGCTTCGTATGATTCATGACATGTCATTGGCATCAGTATCAAAGAATCAGTAACCCATCGATCGAGAGAGGTATATCCCATGGTTCTTTACATTATTGTCTTGATGGGAAACACGTGACTAGAACACCTATCACACATGCCCACTGTGTGCCAGACAAACCATCTACACACACAACGCGAGCGTAGGGCTTCCACGACTTATACATTCATTGCCTTGGGCAACACCACCTTGAGATTTGAGAGCCCCAGGCGGTAGTTATGTTCATGCATCATAAAACAAGATTGATTACTCGTCGTCAATACCCGACAGTCACCTTAATATACCGAAGTCTAACACCTTTGTAAGTAAGTAGGTAGATAGGTAGGTGGCCGAGTCCATGTCTACGAAAATCAGATATCCATTGATAGGACATGCACATATTTGTGCACTTGACAAAGGAAATACAAAAAGTTGTCAGTCAAAGCTCCCAATATGGTCAGGCTAAGAATACAGATGCTTCAGGCTGCATTGAAACGGAGTCACGTTGTCAGATATCGATGTTGGCACTTAGTGAAGTCAGCTGTTGCCATCCAAGGTGGCGGCTGGGCTGGCTGTCCAAATGAGCGACTTCTTTCAATGCCAGGACCCGGTAGAAGATAAATCCGCACAAGCCATTCAATTTAGGGACCTCCATGTAAGGTTAGTGGGTTGCTCTCTACAATAGGTTCCTACGGTTCCTTAGTACCCCAGCACAGAAGGAGGTACCTAAGCTGCAAGGCATGTGGCAACATGCATTTTGGTGGGCCCCATTCCAAAATCCCATAGGCACTTCCTAGCTGTGATTAGCAACCAATGAGTGCTAGACAACAGACCCCCTCCACTGTCATTGGACGATTGACAGTGACTGCAATCACTGGATTGCCGTGCATCTTGCATTGACTGCCCCAAGGTGACCACATCCAGCAAATGCTGGGATATCGAAGCCAAGAACGACTTCACATCGCAAAATCCGAGGTGTGCTGTTCCGCGACGAGTCCTCGTCGCAAACCTGGACCAGACCAGCCAAGGGAGCTGTGAATTCTGCCATCCCTCACCTCGCCCATCGAGCACCGGCACACATCTTCTAATCCGACCTCTGCAACCAGCGTTTGCGACCCCGCCAGACAAACCCAAGTTCCTTTGTGCCTTCCGACAACCAACTGCCCACAACATCAAGACAGCACTTATCGACTTGGCTTTTTTCCACTCATGCCGGCCGAGGCTGACGAACCCTCTTACCTCCACTACACAGGGCGATCAATCCGCCTAGCAGTGGCTGTTCAGATTCGCGAATGTAGCCGTCATAAATCCGTATCCTCTGGACCACCAAGCGAAGTGGGCTATCCATCATGGATCGCCCAAGGAAACGTGAGTCTGCGCCTGTCTTGCCGACAAGCTCTGTCGCGTACTAATTTGGCAATACAGGGGAGTTGCGCTCCTTGAACGAACGCGCCTGGAACGGCGACACAGGTAAAGCTGCATCTGACAAGTAAACAGGCAATCGATGATGCTTTCTGACACCTGCGAACAGATGTCTTCCCCGTTGGCAAGTCTCTAGACTCCTCGCTGAAGAAGAACTCGGGATTCATTCGACGATTACGAACTGCCATCTCCGCCGCCTCACTCGATACATTCCTGCAGGAAATCAAGACCTTGAGTCTTCACAAGTACCTCTCTGAGGTCATCTCGGCGTGTTACGAAGGTCTTTGTCGCCTCAAGTCACCTGGCGAGGTTGAGGCTGGGGTCGAAATTGTCAGCGCATTGCACCAGCGGTTCGGTCCTGCTGAATTCACGGAGTATTTGGGATGGTTACTTGGAAAAGGCATGGCCACGCCGGACAAAAGCTTGCTGAAATCACTGGCACCCGAGGTTCGTGAGAAGGAGGAGAAAGAACGTCTGGTACGACAGCGAGCCTTGTTGCGCGTGGTGACTGAACTCTGGCTGGTGGACGTTTTGAGAACTCTCGATGACGTCAAGCCTGATGATGCCGCCCGTGGCGCGACTGGCAAGGAGACTGGGTTGAAAATGAAGGTCTCGGCGACTAGTAAAGGTGGTGCGGCTGAGCCGTTTCCTCTTGAGGTATTGAAAGACTTGCTGGGGCATGACCGAGAGCACGCAAATCTTCCGCTACTGGTTATCTTCGTTAAAGCTTTTAGCTGGGATATACTAGGATTCAAGTCTGCTGTGAGCGATGGCCGTAAGACTGTGGAGGAGGATGGGGCCACGAAGAATGCCGAAGAGCCCGCTGAGCCGGCCAATGGCGACAACGGATCGTTTGACTGTGCGTCCGATGATCCAGCTTTCACTACCCCTGAACTGCAGGAACGATTTCGCAATATTCTCAAGCGCTACTTCGATGACGTCAAGGCACACATTCTTCGAGACCAGAAGAGCATCGCGGCGCAGCGTGGACGCAACTCAGAGGCTTATGTGAAGTCTGGGGAGGTGTTCGAGGACCGACAGGCCAATTTTGAACGTCAACTCAAGGCACAGGAACGCCTCATTAGCAATGCGCAGGTCATCGCCGAGGCTGTAGGAGCCGAAATGCCCGACCTGAAAGACTCGGGAGATTCATCCGCAGCCACTAACGGATCCATTGGTCTCGTCAAAACCGGGGAGTACCTGCGCGGTCAAAGTGACGGGGCGGGCATCTGGCAAGATGAAGACGAACGTCGATTCTACGAAAACTTGGTTGATCTGAAGGGCAAAGTTCCGAACATTCTCCTTGAGGACGGCAGAAAGAAGAAGACAGACGCTGATGATCAAGTCGGCAAGAAGACAGAAGTCGCCGATACCTCGGAATCGCCCAAGGCACAGGACGCCAATGAGGACCAGTCTACAGCCATTGCGAACAAGACGATAGGAGCCCAAGTTGACGCACTTCTTACGCGCCTCCCGGAATTTACGAGCAAGGATGTTGTGGACGAAACAGCCATCGACTTTTGTTTCCTGAACTCCAAGGCGTCTCGCAACCGCTTGATCAAGGCTTTGACCGAAGTCCCCAAGGGACGGACTGATCTGCTTCCGTTCTGGTCGCGCCTTGTGGCCACTCTGGGCCAATACATGCCCGATGTCCCGAAGGGTGTGGTAGAGTATCTTGATGCCGAGTTTCGCAGCCTCCAGCGCCGTAAGGAGAAAGACTTTCTCGGGCAGGTGCGGCTGAGCAACATTCGCTACCTTGCCGAATTGACCAAGTTTGGCATCGTTCCTGAGCATGTCGTTTTCCACTGCCTGAAAGTCAGTCTGGATGATTTCTCACGTATGAACATTGAGATCATCTGTAATTTGCTAGAGAACTGCGGCAGATACCTGCTGCGCAATGCCGATACATCACCTCGTATGGCCACCTTCCTCGAGACTCTTCAGAGAAAGAAGTCCGTCCAGCATATAGGCCAGGCGGAACGGATGCTCATCGAGAATGCCATCTACTACGTCGATCCTCCGGAGCGAGCTGCGATTCAGCAAAAGGAGCGCACACCCACTGAGGTGTTCATCCGCAAGCTGATTTACGTGGACATGACAAAGCGCAACTACACGAAGATCTTGAAGCAAATTCGTAGATTGCACTGGGAGGAGCCTGAGGTATGAGAAACATCGATTGAAGTAGATGAGCTTGGCCACTGACATCATACCTATAGGTTGTTGAAATTCTCGCGAAAGTGTTCTCGAAGCCTGCCAAGGTTAAGTACGGCAGCGTCCACATTCTCGCTATTCTCCTCAGCGCTATCTATCGCTACCATCCCGAATTCGTAATTTCTGTCATTGACAATGTTATTGAATCGGTCGACAACGGACTGGAACAGAATGATTTCAAGTACAACCAGCGTCGCATCGCCGAGGTCAAATATCTCGGCGAGCTTTATAACTACCGCATGCTTGATCACCCTGTGATCTTTGAGACCCTCTATAGAATCATGACATTCGGACATGGTAAGCAAATTTGGATTCGCTACTGGGCTATCCAGTTTTGCTAACGGTGAACCAGGAGGAGTACCATTGCCAGGGAGACTGAACCCCTTTGACCTGCCTGATGACTACTTCCGCATCCGTCTCGCAGCAACCATCCTCGAGACATGTGGCATGTTCTTCAATCGAGGTGCAGCGGGGAAGAAGCTTGACTACTTCTTGTCCTTCCTCCAGGTTTGTCTAAATGTACTCCTAGTCGCATTGTGTTTGTATGCTAACAATACTAGTATTACATCTTCACAAAGGCGCCGTTGCCCATGGATATCGAGTTCATCGTGCAGGATACCTTTTCTCTCACGCGCCCGCAATGGAAGCTCGCCACTACACCAGAGGAGGCATCAAAGGCATTCCAGTTGGCCATTCTCCAAGACCAGAAGAATGCTGGTCACGAGAAGGCTGCCGATCCGGAGCCAGAGGATGCTGAAAGCGACATCAGCAGTGACGACGATGGTGGCGAGGCTGATGACGATCTCGCCCAAGACGTTGACAAAGACGAAGAGTCAAACTCGGAGGAGGAAGATGACCTCGATGTGAGTTGTTGGCCTTGTTGGCTCATGCCGGTTTAGTCCGTACTAATCATCTGGTCTTTGACAGGACGGAGAGAACATGTCCCAATCTCCTCGAGACACTGAATCTGAGGATGAAGCAATCATTGTTACCCGAAAAGCTGAGGAAGTCGACCCCGAGGATGAGGCTGATTTTGAACGTGAGTACGCAAAGATGATGGCTGAAAGTCTAGAGTCAAGAAAATTCGAGCGCAAACCTTTGTTTGATGCTCCGGTACCGGTCCGACCGAAGACTCGCGAGGCAGCAGCTGCAAACGAACCTGAAGAGGGCGACAACGAAAGCCCCGCGCCCAACAAAATGGCCTTCTCCCTTCTTACCAAAAAGGGTAATCGCCAGCAGGTATGTTTCCCGTGTCCATCCGTTTGAGACCCAATACTGACCAGTTGTTGTAGACCCGCATGGTGGAGCTGCCCTCAGATTCCAACTTTGCGGTTGCCATGAAAAACCAGCAGCAGGCAGAGAGAGAGGAGCAGCAGCGGATCAAGAACCTGGTTTTGAACCTAGATCTTCGCGAGACTGAAGAGACTGATGGTGATACCAACTCCAACCCCCTAATGCCCAATAGCAACCTTATTCACACCGCCCGTGGCGCAGGAAACGACAAAACATCCGTCTACCACCTCAACCGCCCTGAGAAAACTAGCAAGGAGCGCGGCGGCCAGCGTGTCCGCCGGCTGCAAATGAATGATCTGGATTGGTATGATAACACTCGAGAACACAAACACAAGCGCCATGGCGTTGCGTCCGGGGCTATTGACTCGGCGCAAGGCGATGAGAATGCCAAGACGTCCTCCACCTCGATCCTAGTGGATACGAGCAGGCGTCGTGTGCCGGATGAAGTCCGCCAGCACCGACAGAGACGACCATATCGGGTTCGATGAAGATGACAGCAAGGCCAGAGCTAACAGAGCCCTCTCGGGGACTAATTCTAGGACCTGAACAATCACTCGATCCACAAGACATACTTTCCATCATAGTCTAAATGACGTGACCACACGCGACGACTGGACACTGGAGCGGCACGCCAACATTGATGCCAGATGTCCACTGCGATGTTATCCAGTCGATTGGCATCATCATTAGCATATGCACAGGCCCGACTCCATCAGTCACTGACCAAAGTCACTAGACTTCTCTTCACTGCTAGGGAGCGAAAAGCTTGCGAGTAATAAGGACGAGGCTGCAGTGTGCCTACCATCGATAACGCCCCCCAAGTGTGCTTACATGGCTGCGGTGGCAGACGTGTCGCAACTGGTGGTAAGGGAGGCAAAGGGGATCCCCCAGAGGGCCGGAGGAACCGCGTACTGTGGCGGTCATATTCCAGCAGCAGTCGTGTTAGAGGCGCCCGTGCCTGGCTGGTAGGAAGCTATGGATTTCGCTGACGGGGAGTGGTGAACTATTAGATTGCTATTTTGAGCTTGCGTTGATGTCACTCGTTTACTCGCTTGTTGCCCTTTGGGCAATGAACAGCAATGTCACTCGTTTATTGTATATTGCGTAGCTTATAACGTCTGCATGCGGCCTGCACATAATTCCTCGAATTCGCTGATCGTCTCCCTCTTAGCTATGTCAGCCGCAAAATATGCAACAGCTTACCGCTCGGTGAGCGTGCTGCTTCCCCTGGCTGCTCAGCATTAGATGAGACGAAAAGCAGTACAGTAAAGAATGGCACTGATTGCCAAGATGGGCCCGGTCTCCTTGTTGTACATGAACGGGGACATTAGCTCTGGGCTGGCGGTTTCGTTTCGCTGCCGCACTAACGAGAGAAAAGAGCTACAGCCAGACAGCCCCCAATCAACCACGGCGGACTGCCCACTTGCCATTTTGACTCGGCCGCGGGAACAAAGGGAGAAGAAACAAAAATAGAGGAACAAAATGCAACTTCAGCTGCAAGCCTGATGGTGGTGAGAAATCGACAATGCATAACAGAATGTGCCCGTCATCTGCTCTGCGAGCAAAAACCTGTATTCAGCCATTTTACCGTGCCGCTGCGTCCCGGTGGCTTGTTCTTGCTTTTTTACACTGGTCCAGGCAGAGAGAGTATGTGTATGTAGGTCATAGGCGCCAGCAGCTGTTGTCGAAACGATCTAGACAAATTCTTATTTGTTATAAACTGTCTTTCACCAAAAGCCACAGAAGCATAAATCTACTCTCCAGTTCTCGACTATATCCTTACTGGAATGTGTCTTTCGCGATGTCAGCAGAAGATTGCGCATTGGGCTTCGAACGCGGTTGATTCGATGGGTGGCTGCGCTCTATGGATAAACCGGATGAATTCTGCTCCATATGTACTCCATTTCTTCCTCACTCGCGCTTCTGACCTCTCTCGGTTTGAGCTTCTTGCCTAAGCGAGGGTCATTGTTGATGCTCATGTGCAGAAGCTGATGCGGAGAATTTTGATTGTCTGCCACCCAACTCGACTGGCAAGTGGCATCCTGACTCAACTTCTGCCTTGGCTATAGTTATTTGATTGGCGCTGACGTGGATGATCCGATTTCTACCCATGCACGTACAGTTTGCGTTGCAGCGAAAGTACATGTAAAAAGAAAAAGAGAAAAGGAAAAGAAAATACATATATAGAAAGCTAGAAGGGAGAGAGGGAGAGAGAAAAAGCGGCAATTGCCCTCAACCCCTGGACAGGCATTGGATAAAATAGGAGACAGGCACCGCCATATTTTCTCTCGCATTTCTGATAAATCGTCTGCGCCTTGTCCAACCTGAAGCACCCTTATGTTGGTAGTTCAACTCCCGGGTCTCTTGGATGTTTCGGCCCACATCCGGCCAGCGTTGCGGTACAGTAAGATGTTTGAAAGAGAAGACCAGACCCCAGACCTCGACCGCGACCTCGACCGCGACCACAGTGGAGTTAAAATTGCGGGAGGGATTTTGGCGGGGATCCTCTTCCTCCTCCTTCCCCTTCTTTTCTTCTCGGGACCTGGAATTACTCGGTACACCCCGAGAGAGAACAAAGAGTGGTGGCGTCCCCTAGTTATAATCAACAGATTACTTACTATAATTGGCCAAATTACTGTGAATGGTTATTAGTTGAGGGCGAGATATTGCCGCGATGTAACAAAGGATCCGATCCTTTTTCCCCCCTTCATCGGATTGTTCGTTCACCTTACCTTTTTTTTTCTTTTTTTTTTTAACCTTGGGCTAGATTAGTGGTTAGGTTACTGTAGGTTAGTGCTCTAGTGGCCCCCTGCCTGCCTGCCCGCCCGTAAACCCTTCCCGCACGCCGTAGAAGATCCACTGCCGTTAGCGTGTCGATGTCGATGTGGGTGGGAGATCAATCTAACCTACATAGTACCTACTTGCACAGCCAAGGCTGTATGTATGTATCGTAAACTAGAACTTCCTTCTCCTGATTCTGTCTTCCTAGCCTGCCTGCCTCGCCTGTTGAGCATTCATTCACATACATCCCTGCCTCTCCCTCCTCCGAACAATCGAAACAACCAGCCAGATGCCAAGAATAGCCATCTTTGATTCGGTTTCGTCCCAAATTCATCCCGAGGCTATTCCTAGCGTCCGGTACTGCTTTTATTGGATGACTCCCCTGATCCGCATGGGCCGTCACACACATACACACAACTACACACATTGAGAGGACACCACAGCAGCTGTTATGCGTGAGAAGTTCAATCTCTTGTTAATCCTTCTCGGAATCAGCATTCATCCACACCGTCTGCATTGTCCATTTTCGTGACGAGATATAATTAGCCCGAGAGGGCCCCTGAAGCCACTACACGCGCATCTAGTTACATCTGCCCAAGGCGGCTCGGGATGTGGGTGTACCGGTAGGTAGGGGTGGGTGAGTACATACATGCATGAATAGATATTGTCCTTCGGGCGGTATTGCAGAAGGAACCCAGACAGCCAGGCCTCTGGTCTTCTAGATGGCTTCCCTATTACGACTGCATAGATTGGGTGCAGCCACTCCACCAAATGTACAACTGACACAACGACATGCGATTGGATGAAAGCTATATTGCGACAGCGCCAATTCCTCCCCGACCTTCGCCTGGCCAGGCATCACGTCCTTCTATCCTTGGAATCGCTCCCACACGAGGTCCCCGACATCGCGCCCCAGGACTCCGTCTGCAGGTACCTTCTCTATGACATGTTGCCCTTCTTCCCTGTCTTTGTCATTCCTGAAAGCCCATGGAAGCAATTTTCAGCTCCTATCCTCGGCACGAGACCACTCGTGAGATCCATAATGTCCATTCGTGGCTCGCACTCAACTGCTGTATCTGCTTGGACTGTTCCGTACACCCGGTCATCATAGGACATGATGTGGCTACATGTAATGCACACCCATGATGAGCCCTGCTGGACTGGGGACTTTCGGTTCTAGAACGGCACATGTACTGCATGGAAGTATTGACAAGCACCGCATCGACTTCCCCAAGCGAGAGAAAGAGCTGATGGTCAGCTGGCCTCAATCGTCTCATTGCCCTATGCCTCGCCGGGACCCACCGGCACACCAGCTTACCGGCGTCCCTGTCTGCCTGCCTCTATATGGGTGGAGCATACTTACTATCCCCCCTTGCCCTTGACATTACCCTGAGCTAGTCCCGCGATCTACTTACCAGATCGACTCCATCCGTCCCCGTATACCGGCCAGAATACCGAGTGTCCCAAGATGTATCTATCTTCCGTCGTCTAGACTGGCTGTTTCAAGGGACTCTGATCTGCTGGGTCCACCTGCTACGCCCAGCTGCCTTTACCAATCCTCTGGACCACGTTTCATGCACCTCGTATCTCTTTCCAGTTTCTATGTAAAGGAAAGCTTGGCCCCCTTGGTTTGGTCAAAAAAGAAACCAACAAACTCACTTGCTGCCTACTACTCATACGGTGTTAGTCGTTCGTTAAGTGCTTTCCCCCTTGGTCGACTTGACCGGGTTTCCTCTTTTCTCGAGCACTGCGAGCGACGTCGTTACTCTCATTTTCTTCTTATCGTTCTGTCAAGATCTACCACTCCATAATGCTGTCTCTCGTTTGAATAATCATTCCGCATTTGTGTCCTCTTGCTTGTACAGCTACCAAGCTTCTTCGGTTCCCGGGTATCGACCAACTTGGCGACGAACTCGGCGACAGGCGGCGACGTTCATACCAACAAGGAAGACATCGGGTTCTGGCAGTGTCGACATCCCTGAACTGCTGGAAACTGGCTCAGTGGCACACGTAGTGTTTGCGCTCGTGTCGGAATAAAGAAGATCGAGCTGTTTGCGCGGTGTCGAGCTTGGCCTGGCCAATTGCTGTCGATACCCTACCCAGTGGGATCTTTGTTGTTGGGTACGAGCTTTTGTGACACAATCCTGCGGTCAAAGTACATTCACTCCCTTGCTGCAGACAACTGTGCAGATCACGACTTCTTCGCCCCCTTCCCAGCAGCTCCTTCGGACTTCGGCTGCTCCTTTCTTTCGCAAGACCTAGTAGCTGAAGCGAAAAATAGATCAGCCTGCTATTGGGCATTACGTGCGCTGAAACCAGCTGTTGCTCATCAGGGCCAGCCCACGAAAAAGAACGTTACCACAGAGAGCCTTCTCCCGGGTATTAATTTGCTGGAGCTGCAGGTAGCCGCGGTCAACATTGGATTGGTGTTCCGTGCAGGGCAACGGCGACTCTCTATTTGGGGTGTGATTGAACAACCTACTTTTGGCTGTCACTTTGGCGACCCGAGCGCTTGCAACGAACCGAGCTTTCATATCATATTTAGAAGCTGGTCGTCTACCCACCCAGACGACCCATCATCTGCGACATTTGGGGGATAGCTACTCGTCGACTCTACCCATAACACATTCAAGATGGAGTACGACATCACAAAGATGTGGCCGGTGCAAGACGTGAGTCCAAACATTTGACATCGCACCTTCAACGCCGTCCATAAACTGACCGCTTCTTTTCTCTCCAAATAGATCGTGTACACCTGCATTGTTGGTGTGGTGATGCTGGCGGCTCTGCTTGAGTGGTTCTTGTGGGTAGCTGCATTCATCTACTGCCTAGTCAAGGTGTTTCAGAAGGCAGAGCACTGGACGATCCGAGTCCTTGCTGTCATTGTTGGTATCTTTTTCACACTATTCCGGTACGCAAAGCCCCCTTCCAGCTCATCTTCTGCCGTCGCTGTCATGCTGACTCGTCCACTAGTTTTATCTTTTTACCTATTATGGTCGTCACCTTGCCTCTTCCGAGCGTTATTGTTCAATATTACCCCGAGAACATGGTCAGCGTCCTGCAATGGTTTGCCTTCTGGAGTTTTGCTGGTCTCTTGACCGTCCCTTGGCTCTTCTGCATCTACCAGCTCGTCACGCACCAGCTAGGTAGAACCAAGCGCATAAAGCAGGTGCTGGACGAGGTGTCGGCGCCCAAGTGCGTCATCGTCATGCCCTGCTACAAGGAGGACCCCGATGTGCTCGTGACGGCCATCAACTCTGTGGTCGACTGCGACTATCCGCCTTCTTGCATCCACGTCTTCCTCTCCTTCGACGGTGACCAGGAAGACGAACTGTACTTGAACACCATCGAAAGGCTGGGTGTGCCCTTGACCCTTGAGTCGTACCCCAAGAGTATCGACGTCACCTACCGGGCTGCGCGTATCACGGTTTCGAGGTTCCCTCACGGAGGCAAGCGACACTGCCAAAAGATGACGTTCAAGCTTATCGACAAGGTCTACCAGAACTATCTGAAGCGTAACGACAACTTGTTCATCCTTTTCATCGACTCGGACTGCATTCTCGACCGCGTCTGTCTCCAGAACTTTGTGTACGACATGGAGCTGAGCCCTGGCAATAGGAGAGACATGTTGGCCATGACTGGTGTCATCACTTCTACGACCAAATCCCACAGTCTCATCACCCTTTTGCAAGATATGGAGTACGTTCACGGCCAATTGTTCGAGAGAACAGTGGAATCGGGCTGCGGCGCTGTCACTTGTTTGCCGGGCGCCTTGACGATGTTGCGATTCTCTGCTTTCCGTCGTATGGCTAAATACTACTTCGCCGACAAGGCCGAGCAGTGCGAGGATCTGTTCGATTTCGCCAAGAGTCATCTGGGTGAGGATCGATGGCTGACCCATCTGTTCATGATTGGCGCGAAGAAGCGATACCAGATCCAGATGTGCACGTCGGCATTCTGCAAGACCGAGGCCGTCCAAACCTACAAGTCCCTGATAAAGCAGCGTCGGCGGTGGTTCTTGGGTTTCATCACTAACGAGGTGTGCATGTTGACGGATTGGCGCTTGTGGCGTCGGTACCCGATCCTAGTCCTCGTTCGGTTCATGCAGAACACGATCCGGACAACGGCGCTGCTGTTCTTCATCATGGTCCTAGCCATCATCACAACGACCAAGAAGGTCAATGACCTACCCGTTGGCTTCATCGGTATCTCGCTGGGCCTGAACTGGCTGCTGATGGTTTATTTCGGCCTCAAGCTAAAGCGCTTTAAGATCTGGCTCTACCCGCTCATGTTTATTGTTAACCCCTTCTTCAACTGGTACTACATGGTCTACGGCATCTTCACCGCCGGCCAGCGCACGTGGGGAGGGCCCCGCGCTGACGCCGCCACCGCCGACTCCAACACGACGCCCCAGCAGGCTGTCGAGCAAGCCGAAAAGCAAGGCGACGAGCTCAACATCGTGCCGGAGACCTTCATTCCGGCAACCGAGGGCATCTCCACCTCGGCCCATGCCGCCGAGACGGCCGCCGCCGGCGGGGTCAAGCGCAGCCGAAGTAAGGTCATGCCACCCCAACGCGCCGCCGGCAAGTTCACGGCGCCCGAGAAGAAAGCCGACGGCTTCTACGTGCACCCGGAGGAGTCGCGCTTTAGCGTGGGAAACATGCTCGAGGACGGTGGAGGTTCCTCTTCCGGCCCTCGTCGCTACGACCTGCCCCACCGCGACTCCTGGGACAGCTTCATGACGGGTGGCTTTGGTAGCGGTAACGGAGGCGGCCCCAGCGGTACCAACAGCCACGGCGGCATCAGCTCCGTCTACATGCCGCGCCGCGTGGAAAGCATCATGGGCGAGGAGGACCGGCGCAAGTACGAGCTCGCGCAGCAAAGCCAGTACAACCAGTGGATAGCAAAGTCCAAACAGTTCGCCGTCCCGCAACCGGGCCAGGTCTACGAGTTCTCCGAGGCCGAACTCGTCCGCGGCGGGTGGACCGATACTGTCGATACGGCGTACTCGGATTACCCGGGCAGCCACAAGCGGTACGATGACAGCAGCGAGGGGTCGGCTTCGTCGTCGCGAAATGCGTCGCCGGCTCGGCCTGCTGTTACTGCTTCGGAACAACAGGGAAGGAGCCGGGCATCATCAGGGAACCAACAACAAAATCTAAGCCCACATCACGCTAGACGTACCAGCGGCCAACAACCTACGGCGGGTCGGACGGGCCGGAGTCCGCTCGGGCGCGCGAGCTGGGTGCGGACGTCGGCCGCAGAGGAAGAGGAAGGCATGGAGATGGACTCGGCGAGGACGTCGGACGAGGATGGTCGGGCACCCGGTGGCGGCTTGGGAGCGCGGAATAAGGGTCATTAATATGGGGAAATTACAAAACTACAGCATATGGTCTTAATCTCTTTTTAGCCTCTCTTTTAATATGTACTATGGGTATGATGATGGATGGGAAGGGTGAGAGGTCCAAAAAAATTCAAGCCTTATGATTGTTTATCATGGCTGGTGGCATCATCATTCCTGTTAGAGCGCGCGGCATTCACATTCATTGGGTGGGTGTTGCATGGGACGGCACGATGCTTGGATTCATATAACATATTTCATTATCGCATTACTTCTTGCCAGTTGCTCGACTTCCTGATGATATCATCTCGTGCTCCTCCCCTGGCTGCCTAATACGGGGGCTTCTTCTTCACTCGCCTATGTCTCAACTTTGACGGCAAGTTCCAGCAAGCTTGGTCAGACGCGGGCTGGCTATATGGAGGCGTCTCGACGTCCAATGTCCACGTGCGCTGGCGCAGTGTGCTCGAGGCCAAGGATTTGGACAGTGTTCACTGTAACCAGCGTCTGGAGCCCCTGAGGATCTCCGGGCCTGTAAGCGCGGATAGATCTAGGATGGGAGTCCGCTTCGCCACTCAGCAGCGCGGATGGAGAGATGCCCGTTGACTCGTATAGCCGCACTACGAAGGAGTAAGGGAACCTGATGCGGTAAGATCAAGAGTTGCCTTGGGAGCGGGGAGTGTATCCAAGAGGATACATTCGATGCTAATGGCTTTGCTTTACCAGACATACAGTGTTACTTCTTCTCATCCTTCGGGCCAGTCATTCGATCGATGGTGGTGATGATTAAGCTTACGCAGGCGCGCTGTATCTTTCTGCGCCCTTCCTCTATTGCAGGCAATGAGTTGACAGGCAACTTGTTCACTTACTCAGCGGCCTTAAAATAGCAGGCTGAACTCTGGCTAAAATAGGGGCTTACGAAAGGTTTACCTTAGGTGGTGGTGCTCTCTGACATGAACATCATGCCTGCCCGCTTGTCGTTGCTCTGGTACGGGATTCAAGCCCACCCGAACCTGTCACCGCCTCGTCGTTGTTCGAATGCACATGCTTGCTTACTTGCTTATAGGTAAATATGGCAGGCGTCTAGCAGGTATGCCCCCCGTGGGGCAGGTGGTTGGGCAAAGGAGAATATCCGACTTTGAACAGCGGGCCAGGCGGGTTTGTCTTGGGCCTGCCACTCACGCCCGGCGAGGATCGTTTGCTTTTGACGTATTCAGTGGAGTGGAAAGTCATGTTGTTTACATATGGCCGGCTTTTTGTTTCCTTCTCTCCTCCGCAAGACGTTAGATGTGGATGATGATGTGGGTTAATGCTCGGGAGCGGATCGGAGCACATGCATTTCTACAGCATCACAGCGGGACGCTCTCAATAACCCCTCCACACATAGAAAGAAAGGGAGAATATGTAAAAAGGTGCCACTTGTTGGGTAAAGACATTCATTACTGGTCGCAGTCCTCCCAAAGTTCATCTTTGGTACGCACATTTCAAGCAGCTTAATGGTAGGTGTTGTATGCAGAGAAACACCTTCCTGATCCAGCCAGTGTAACCTGTATCTGTCTGTCAGATAGTATCGCGCAAGGAGAAACCTTTCCCGAAAGCCAAAAGAAAATA
The DNA here is from genome assembly GCA_006508115.1 of Apiospora malaysiana. NCBI lineage: Eukaryota > Fungi > Ascomycota > Sordariomycetes > Amphisphaeriales > Apiosporaceae > Apiospora > Apiospora malaysiana. Next base: position 273,437 of record QUSE01000036.1, read on the forward strand.
ACCCGTCAATTATTGCTGACGACGACTGTGCCTTGCCCAAGATGCTAAGATGCCTGACGTTGGTTTCAAGATGATAAGTTTTCTCACCCAAAGTCGTAAACTGTCCTGGTCGAACCCCATCTTGCCAAGTGCCCCTCCAAACGGGCAGGTGTGGCGTCATTGTCTCCGAAAAAGCCCCAGCCGTCGTCCGAAATGCGAGGGGAGAAAACGAGGAAGAAAAGAATCCTAACAAACCCAAAAGCGGGCAACAGACGGGATCCAAGGCCCAAGGAAGGGATCATGGATGGGTTGCCGCGCTGCTCATGAGACGATGCTTGTGCCAAAAAAAAAACCACATTGAAAAACTTCAAATAAACGCTTGGCTACGTCATTCCTTTCTTTCCTCCACGGTAGTTCTGGGGAAGGATCCCAGTTACTTGAAACATGCGGGAAAATATTTCTCTTGGATTTGATCCTTCGCAGAGACGACTGCGTGTAGGGAGAGGAGAGAAATCCACATACATTGCCGACCAATTCAAGGACGGGTTGAATACCAATACCGACTCGGGATGAATGGAACGGTAATATTTTGCCCTGTCTGTCAAGCCGTCCAGAATGGTCTTTTCTCCTTGTACGCGCAAGACTGCGACCCTTATTAATCTATTGGGTGGCCCGTGGGTAAGAGAAAGTTACAGGGCCAAGCAATGAGCGACCGCCGACAAAGTGAGAGCAAACGACGAATGAACGAACGGCTCGCTTCGCAGGTAGTGCGCTGCAAAGGCCACCAAAGACAAAACGGCTGGCCAGGGCTCTACTACTATGTACGCGGCTCAATTTTTTTTTTTTTTTTTTTTTTTTTGGCAAAGCAGGGCAATCAATCTATGCACATACCCAGCTAGTTAGATACGGAGGCAGGGTGCTAGTGGCATTAGCTGCCGTCTACCTAACCTAGGTGCTGGGTTGTTCCCCATTTCAGCAGATGGAGAGATGGAAGAACCCCATAGCAGTGGGCCAATGGATGGATAGATTCCATAGCAAATTGCAACTCTACGAAAGAGCAAAGCCGGGTTTCTTGCGCTTGCGCTCCTCCTTCCCCCCTTTGGAAGTATTGAACGGGGGGCTGGCTGGCGCGCTGGAGGGTGCCCTGGACTCCCTATGTGAAACATCGCGAGAGCGAGGGTAATAAGGGCGTGCAAGTACCAGCCCCTTCTGACTTCTGGTCTGACCGCCTGCCGCTGGTAAGTCGTTACTATGGAGAAAGAACTGGTTCATCCTGACATGGGACAGGATATACTGCGAGCATATGACTTGGAAAAGGGGATGACCAAGCTGCGTTCCCCATATCGCTGTCTGTCTGTCTGTCTGTCTGTCTATCTGCCTGGCTGTGTGATAAGCTATTGACCGATAGATAGTGCGATATTGATAAGGTCATGGACGAAGACTGCGATGAGGGGAAATGCGATGGAAACTATGGGATATGCAGGGTGGGTGGTGGTAGTATGACGACTGTGTTACAGTGTCCCTTGGCGGCATCTGCCAATTGCCGCAGCAGTCCCAGTCCCAGTATCTGCAAGTGGAAATCCCGACGGAAGCTGGGAACGATGCAAACAATGAATGAAGCCAGCACAAAGGCCCTTTTGTCATATCTACGGAGTACGGAGTATTGATTTGCATGCAATGCCGACCCAACCGGGAAGCAGGAGGGGAACCAAGGAGTTGGGACAAAGCCGTTAGACGACTTGCTAAACCACTCTGATACTGGCCACTGTATTTCCCAAGACCGTGATAGGTAGACATAATGCCTAGAAAGCTTGAAAGCCGGCCTTGAACCGTGGTTCTGACTTTTTGGCGATTCGATCCATCACCAAAGAGTGGTGCGAGTGGTGCGGGTGTGGGGAGATTACGTATGTTTGCATCCCCCGACCCGACTTGACTCTGGTCATGTTATCTGTAACCAACCTTGGCCGGGCTCCATATGTTGTGCGTGTGGTTGTCAAAAAAGGGAGGAGCTCGGGGGTTCCCTTGCATATATCAGCGTATTATCGTGTTGTCTGGAGAAGATCCCCGAGTCGTGTGTGTACGTGTAATGTGTGAGGGAATGAATGCAGTGCAACATGGTTGATGGGCAAGGAAAAAGAGACAGTTCAGGAACAACGTGATACGAGTCTCGTTTGTTATTGACCTAGTTGGTTGACTGGCCTGGCAGCAGAGCCAGTCTCAGTACAGAGTAGTCATCTGCACCACCGATACGAATCTTCGTGTCTATCGGCTTGGCAACGAACCTCTCTAGCTCTTATCGCTAGCTAGTTGATGGAAGAGACAAGATTGCAGGGCCTGCAAGTCGCTGCAAGTTGTTGCAAATCGCTGCAAGTCGCTGCTTTGCGGGCGTGTGATTGGACTGAACGGGTGGTCTAGTGTCGGCGAGATTCGGTGTTGACCGAGCACAAGTTGAGGAGTAAGTGCAGCAGTACAGCAGTAGCGCAGTAGCGCAGCAGCTGCAAAGCAAGCCATCCACCATGCTGTTTCTGGAGTGGCTAGATAGCCATTTCCTTACTGTAGGTGCGCTTTTTGCAGCGGCTTTTTGGCAGTGCCAGGACTGGTGCCAGGGAGCCCAGCAAGCCTAGTACGCCTAGCTGGAGGAGTTTCCTAAAAAAGAATTGCTTTGCTTTTGGGCTGCCAAGGTTGCCCCCGGAGACCCCCAGTTTTAGCTCCACTCCCTGCATCTCTTTATCCTTTCGCTTCATTGCCCGCGAGCATGGGTGCATGGGTGCATGGATGCGAAGGGCGAGGAGGCAATCGATTGATTGATTGATTTGGGGAGCGTGGTGCGTGGTGCGTAGTACGTGGGAGGCACTAGAGGCTAACCTAGAGACTAGTACCTATGTACAGTTATTAGAGAGGGCGAAAAAAAAAAGAGCACTGGGAAAGAATACGGAGACAAACCTCTAATTACCTATCCATCCGCAATCCTACCATGCGCAAAACACTCCCACCTCAAAAACCACACTCGTTCTACAAGACTTGACTTGATGATCCTCTCTGACGTTAGATCTCTCCCGATCGCACTCTTGACTTGAGTAACCCAGATCCGCCGTTCGCTTCTTCCCATTCTTCCACCTTCGCTTTCTTTATCAATTGATTGAATCCATTTGACCTACTACTACTACTAAAAAAAGAGTACCGGTACTGCTACTACTACTACTGCTATACTTTGCCTATTGGTACCCCCTTTCTAATTCCCCAAGCCACCCCAAATCACCTGTAACCCCCGAACGCGTAATCACTTCGCATTCGTTGACTCGCCAGGGCAAGCAACGCAACATCAAAACAAACCACCTTGCGATTGATACGCTTGCCTATCTCGCTCGATTCCAATCCATCCCACCTTGTACCCTCAACACCAGAGATATTCTTGTTACCGTCTACCTGCCTGTCTGTCATGCTGTCCAGTTGATCCGAGGCCCCTGCTCTCTCACTCCTAGCCGCTTGCGCATCCGCCTAGCAACGGGGCTATCTCCGACAACATCGCCATCTTCTCTCTCGACGCCTATCACAATCCAGTACAATGGGGAAATCAAAACGTAAGAACCCAATCTGCACTCACGCAATGCGATGGATATCGCGGCTGACTTTTGGAATCCCGGAATAGACCGTTGGGGTGTAATCCTTGACGCCGGCTCCTCCGGCACCCGCCTGCATATTTACCGATGGAAAGATCCTGCGCGCGCCGCAAAGCACGCCGATCTGGAAGAGTTACATACATTACCGAAGCTCAAGACAGAAAAGAAATGGACCAAGAAGATCAGACCGGGCATCTCCACCTTTGGTGAGCGCCCGGAAGATGTGGGTGAATACCTGAGGGATCTGCTCGAGCACGCTGTCAATGTCATCCCCGAGGAGATGCATCCCGATACGCCCATATTTCTCATGGCCACAGCCGGCATGCGACTATTACCGCCGCGGCAACAACGCGCAGTCCTCGCCGAAACCTGCGCCTACTTCCGACAAAATACCGAGTTCTCCCTGCCAGATTGCGACAAACATATCCAGGTAATCCCCGGCGACACCGAAGGGTTGTATGGCTGGATCTCGGCCAACTATTTGCTGGGCGGCTTCGACGACCCGAAGGGACACGCGCATGGCAAGGACCATCACACCTACGGCTTTTTGGACATGGGTGGCGCTTCCGCCCAGATCGCCTTTGCCCCGAATGCAACCGAATCGGCGAAACACGGGGAGGACTTGAAACTACTGCGCCTGCGAACACTGAATGGGGAGTCGACCGAATACAAGGTGTTCACGACCACGTGGCTGGGTTTTGGTGTCAACCAGGCCCGCCAACGATACGTAAAAAACCTGGTCGAATCGTACCTCATCGATGGTGAACATGAGGTTCCGGACCCATGCATGCCCAAGGGACTGCGAACGACAGAAAGTGACACATTCATCAAAGGCACCGATGACAAGCTGGTGCTAGTCGGAACGGGCTTATTCGACCAGTGCAAGCAGATGGTGAAACCTTTGCTCGGAAAGGACAAGCCCTGCAAGAACCAGCCTTGTCTTCTGGATGGCCAGCATGTTCCCGCCATCGACTTTGACGTGAACCACTTCGTCGGGGTTTCGGAATACTGGCATACGACGCACGGTGTCTTCGCAGACAAGAACGAAAAAGCCTACGACTTCGCCACGTATCAGAAGAAGGTCATCGATTTCTGCAGCCAAGACTGGAGGGATATTGAAGAGGGCCTCGAAACACGAAAGAAGGATCACTCTCGCGACGCCCAAGAGGCCTGCTTCAAGGCTTCTTGGTTGATCAACGTCCTACATGAAGGAATCGGTGTTCCCCAACTTGGGGTCGATCATACCTCGGACGCGACTGGCAATGCCACCAAGGAAATCGGCGAAGCAGCCAAGGAAAAGGGATTCCTGGACGCATTCCAGGCTGTCGACAAAGTGAATGACGTTGAGGTTAGCTGGACGATCGGCCCCATGGTTCTTTACGCTGCTGGCCAAGTGCCACCTCGTGATACGATCAAAGAGCTTCCCGTCGGGTTTGGTGCCAACGTTAAAGGTATCCCTGCCGACTGGCAACATGCCGGCTCCAATTGGACAGCGCTGCCCTTCGACGGTGACGATGATGGCTGGACCGAGGATCTGACCGAGGATCTTGTCGATCACGTTAAAACCAAATCGGGCTCGGGCTTCCTCCTATTCTTCCTTGTATTATTACTTCTATTCCTCATCTTCAGGAAACGGGACCGGAGGATGCGCCTGTACACTCGAGTCAACGCCTTGTTCCGCCGCCAGCACCGCCGACCCAGCAACCCGCGCAAGACCAATCGTGGAATCTCGGCCCTGGCCGGAAAACTCTTTGGTCGTCCCTCACACTCGTACGAAAGAGTCATCGAGGAAGGCGATGCTGCGCAGTTTGAGCTCGGTGACGTGGACTCGGATGAGGCTGAGTCTGACAGCAGCGGCAGTGTTCGCCAAGGGCGCACCTCGGGCTTGGCTACTCCCAAGAACAACATGCACGCCTTTGACGACCTGCGCAAACAACCCTATCCAGTCAGCGCCATTGACCGAAGTGGCATGGTGGTGCGGACTGAAAGCCGTGAACGGCTGGTGCCTCAGATGCTCAACGCTGGCCGCCGCAGCAGAGCTGGCAGTCCAACGAGACTGAAGAGCCCTCTGATGAGTCCCTTGAATGAAGACTAATTCTTTTTCTCTCACACCTTTTACCACTTATTATACTTTTTTTTTGAAAAACCCTCTTCGATATCACACATGCTGGGGATGAAGCTTACGCGGAGGTCTATACGTTTTAGCGGGCATGGGCTAGGAGTTTTTTGTTGGCTTACTATACATACATGTACAATGCTTATTGTACGGCGTTTTGGACGAAGACATGGAGCATTATGGGAATGATACTACCATTGATTGGGTTCATGTTTTGATGTCCAAAACTATTCATGGGGGGACGAAACGCGTTTTATTATCGGCTGTGGTTTTGGATTCTTCTTTAGATCAAATACCCCCCACACGATGTTCTGAAAGGGAGGAAGGAGTTTTACGACTTGAGAAACGAAGGCTCAAGATACAGATTTGGTGTGGTTTTTTAGTCCGAAGTAGTCGGCCAATCCTGTGAGGCCCTTAGAGGCCTTGCTATCAACATTGCATGATACAAAACATTTGAATAAGCCTTTTTTTGATTTTAGAGTATGTGACCGTCTACTGTCCGACTTGCGCGTTGATTGAGACATGCAACATCAACCAATCCTTCCGAGTCTGCTTGGTACAGTTGCGCTCTACTTGTAAGTTGACAAGAATGAGTATCTCTGCAGTAGCCCCTTATTGTTCTTACACACTGCACCCCCCAGCCGGTGGTTCTAAACGCGGCTTTGTCTCGAGCATTAGAATGCGTTGCGTCTTTTTTGGAGGGCACTCCCAGCCCTACATCCCATTACCATATAGTCAGTAACTTAGAGAGAATTGGATGGCTTCATTCATAGGAGAAACAACACATGAGACGCTATTAGTCACCTGTCAGAGAGTCTATATCAGCCCCCAATTAGATCACCAGTCAATTCATACCATATCCGAGTTATCACCATCGTTCCGAGCATATATGAAGTGGCATAGGTTGAGTCATCTTGAGTTGGGGCTCCATGGTGATAGGGCCAAGCGTCACGATATCACGTCAACTTGATTGCTTTCACACTCTGACAATGAGGCTCGATGGACGAAACATTCATCTTCGGTCATGAATCTGGCATCATACTTCAAATTGATGTTTCAGTGTGTGCCGGTAATGGTTCCAAGTGAACAAATCGTCAGGCATCTTGCCCATGTCCAATGGCTAATGTACACTTCCAACACGAATGCATTGAGGATACGGGAGAAGGTGTTTCTCGTGCTCTTCTTTATGCCCACTTGCAACCAGGTAATTCCCTTCCTCCTTTTCTTTTCTTTTCTTCTCTTCCCTTCCCTTCCCAAGACACACAGTTTTGCCCGGCTTATACGACTCTTCCATGTACGCAGGCAGCTCGCAACCTCACACACTCCCTTTAGCACCCAACACAACTAACTACCTCACACGTCCGACACCCAAAGACGAACACACCCAGACACAGTTCCTCTTAAACCAAAGCCAACATGTTCTTCCCTGTTGCTGCCGTCGTCGCTCTCCTCGCCCTCCTTCTGGGTAATGCGCTCCCAGGCGGTTTCGCCCTGGCCCTGCCTGCATCTCCCTCCTCCAAGGCTCCCGCCCGACGTGATGACCGGGACACTGACTCGGGCCCGGGCTGGTTTACCATTTACTGGGGCAAGAAACAAAGCCCGTGGTGGTGGCACTGGCACTACACCTTTGTGCCGGACGACGCCGACGGCAACGAGTGCAACCAGGTCATGAACTCCCCGGGCCTCGGGACAAGCGACGACGTCAGCAAGCAGCACTGGGGCGCGCGCTTCAAGGGCCGGGCCGACGAGCCCGATCTGCTCGAGTGGAACTCTCCGGCGACTGCGCATTACAGTAAGGACTTTGCCTTTTATTACTTGGGGGGGGGGGGGGGGGGGGGGGGGGGGGGGGGGGGGGGGGGGGGGGGGGGGGGGGGGGGGGGGGGGGGGGGGGGTGGGGGGGGGGGGGGGGGGGGGGGGNTTCCTGTTTTTTCCAAGCCCCCCCCCCCCCCCCCCCCTCTCTCTCCTATTTTCCGTCTTGGTCTAACCCTCTTCTTCTTCTTCTTCTTCTTTCGGGTAGCCCTCTACAAGGACCGAGGGTACACCATCTGGGGCCTGGATGGCAAGAACCATGGGTCCTGCCATGTCGACCACAGCGTCACTTACTCGTGCGAATGGCCCAACTGGCCGGGGTACACGCTGTCGGGCGCCAGTGCCTTTCGCTGTCTCGCGAGCGATATCCAGATTTGGCCCACTACCAACTGGCCCAAATTGAAGATGATGTTGCCTGGAAACCACACCGGGGGAGCGGAACACGGAATGGGGGAGGGATCCAACATAACGAGTCTGTTCTGAGTTGGGTATGTGGGAGATAACTGACTGCTCGGAGTAACTAACTGGCTGGCTTGTTTTTTCCGCCCCCTCTCTCTTTCCCTGCCAATGTGAGAGATAAAGTACAAAGTATCAATTGGGGAGGAAGCGATGGCTGGTTGGTCTCGAGAGTCCATTCGGTATAGAAACACATGGTATCTACGGGGTGAGGAGCGGCGGATTCTTCCAATGGTATTTTCAAGTTCAAGTTGATGACAGTTCCTGATTCGGCTCATGTGCTATTCACGTCTGTCATTTCAATTTGTCGTAGAGTACAGACACCATTACTCATGCGAACTACTTTCTTCTCTCTAATGAATATGTGATATGTGAACAGTGTAATTGAAGATTGCATGGTAGTAGAAGTCGCGCTAGGAGGACGTCAACAGCTCTTGCAGAGAATTTTCCTTCATGTCAGGTATTACTACAGTGGTGGGCGCCTATCTACCACGTCCAAAGCACTCCAACCAAGTTTGGTTTCGGGAGTGCTTGTTTGCCGTCACTTGTTTTGGCCTTCCTAGGGCGGGTTCATTAAACTCAAACACGGAACTCAAACACGGAACTCAAACTCTGGCTGCCGCCACCGCTTTCTGCGAGAGACTTGACTTGTGTTTGACGCAAGCAGACAGTTGCCCGTTGGGCACTGGATGACATCCTGACATCCATTGGGGCAACCAATCACTTCAAGTTCGAAGTAGGAGGTTGCGCCATCCATTTGAGTGACGTATGATGCAAAAGGCATCAGTCAGGTGCCCGACCCGCCAAGTTCGATTCGGTTGGACGGACCTCAGTCAATGCACTTGCCCGGTGTTCAGACGCAGTTGTTTCTGATAAATATGAGCTACCCCTACTTGACAGAGCATCAGGACATGGAATAGGGGTAAAGTCCCGGAAGCAACACCAACAGAGGTCTCAAATTGACTGGTAAGGCATCCGACTTTGCACCTGGCCCAACATGGAATTGAGATGATGACTGTCATGTTCAATTGATAATTGGCCGAGTACCTAATCTGACTCGATTGATTCACAGCTACTCAGGGACCTTGTTGGCCCCTTCCTCCCCAAGTTTTGGCTCGAAGCTCCGGTCGACTTCGTCAGCCCAATGCGGGCGCGAGTCGAAGGTAAACTGCAGGATCTCGGGCCGCTGGTAGTGGCCCGCCGCATCGATCCAGACCTTGACCGCACCGAGCTGCGCGAAGTCCACCTCGGCCAGCACCAACTTTTCCTCGGCGCCGCTATGCGGGCCCGCCAGGTACGAGCAGAACGGATGCAGGATCGACGACCAGCCACCCCCCACCTTCACCAGGTCTTGCTTGCCGCCCAGATTTTGCTCCATCCAGTCGAGACAGGCCTCGTCAACATAGTTGGAGGCCGTCACCACGAATACCTGCGCCGTGAGGGCGTGCGCCTTCATGAGGGCCTCGATTTGGGCGTCGGCCACGGCCTCGAACCCGGCCATCGTCGACAGAGCGGGCCATGCCCCCGCGTGGATGTGCTGGTGCTGCGCGATCAGCGCCTGGCGCGCCCCGTTCATCGTGTGCTCCCAGCACGCGAGACCGCCGAGGTTGCGTCCGCCGAGCGACGGTAGAGGCCAGTTCCGCAGCGTGCTGCCGTCGCCCTGGGCCCAGACCATCCGCTCCACGAACGTCGGCTGCAGCTTGCGGTGAACGCCTAGGATGGTCCCGTCGCTCTCGACGGTGACTTGCGAGTTGAACAGGGTGTACCCCCGCGCCATGCGCTCCGAGATGCCGAGGCTGATGGCCACGCCCCCTCGCCGGCAGGCGGCTTGGATGGGGCCCATGTCGTCATTGTTGCTCTCGACGACCACGCTCTCTTCCGCGTATTTGGCTAGCGCACCCACTTGCGCCAGCGGGGGGTAGCATTCAGTGAAGTACTACACAGTGTGTCAATGGCCTAGGTTCAAACCGCAGCCCCGTCATCTTTGTGTAGTAGCTAGGGGAAGAAGGAGAAGAAGAAGCGAACTGACTGGATATCCAGGTATGAACGTCTCGGGGAATACGAGCAACTTGATTTCCTCCCGGGCGGCTTGTTCGATAAGACGAATCACTTTCTTGATGGTGGCCGCCTTGTCCATGAAGACAGGGGCTGCATGGGCTGCCGCCACCTTGAACTTGGTATCGCTCGGCGCCATTGCCTGAAATATGTTTTGGGTAAGTGCTAACTTTCTGTTCTCGGTGTGATGGATGCACGATAGAGTTGAGAAGGGATGAGAAGACTGACAACAGCAGTAGATGACGGAAATTGGAGTAGTTAGGGGTTCAAGAAAGCCAAGCCAGCCTCAAGCTTTCTCCGTGATGTGCGGGGTACCGGTCAGAGCAGACGCATTCGACATATAATTCAGGCCAATGAAAGATGGTATGTACTTCCGCTACCGCGGTTGACCACCCCGTCGCCGAGAATAATAAGTCCATAGATGGGCTGATAGGCAACTCGTCTTGCGCCCCACTAAAATGAAATAGGGGTACTACGGTCCAAAGCCAAAAGGGGTGATGAACACAACAACACTCAATTGGAAAAAAAGAAACAAAAAAACAGCCTAAAGTACAATACTGTATGGACGAAGAGGCGTGAGTTACTCCTCGGTTCCCATCATCTACAATAAACGCCAACGCCCTGCCGCCACTGCAGACATCGTATATAATTAGATGTATCTCCACCTTCACTTGCCCCCAGCTTGCCAAGCCCCTCTAGCCCTCATTCAGGCCTTATCCTCAGGCCCTTCCTTTTCCTTTTCCTTTTCTGATTCGTCATCCGATTCTTCGTCCACTTCCTGTTCCTTAGGGTCTTCGTCCGCGTCGGCCATTCCGTCGTACCCCGGGTCGTTGCCACCGTCTGGTGGGTGCTGAGGCGTCTGCTGCTGCTGTTGCTGCGGCAGTTGCTGCTGACCCGCAGCACCAAAACGTCCATCTTGTTGTGGGTAGAGTGGCTGGCCATGGCCGCGTTCGTTCTGATTCGAGTTGTTCAGCATCAAGTCGGCCGGGTTCACGGTCTGGATCTGTGGGTCTATAAGGGCATTGAGGGGGCCATTCGGATTCTGGTGGCCTGTCGGGATGCCCTGGCCCATGGCGGTCGCCAGCGCCGCGCCCTCGGCCGGTGAATTGTTGCCCATGTACATCGGAGCTGCTTGCGCGAATTGGGGCTGTGCAGCATTGCTACCCGGCTGTTGTCCATAGCCACCATACTGCTGCTGCTGCTGCTGTTGTTGCTGATAATAGCCACTATATGGTGGTTGCTGCTGCTGAGGAGGCAATTGAGCTCCCCCATACGCATAACCAAACCCAGTCGAAGGGGTTGGGGTTCCGTAGTACGGAGGCGGGCCCGGGCTGCTCTGGGGCGCGAGTGAAGTGTTCATGGGACCGTACCCCTGCCCTTCAACGGGCTGGAAGGGGTTCACGTTGGCGGCGGCGACATTTTGGCCCGGGTTGAAGTAATTGGCCTGTGGCGGCGAGGGCGGCGACGGGTACAGCGGTTGCGCGGGCGGTGTGTTTCCGTGCTGGGGCGGCGAGCTGGAAAGAGGGGCCGGCGTGTTGTAATACCCCGGCAACCCGGTCGCGTACCAGGGATATGGTTGTCGAGGGGGTGACTGGGCCTGTAGCTGTTGCACGCACTGGTTCAAGATCTGCCCCTGCGCTTCCAGCATTCGCTGTTGCTGGCCCATGCTCTGGAAGATCTGGTCCTGTTGCAGTTGTATATGCTGGTTGATCTGTTGACTTCGCTCCATCTGGGTTTGCGCCGGCGCTGGGTTGGCCAGGACTGGTGCCGGGCCTTGTTGGTTGACGGCGCCGTAGATTGGGTTTCCTGGCAGTCCAGGGGGCTGGAGCACTGCACCGAGCTGTGGCTGGGCTAGACTTTGGTTCTGCTGAGCAGGTGGTACTACGATATGGGGAGCAGGCCTTTGCGCTGGAGGCCAATATGGCTGAGGGACATTATTCTGAACTTGCCAGTTCCGGTTGTCTATTTGGTACTGGGCAGGGTCAACCCAATCGCGTCGTGCATTTGGGACGAAGGCTACAGGCTCCGGTGGTTAGTATACCTTCATGGGACCCAGAGACACAACAAGCATCTGGTAGATTGAAAAGGGGGTTGGGGGGAGGGAGGCGTCGTGTGACTTGACTTACGCATGATTTGACCGGGTGCCGGGTTGTTGTTGTTAAGCTTGACATCAATATTAGTACACATGGTGCCAGCCTTGTCCTCTCATCACCAAACAAGTCCAAATAAGGCATGACCCAGAAGGAGAGGAAAAAAGAGAAGGGAACTCACTCCATCCACACTGAGATTTCGCACACGTGCTATCCTCCACCCAAGAGAAGTGTTTCCTGGGAAGTTACCATTGTCCTCTACATAATCTTCCAGCTCCCTCTGAAGAATGTCTCTTAGATTATTGAATCGACGTCTTCATATGATAGTCGTCAGCAAAGGGTCAACTCCATAGATGCGAGTGAGAACGAAATACAGGAGGGGAAAAAACACAAAGTGAAGTAGAAGGAGGAATATAGAGAAGAAGGGAGGGGATTTGACTGACTGTGCGCTCTCTTGGCTGACCGTGTGACCACGAAGGGCCATCTCGCCCACAGCAAGACCCCAGTCGCCACGGACGGTCAATGTGCCGTCGACGTTCTGATGGATGATACATCGTAAGAGTATAGACACGAGGAAAGCGTTCTTTTGTTGATCGTCCCAGCTGTACCCGGGCCTCTTGATTACTGGTCGCCCCAGCCACCCGTCGTCCAGATTTACCTGCAAGGTAACCCAACCAGGAGGACCACCGCCGGGAGGACCGCCGCCGGGGGGTCCGGGTGGACCAGGCGGTGGCGGCCCTCCTGCACCTCCTGCGCCCGCTACTGCTGCCATTGCGTGGGAGAAATGGATGTGTCCTGGTTTTCTAGTACTATAATTTAGTGATTTATTTCGTGAGCTCGGTAGCTAACCGGTAAGCGATGTTGTGTCAACTAGTTAGTGGTTGATAATCAAATTGAAAAGGATGTGGTAAATAGTATAAGATTCTTGAGAAGAGAGGGTATGTGAAGAGAATTTCGATTGCAGACTGGAGACATGATGCTAAACATGTCAAAATTATACCCTGCTCAATGAGCTCGACTGATATCCGTTTGCAGGCGCCGCATCAACTATCCTTCTCCTTGTCTATACAATGAAAAGTCGAGGTCTTCTTTCAACCCATCAAAGCATTTATCAACTCGGCAAGTGGTGAAAGAACTGGTGGACAATGAATACTCCCAAACCAAAACTCGACACCGGTAACAATGAATGTCCTCGTACATTGGGTTAGGGCCGTTTCTCGGAACATGTTCTAGTATTTGGTCTTTGTTATTGGCAATTTTCCAGAGGGAGGCCAATACATAGTCCTGTAGAACACATAGAAGTTATCTTTTCCTGACTTTGCTTTAAAATTAGCCGCCACACATATAAAAAATATCACAGTGAGAACGTTGCTTCCAGATAACCAGAATATGAAACACAGATAGCTCAGCAGGAAGTATACGGTTACTTGAAATATGGTTGTTGATTATCTCCGTTTCGACTGCTATTCTGAGGGTGAATGGATTGCCCAGCCGTGAGTTTTGCTGCCTCGGCAATATAACGCAGAAAAGGGGTAAGAGTAAAGAAGAGAAAACTCCATTTCAAATGATGGTTCATACCACATATGACCAACATAAACTAACCATTCAAGAATAATAGCTATTATAAATGTGTAGACTTTCGAACAAAAACATAGTCACATTTCTGGACCATGAGAACAATCAACTCCTATCCCGCAATTCTAGATATAGCTAGTCACGACAGAACCCGTGACAGCAAAGCCCCACGATCTCAAAAGGCAGGTTACTCGGAAACCCAGCGGCGTGCATCTGAAGCCCGTGGATCCAGAGGAGGACGTCCATCTGCAGGTCCTCGCCGAAACGCACGGGATCGCGGGCGTGCTGGTACTGGAAGCGGAGCTTGTCGGGATCAAGGAGTTTGCCAACCCTCACGGCCATGTCATTGTCATCACGGCTGTTTATCGGATAGGGGGTTTGGACATCCGAATCCGAGCCCATCACCTGCAAGATGCAGTACGAGCCACGGGGATGGAAGCGGGAATTTTCAAAGAGAGGTATCGCGGCCGGGAACTGCCACTCAACCACCTTGACAGCCACGGGGTTCAATCCCTCCGTGTAGCCCCGACGCCGCCGGTCGGCAGCATCCCCGCCGTCAAACCAGGGGAAGAATGCAGCGCCGCAATCGGCGACCAGCCCGGGCACCGACCGCGCCGTGGTCAGATAAGCGACCCTGTGCCGAGGCGGCGTCTCGCAGAGCCGGAACTGGAGCCGCCGCCCGTCCGACGGGTTGGTCGCGATCAGGTCCATCTGCTCGAGGGGCTGACCCGCGTCGAGGCACGCGAGGGCGAGGACCTCGAGCTGCGTGGCGAGGGCGGGCGCGTACTCGATGGCGACACGGCGGACCGCCAGCGAGGCTGCGAGGAACAGCGGGTTGGCCGGCGACCGCACCGACAGGCCCCAGCGGAACGTGCCGGTCCAGCGCAGCGTGTCGTAATCGCGGTGGAAGCGCGTGATGCGGGCCGCGGTGTAGTCCTCGACGGGGGTCGAGTCGCGCTCCCAGGCCGAGTCGCCGCCGAGGCTGCGTTTGAGGAGGGCCTGGTCCAGGGCGATGGGCTGGTAGTACCGGCCGAGCTCTTGGTAGGCCTCGAAGCACGTCAAAAGAACAGAAGGCAAAACGGACGAAGGCGAAGAACAGGAGGATGATGACAATGACGAAGACTTATGAGTGCTGTCGTCGTGATCTAACACGTAGTGCAGCCACCAGTCTCCGGGCGGCACCCAGTTCCTCACGTCGATGTTCGGCTTGAGCCTCATATCAACAACGCGATGGGGAAGTGTAAACCGCCATATTTTGTAACGGATCTCCGGGGGAAGAAGGACGAATTGGTGGAACTCAGAGGGCATGATGGTCTAGCCGTACAACAGGGAATTCGGCACGTCGAAGACTCTACAACCAGGAAATAGCAAAACGCCCTGCAGACCAGCGGGCAACTCGACGGCGCAACATCACGTATTTGCAACCCAAAGATTAGGTCATTATATTCAATCAATGGCCATCAAGGTTGGTTGATCTGCTACTCAACGGCAAGTTTGATTGGCTTCTGGCCATGCCGATAGACTGGGTTTGCCATCAAGGTAGCTAGATTATTGAAAATTGCCTAAACAGGCAGTCAACTAGAACATTTGCATGTCAACAATGATTGTTGCAACCTTTGGAGTTAGCAAGTCAAGAAATTCGAATACCCCTTTTTAAGATGGTATGCCATATTGGTATGTTGAGCACATGACTGGGGTTGGGGTTGGGGCCAATCCTCACAGTTTGCGCCGTGCATCGTTGCCATTTGATTGAGTGAGGCTTGTTGATCGATTGCACCTGACCGGGGTTCACGGCTGCGGAACGACCATCCTTTTTCGTCCGGTTCTGTCTTGATAAGTCTCTAAGAAGATGCGCGGCGACGGGCATCTCGCCGTTGACATTAATGGTTCAAGACGAGTGCCTGCCTGATACTTCCGGCACAGCCCCTGGCCAGAGGCACAGCATGCCCTGCTGTGTCTCGGTGCAGTAACCCCTGTGCTGTGGTAGCAACGGCCTGTGAAGGCTTCAGGGGCTTGATGGCGTCATGCCGTCTTGGCGGCCCTCTCGAAGAAACGAACGGTCCCCTGAAGAACGCAACAGTCGGTTCTGCGCACAAATAAGACAGGTCTTGAGCTGGCTGCGAATGATGGCGAAGGAGAGGCAGAGCAAGCAATTATATGGCCAAATCGTGTCTGGATCCGAGTCCACAGGGTCGAATAAGACATTAATCATCCATCATCAAATCGTGAAGGATTGGCGTGATGCGATAATCTGTGGGCTCTGACCGATTTTCCCTTCACCCTGATTGAAACTTGGTTTCATCTATCAGATATCTTCCAAGACAGACCAACAGGCAAGATAGCCGAGGAAGAAGAAAACTGCTCTCGGGCCAAAGGCAGGACAGAAACACAGAAAGCAAGCAAAGGCCGACTTACGGATTACCCGATTAGGGCGTAACGAGCACCATGCTGTCAAAGATTGGAGTGCGCTGGCGTTTGGCGTCTCGACTTTCCGTTGAAACTTCAATTAAATCAGCGGCCCAATCGCGTGGGTTCCACATGCCCAGGGGACCGGAGCCAGGGGCAACTGGGCTAAAATGCGCCAGGGGCTCGGGAATTTTGGGAGGCAGGCAGGCAGGCAGGCAGGCAGGTAGGGAGCAGGCTCAGCGCCTTTTTGAAGCCCTGGCAGCCTGGGACTGGCACCCCTGCCCCTGGGCGTTTGAGAATTTAAAGGAATCACACCCAAACCTGCCTCGCTAACCGTTCCTGTATGCCCTGCACGCCTTGCACGCCTGCCATCACACGCAAAATCTCGCCCAACAAGCCCAACATCCCTGAAGCCTCGACTGCGGGAAGGGATCGTGCTCGGCAAGACGGCAATGGCCTGATTCTCTGATTCTTCGTCCGATCCTTTGGAATTGCTTGGCGCTTGCGATCAATGACATGGTAAACGCTTGGGCCAAATGCTTAATAAGAGGACGCGTGTCTTGGAAGGCTCCAAGCACCAAGCTTAATTGACGAGAGAGTGGGATGGGGGAAGGGGAAGGCGGAATACTGAAAAAGTACGAAACAAATTGTCTTCTTGTAGCGACGACGCATATTGTATTGTATTGCAACCAGGTAATCTAGCAAATTGGCTGTGGGAGGAGGGAGGGTGGGATTCAAGCGATCCTAAATGGTTGGTTCGTTCGTGTTTAGTTTGATTACCGCAGAAGTAGGACCTCGGCGTTAATGTTGATGGGGCCCGGAAGTGCTCGTCAAATATTACCCGATAGATGTCTTGGGAGGTAAATCACATCAATGATCAACACTGTCAAGACACTTGACTTGAGCCGCAGTTCGAGCGACTGATTCGCAGAGCCTCAAGCGGGTAGGCTAGCAGGATAGACGCGGGCTAGCTGGCTAGGGCTGCCTTGGGCTGCACGACAAGACAACACGAAGACAAAACATTGTCAAAGTCGGAATATAGGGTCATCGGGTTCCGTAGATTCGACGATTCCTAGTTTCGTCCCAGCAAGAGCCGGAGCCCCAGACAGAACAGACACAAGAAGCCCGCTTCTTTGGAATCAACAATGTTCTTTTTTTCTTTCATTAATGGGCCTATGGGGGATGGTTCTCTTGTTCTAGGTGTTTGAAGCGTGTCTGGATGGATGGAACTGGTCTGCGCCTCAGCCTCATGAGTTTGTCCGTCATGCATGCCCGTCACCCGTCGCCCATCACCCTTCAAGCAGGCGACCCAACCGTCATCTCAAGTTTTTGCCTCTCAGGACTCGAAAGGAGCATCTCTCAGTGGCCCGATTGGGAAGTCGTAGCAGAAGTGGTAGGGTAGGCAG
Source organism: Apiospora malaysiana (assembly GCA_006508115.1). Classification (NCBI taxonomy): domain Eukaryota; kingdom Fungi; phylum Ascomycota; class Sordariomycetes; order Amphisphaeriales; family Apiosporaceae; genus Apiospora; species Apiospora malaysiana. Next base: position 290,949 of record QUSE01000036.1, read on the forward strand.
GCAGACAACAGAGGCAGGATCGGGATGTTCTCCATCACGATGAAATTCGGATGATGAAGTTTCCTGGTGGCTTGGAGCATGCTGGCATGGTGACCCCCACACCCATCCCTCTCTCACGGGCGGGCTGCAACACGACTTTCGAAACAACCACTCCTTAGAAATGGCAGAGAATCTGAAAAACTGGGCTGGTTGCGGCTTCTCCTGCAATAAGCTTAAGTCGCCTGCTCTGCTTGGCGCCTTGGCGGGTTCCCGTTAAACTGGAAAACCGGGCCCGGACTGTCATGGCGGCGGGTCCGGGTCCGCCCTAAAAATCGGGCTGCCTGTTACATCTTTGGTGGACTGGTGGACTTTGGCACCACCGCCTCTTATCACAGGCGCCGGATAGGCTGAACACTGGCTATCAGAGTGCCATACCACAGATCTGCATTGCCAAAGGGAAAGCACACATTGCACCCTTTGTTACAGGACCTTCCGCAATAGGACCGATCAGCCAGCTCTGTGGTATCTGTGTCTTATTCGAATCTCCGTCTCTGGCTGCCGGCACTGCGGACTGCGCTCTCCTGCACAGTCTTGCTACGCTATCCCCGACCCCTACCCGCCTATCCAGCCGCCCGTCAGCGCCACCACTCACCAATCTGCAATACTGGCCCAGCTAATAGTACTACTACTACAGAGAGCTATGTACACACACACACCCAAACTTTCGCCGAGTCTCTTCCGAAGGTAACCTCACGCGTACCAAGATGGTGCCCAGATGTCCATCTTGGGCCAATGGTGCGAAACGGCCAAGTCGAGGCGACCCGTATGGGATGCGCCCTGGGTTTTGTGCCGTTGCTCATTTCTGTTCGAGAGTGTTCCTGCCCACCTGCCTGCCTGTCTGCTAGCCTGCTAGTCTCCATCGAGCTCCCCCATCCCTGGACATCGTCACCAGGGTTTCAGATCAGGCCATGATAGATAAATACAGAATGTCAGACCAGTTTTTTTAATGTTTCTCTCTCCTCTCGCCTATCACTTCACTTCTGCATCCCATCTTTCGCCCTCCCTTTGCTGACTTTCGCTTCGTCCTTCCCTTCAGCTGGCCTGTTTAGCATACTTACTATAGTATCCTTTTCAATCGTTTCTCTATACTAGACAAATCAGGTCCTAATACCTCGGCCTCGTTGTTTTTACTCCATCTCCCTCTTTCTTCCACAATCCAGATCATCAAGATGCGTTCCACAACCGCAGTCCTCTCCGCCCTCGTGGCCATGGCCCACGGCCAGAACATCATCAGTGCCAAGGGTAACTTGGGTACCAGCAAGGGTCTCCAGGGTAAGCCAATAACAAACCAATCTGCTTGGCACTCTAATGAACTAATCACAAAGTATAGTGGATCCCAATGACCCCTTTGACATGAACATCATCAAGACGGAGGAGATCGCGGCCAATGTGGTCAACCAGTGCGGCCGGACCGTGGTGGGCAACATGGACGTTGGTGCCAACACCGAGGTTGCCCTGAGCAAGGGTGAGGTCACCAAGGTCACCAAGGGCAGCAAGGTCCAGGTTCAGATCAGCCAGGACAACGCTCAGATGAGCGGCGGCCCTTACACCTGTGACTTGGACGACCAGTCCAACGCCAAGGGTGCCACTGGCCAAATCAAGCTCCAGCAGGTCAATGGCAACGGTGGCGGCAACAACGGCGGCAACAACGGCGGCAATAACGGTGGCAACAACGGCGGGAACAACGGTGGTAATGGCGGCAACCGCTTCGGTGGCGGCGGCAACCGATTCGGCGGCGGCAACCGTAACCGCATGAGACAGCTCGAGGTCCGCCATGAGTACTCTTCCCGCATCGGCACCCGGGCCAACACCATGACCCTGACTGTCACCATGCCCAACGACCTCAAGTGTATTGGCGGTAAGTCTCAGTCATGATGACTCCCTATTCCTATTTTTCCCCTTCATAAAAAACTAACAGAAATCACAGCCTCCGCCGGTAACGTGTGCACGGTCCGCTGCATCAACAAGCAGGAAGTCGGCGGCTGCTTCGCCGTCCAACAGACTGACACCAAGGCCCTGCCCGGCAGCAACAGCCCCGCCAACATTAAGACGGCCCAGACCCAGGACGGCATTGACACCCAGGTCCTCCAGAACAAGCAGGACTTCGCCGCCGCCGCCGAGGCCATTGCCACTGCCCAGGGCAGCAGCAACGACGACCAGCAGGACCAGAACCAGGGTGCTGCCGTGGCCAAGGCCGTCCTCGAGCAGCAGAAGAAGACCGGTATCGTCAAGAGCAACGCCGGCAACCAAGCCAACAACGGAAACAACAACAACAACAACAATGGTGGAAACAACAATGGAAACAACAACAACAACGGCGGTAACAACCGTGCTGGTGCTGGTGGTGCTGGTGGCAACCGCAACGGTGCCGCTGCCGGTGGTAACCGCGGCGGCGCTGGTGGCTTCGGTGGCTTCGGTGGCAACCGCGGCAACGGCCGCAACTAATTTCTCGCGACGCCTTCTTTCAAGTTCCGCTAAAAGATGGATTTCCGTTATTAATTAGTTTACATCAACTAGCCACGCGCAGGGCCAGGGCATAGCTGATGGTACGAGTTAGCTGTGTTTTTGATACCCTCCTGTACCCTTTATTCTCATTGTCTGTTATAGAGTTACAATTTTTTTTCTGCCCAATGTCTAGAGCCGTCTTTTCGTCGAATTTGTGTGATCGTGAAATGATAAACAATATGATGCTGGTTGCTGGCCATCGACCTGTTTGGGTTGAAAAGTTGCTTCGTAGTAAGTAGCCAAAAAGTGAAATTCATTGGTTGTCTGTTCTATTGATGCGACTTTCTTGTCCGGCTGTTTCATGTCAGTCACATTATTTAGTATTCGAGCATGTATGCTATGCGTAAACCGTCCTCGTGCTGCAAACCATACTCATAATTAGAAGCAGGACATGAAACAGTGCCGCGTGTAGTGAGACTTCGCAGGACTTGTTTCCATGCCAGCCACAAGAAACCTCGATATATCCAAGGACTTCAAGATCTTGGAATAATCACAGCCACTCCAGGTTGGGAGACAGAATTAGTAAATAGCGATTTATGCAAACATCCCGGTCCAACAGCGAGGAACAAAATTTTGAAAAGTTTCTCATCAGAGCCGATGTCTACTTCGGGAAGCGGGCCGTGTGCGTCTCGTCCGTATGGTTGAGAAGAAATAAGATGGAGGGAAGCCTCACCTCACGTTGAACGGATAATATCATCACATGCGTGTTTAGTCAGCCAGCTGATCCAGCGTTGCAGTTTGCTGCCACCCTGCTGAGGATATTGTCACTCACTTTCAGGGCGAATACGACTTCTGCTGGCAAATGTCCACCGAACGTTCTGTGCCGCTCAAGAATGAAGATGGTATCCAATTACTTAGTATATGTTACGAGGCCTGGGACGATTTGCCTGACTATTTGCTTACATTATAACTATTTCTCAGAAGAGGAGTCTTCGTCTGGAAAAGGGTGTGTGCGACCTGAATATTACCCCTTTTCTACCCTGACCAGATGCCCTTAAGACACTTGCAATCCCCTCATGCTTGGCTCTTTGTATCCACTGAACTTCAGGACTTTGTGTAGCATCCGAATCTCACCTGTCGAGCTGATTATACCAAGGTTATCCGGGATTTTCACCTAGAGTAGGGGCAGTCGAATTCCATTTCTCCTGTGAGCAAAATGAGGTCTCTCTTTACGCTTTGTCCCTCCATATTAGAAACCCTCCGGGAAATAGTTGAGCAGTGACCGAGTTCTACTACAATTTATGGTCACTGATTATGTCTCCTGTCATGGTCGTCTTGTATATTCGTTTTACTGACCCGCGCCTCGCACTTTATAATTTGATCCCGACAATACCAAAATGCCCACCACTTGCTTTTGGAATTTCAACTCTCGACGTCAGAGTAAAGAGTGGACAGAAAGGATCGAGAGTTTTTGCATATGCAAGATAGAAACGATGGTGGTTTACTTGGTTTTCAGGAACGACCAGACCAAGTCAAGATGCGCTCCACGCAGTAATGACATACGTAACCAGAGTATCCCACATCTCCTCTACCAACCCCTAAATAAAGGCACACGACGGAAGAGTATAGATTAAGCTTTTGTTGTATCAACACAAGAAGCTACACGGACGATACAAGCTCACTGTGTATGGTTGGCTAACAGTCTCCCTTTGCTACCTAAGCTATGAATTTCCGAAATGACTAAAACTCCTGGTATAACTAAACATTGAGGTTGATTTACAGTCGGGTGCCCAAGTTGACATGAATCGCCTTCTCGGACGTGTACGCGGCCAGACCCGCCTCGCCGAGCTCGCGGCCGATACCGCTCTGCTTCACACCTCCAAACGGCACGCGCGGGTCCGAGTCCTGGGACGAGTTGATCCAGCACATGCCGCTCTCGATGCGGTCAGCCACGCGGTGGGCGCGCTCAATGTTCTGTGTGAAGACGGCCGAAGCCAGGCCGTAGGTGCTGTCGTTCGCCATGGCGACGGCCTCCTCTTCCGTCTTAAAAGATGAGATGGCCACGAAAGGACCAAAGATCTCTTCTCGATAGATGGTCATGTCGCTCTTGACATTGGTGAACACTGTGGGCTCGATGAAGTAGCCCTTGCCCTGGCCGACGCCCTTGTAAGGGACGCCGCCGGCAGCCAAAATGGCGCCCTCAGACTTGGCGACATCGACGTACGAGAGAATCTTGTCATACTGGGCCTTGGTGACCTGAGGGCCTTGGAAGGTGCCCTCCTCGAAGGGGTCGCCGACCTTGTTCAGCGACTTGATGGCCTCCTTGAACAGCTCGACAAACTTGTCGTAGACGGACTCGTGTACCAGAACGCGAGATGTTGAGGTGCAGATCTGGCCACTGTTGCCGAAGATACCGAACTGAGACCACTTCGCCGCTTGCTCCAGATCAGCATCCTCGAATACCAGCAAGGGAGACTTGCCACCGGTCTCTAGCGTGATGTTCTTCATGTTGATGCTGGCAGTCTTCATGATGAGTTTTCCAGTGGCGGTTGAGCCAGTAAAGGCGACCTTGTCGATGTCCAGATGGGCAGCAATGGCATGACCGGCATCCTTTCCATAACCGTTGAGAATGTTGATGACTCCAGGGGGGAAACCAGCCTTGACGATCAGACTGGCAAAGTATAGGATAGATAAAGGAGTCTGTTCAGCCGGCTTCAGCACCACCGTGTTGCCACCGGCCAAGGCGGGACCAAGCTTCCAGGCAGCCATGGCCAGGGGGAAGTTCCAAGGAATAATCTGACCACAGACACCGATAGGATGGCGAACGGTGTAGGCGAACTTCTTGGGGTTTGTAGGGATGGTGTGACCATGAATCTTATCGGCCCAGCCAGCGTAGTAGCGGAGTGTGGTGGTAACTTCGTTGATATCAAAGAGAGAATCGCCGTATGGCTTTCCATTGTCCCATGTCTCGATAGTAGCCAGAGTGTCCTTTTCGGCTTCCACTAGGTCTGCGAGCTTGAACATCAGAGCACCCTTGTCAGTACCAGGGAGATCGCGCCACGACTCATGGTTCAGAGCGGCGCGGGCGGCCTTGACAGCCTTGTCGACATCATCAGCAGAGGCTGCCTCGACTTCGCAGATGGTCTCTTCATTTCTGGGGGGTGTTAGTTATTGGAGTGCAGTAATAGAGGAGACGAATAAGTCTTACGTTGGGTTGATGCTGGTGATCTTTTGGCCCGAGGTGGCCTTCACGAACTCATTGTTGATGAAAAGTCCGGTGGGCAAAGTGATCTTCCTGCCATTGGGGGCAGTGAGATCCACCTTGAGGTCGGCCATTTTGTTCAGAGGAGTTGTCGTGGAGAAGGGATGAGATCCTATGCGACGTGTGTTTCTCTGTAGAATGGAATGGGGTGAGGGGGGAGGAGAAGGAGAAATGAGCTTGGAGAAGGAACGAGCAGCAAAGGGGGTTGAGGTTAAGGGCGATGCATATGTACTCCGCGCGGACCTGAGGTGCAGACGCGGGGTCCGCAAGCCCGGAGTGCGACCTGAGAGTCTCATCTGAGGATTTCTGATAAGAGCTGAGGAGGAAGAGGAGGAGGAGGAGGTGGTGGTGGTAGTGGTGGTGGTGCTAGCAGTGGTGGTAGAGGGACGGAAGTGACGAATGCCGTGCATTGGTTGGTATCCCGTCAAGCTCTAGCTCTCTGGCCCCCCTCTTCTTCGGTTTCCTACGGGGTCCCTACCGCCTCAATTTAAGCAACTGTAGATACGCTGTAAAGTTATTATCCGTTTTTAGCCAACTGTAACAATTGCTTATCGTGTTAGTAATGCAACGTCCGGGATCAATGACTGCCCGTTCGAAGGGGACAGGAACCGAGTCGTTGATTCGGGCCAAATGATGTAACATAGTCCAGCCGATGACGGGCGCCAAAAACCACAACATGTGGGGGGTAACATCGCCTGTTCCGGGCATAGGGCCAGTCTGCCAGCCACGCACCCACGGGTGCTTTGCGGTGCTTTTGTGCCTTGAAACGCCTGGGCCACGGCCTGTGCCAATGCTCCAAACAAATTTAGGTTTAACCTCACGCCTTTACTTACTGTTTTCAACTTGGCCACAGCGGGTCTATCGGAGCAGGGCCAAAAGCTGCAAATGGAGGCGGCGGGGATATCCCTCGGTCCAGACTCTCAGCAGTCCCTTACTGTGGCTACTGTAGGTTCTAAATCTCGGGCGACAGGGCAATGCGAATTATTGGGAATGATTCAAAACAAAAGGAAAAACCCGGAAGGTGCAAGCTGGCCAACAGCGGTTATCGCAGCCCTGCAGTCCTGCAATCCTGCCGTCTTGCACCCCAAGCCCCCCCATCGTTCCCCGCACAAGGAGCCCCGCGCTGTCATTCCGTCGAATGGTTCGCTAGAAAATTTCTTTGGAGTAGGTACTGACTGACTGACTGTGGGAACGAGTCAAATATCGATAGCCAACATCCAATCCATCCAATCCATCCAACCCACTATTCTGCTAACCAGAGATTGACAATAGCAACGAATCATTCTTGGCAATGGGTCGTTCAACATTGCCCAGCTTTTGGCTCTGCATTTTGATATCGGACTTATGGACTGGGTCAAGCTGTTGCTTAGTTGATTGTTCGGGCTTTAAGATTGTCTATCGGGGTTTATAGATCCAGGCTGTTTGCCGTCCAGGCACGCATGGCATGAGCCGACAAGAGGAGCTAGAGGGGCATTCCCATTTCTTGGCAAATGCAAAGGACGTCCGTCGTAGGCTGACAGGCTTGTAAGTAGTACAAACAAGAAGCAGCGAATCAGCCAGCCGCCTGCCGTCCTGCAACAAGGCAGAAAAGACAACAAAGAAAAGGTTTATTTACAAAGCGAGCACATTCAGTCTGGAAAATACCTCTGTACAGGCTTGATGACATACGAATGTCTCATGTTGCTCACCGGTACGTCGTCAAGTCGTGGGCGTCCAAGCACAGTCAAGTTGCCTCCCAAAGCTGCCACTATTCGCCCCCCAAATCCACTCAAGGAACAGATAATATGACCCGACATCCGGACCCATTATCAACGGCAGCTACGCAGCTCTTCATGCGGCGACACTGCTGTTGAGGATTGCGGACCAATCGTGCCTCGAAGCCCAATCCTCCCAACTGGTCATGGGACAGTCGATGCCCGCCTTGCAAATGCAACTCCGTCAGCTCCACTCTCTCAGCATGGTACAACGCGGCACAGTCATGAAACCCAACGTCCGGCAAAACCTTACTTACTTTTCTGATGTCCTCTGCTCTGAGAAGCTCCATTCCCCCGTCGTACCCGGGGTCCGACGAGTATGCGAACATGCGCGCCACCTCCTGGCCGAGGTCATCATAGCCGCCGCTGCTGGCTGCCACCATGGTCGCCTGTGGGACCTGCTCGTACGTCGCGTGCCGTACCCCGGTCGTTTTGCGCCATGTCTCCAGGAAGTCGGGCCATGTGCAAGTCGTACCCTCGGCCATGTACGCTTTTCCCGGCGGCATCTGATGCACCGCGTAGACAAAGTTTCCCATGTCTCCGTTGACGTCGAGATGCGGTTGCTGTTTGGCTGGATCCGTGGGAAACTGCATCTTGAAGCTCCCATCTTGCTGCTGTGTGGTTGTCAGCATTGTCAGTCTATGTCCCAGGCTATTCACGCAATGGCGATATCCAACGTGCCTACCTTCGCGAAGTACGAATTGGGCAGGATATTGTAGCTTGTGAAGAAGTATCCGGTCTGTATGCAGGACATCTTCTTCGCCAGCTCAGGGTATGTCTTCTCGACGTAGTCAGGGAAGATATCCGCCTTGGCGTCAAAGTGGTAGAGGTCGGTGTACCGCCCGCCGCTGCAGCGCGCCGCGTGGCTCAGCGTCGAGACCAGGAACCCGTTCTCGTCGAGCGAGTCCAGTGCCGCGGCCGCGGCCGCGTCAACGATGTTCTGTCCGCACCGGTACTCGACGTCGTAGGCTAACTTGCGGATCGAAACGCCTTGTTCCTTGGCTGCCGTAATGCAGTCTGGTCGGAAGAACGGCTCCCAGTACTGGGTCACGGTGAAGATATAGTTAGCGCCTCGAAAGCCGGCCTCGAGGCTGGCCGCGTTCTCGACATCTGCTTGCACCATCTCGACGCCAAGTTTGACTAGTTCCCGCGCTTTCTCGGAACTCGTGTCCCGCGTCAACCCCCGAACTTGAAATATAGGGTCGCGAAGGAATCGTCGGGCAACCGAGCCGCCTTGGTTTCCCGTGGCACCACATACAACAATGAGTTTCTGTCCCATCTCGAAGGTTGATTGCTAAGTTATCAGGGGAAGAGGCAGAGATTGGTGCAATTCTGTGGCTTTGTCTTACCAGTCGAGATGAAAAATGTCCGACTGTGTGTCGTTGTATCTGACATCTGAACTCGGCGTGCGGGGTCTCATTGGGTTCGGTAGGTAGGTTCCACAAACCCCGGAAAAGTCCCTTTTATAGAGGCATGCCAAGCCATGTTACTGTTGGACTAAACTAGGCATTGGTTCTCAAGCAAAAGTTGCATCAATCTCGTTATTGGAGGGCTAAGTGTAGGTAAGAAAACTACCACAACTCAAAAACATAGATCTCCCTATCAGTTGATTGGCCAGGTTTTCCCCTGTATTCTGCCTAAAATCAATAGTTGCCAAACGATGGGTAATGTTAAAGGCGCTTTGATAACCGAATAATGAACTATTTGCTGTTAATAATGAAAGATGGTGCGATGTTCTAGACCGTAGTCCACGGCTATCTCGGCCAGCAAGACTTGCAAGATATGACAAAGACTCCTGGTCGACAATGCCTCCTACAAGGTGGCATTGTATGAATAATAAAGATCGCCTTCACCGGCCTGGGATCTTGGAACACAATGCACACCGAACTTACATATACCATGAGCAGGTCTTGAAACGATTGTTGTTTGCACACAAACCAGACACTACCCAAAAGCCACTTGAGATTGTTCCTATCTGATACGGTAAGTTCTTTTCCCGGACCTCAGTAGGAACCAGCCTTTTATTACCAACTATCGAATAAACGTAACCTCACGTTACCGATCACACATTCCTTCCTCGAAGCACATATTCACTGCAAGCAGGCTTGCTTCGCTTTCTCATTTTCTACACATATTTTCATTCCATTCATTCAAAATGGCTTTCAACCCCAATGCCCGTCCTTTTGTCCCTTTCAGGACGATGAGCGATTTGAGCGCCCCTCTTACCCCCCTTCCCACGACCTCCTTCCCCACAGCGCCCAAGAATAGCACACAGGGATGTACCGCCGTTATCAGCTATCACACTTGTCGCTGCCGGAAGCCTGAGCCATTCTGGGCCTGCTCACAGAGGTCTTGCGATCACAGGAACCTCACCGTCATGGTCTCGGGCCTGCCCCACGCATGCCGCGCCAAGACAAATGCTGGCTCTCGCTCGTTCAAGGTCCATAAAGACAACGGTCGAACCGAGGCATGCCGCGCCGAGGACCCGGCCAACAAGGGCCCTATGGGGTATGACGTGGACGCGGCCGGCGGATTGGAGACGTTGAAGCTGGAGCCGCTCCCAGGGTTGGCCAAGCACCTCGACGAAGTGGTCCCGGCCTTTGTGGAGGACGGTAAGTGCTGGCACGAGGAGGTACAGGCGCGTTACCAGAAGCTGCGGTCCTCTTTGAGCCTTGTAGAGGCCGCCTCCCCCTCCAAGACGTCCAGCGACGACGATAATTCCGATAGTGAGGATGACAGCGATTCGGAAGCCCCCAACTCAGACTCGGACTCGGACTCAGACTCAGACTCGGACCCCGGTTTCAACTCGGACGATGACGATGACGATACCACCACCCCTCCTCTCAACGAGGCGCATATAGCCTGGTTAAAGGGGGCCACCCTTCCGCGAGGATTGTCCGCCCTTCTCGCGCCAGCCCCGGCGCCGATTGCCCCGCCCGCTGGTCGTAGACGCTCGAACAGTAGCGCCTCGGACGATGGTGACAATGATGGTGACGCCGATGATGAGCATGAGGATTTCGGAGAGAAGAAAAGCAAGAAGCCTTCTTTGAGCTCACTCGTAGCGGGCTCGGAGCCTGATGTCCTCAAGACGCAGTAATCTCTTTTTGTGCTAAATAAAAGTCGTAGAAGAAGACCCTCTTTTCTACCAACCGAAAAGGGCGAATGTTGCGGATAGTGTTTGTTGTTATGATTGATTTAGGCCTGGCGTCTGGTGGAATAAAGGTAGGTAAGTAACGTGTCTGGATTCTATTAAATCAAACTTGTACATATCATTAGATAAAACATTGAGTGTTCTTTATACATTATCTAAAAAATGAAATCATCATAACATAATCCTTGCTCGCTAAAACTTTCACACACAGTTACACAACACATATCAATCTCTCCTTTCTGTCTCATCCCATCAGACTTTGTAGTTGATGTACTTTCGTGGCCGAAGGTTATACACGCGCACGAGGGGTATAGCTTTTGCTCTCCTCCTCAATGTCGGCGTCCGCTTTTGCGGAACACCACCGGGACACGATAAGGGGTTACTTGTCGGTCCCCTGCCACCCTCAAGCGCCACCGTATTAGATGCAACTGGCTGCACTGACGGCCTCAAGTTGACCGTGGATTTGACTCTTCTTAGCGCTGGACTGCTCGAGAGGATCGGGGCGCCACCTTCCTCTCCGTCGGATCCGCAGCTGAAGTCATCCATGCCTATCCCGCTGTCTCCCTCGAATGCTGCACGAGTCTGTTAGACACATCCGACTCAAAGCTTGTGTGTTGTGACTTACCTGCAATATCACTCCTGGGTGGCGTAGGTATGTCACCGCCCCTCTTTCGTTTCCGAGGCACGACAGCAGGGCTCTCCTCGTCCATACCATCACTGAAAGTGTCTGTTGTCGCATCCATAACTGCAGGACTCTCCGTATTCGTACCCGCGTCCACAACCGCTGCCCGTTGTGGTGTGCGCTGCGCGATGAAGAACAGGGCCCGCTCGTTCCGGGCCTGCTCGCGCTCCTTGATGACGGTCTGGGTCAGCACAGCGATGGCCATGTCACGCTGCGACACGACGTCCCGGAACTGCTCGCGCTCCTTGGCCGCGGTCTGGGTCAGTAGGGCGAGGGCCGCGTCGCGCTGCGACACTAGGTCCCGGAGCTCCGCCACCTCGGTCTCGAGGCGCTGCATCTTCTGGGCCCGCGCCGTCTCCTCCAGCATCATGTGCTCGATGGCGCCGCGGCCGGACTCCATGCGCTTCCGGGCCGCCGTGAGGGCCTGCTGGACCCGGTTGTCGCGCTTCTGCGCCTCGTCGAAGAGGCGCCTCCGCTCCGCGGCGATCCGGTCGTCGTCGTCGTGATTCATCTCGTCCGAGAAGACGCTGTTCCGTCTTCTCCGTCTCGGCGAACTCGGACACATGTCGTTTGCGACGTTCATATTGGTACTGGCGCTGGTATCTTCAGCGTGGTGATTTGTTACTGCGGATAATGCCCCCCTTTTCTGGTTGGCGGAGAGGGCGGAAAAGCCGAGAAGTATTGAATTCATGGTATCAATGATATGGATTTGTTTGCTTACAAAAAACACTTGGGACGGAGAGAGAGAAAAAGAAACGAAATATGAGTGCTGCCCTATTTTGAGGCCTGATGAGGTTATCTCAATCCAGTTAGTGCCTAAAATTGATGTGTCTCTATTCCATAGGTCCTAAGGGGCAAGGAACCCATAATTGCTGCATACGATACTCCGCTGAGATGCCGGCGACCAGTACGGCCTGCATTCCATTCGAGAGACCCTCATATCGTTGCTGCCTGTCCTGACATCAAATAAAACTGTTGTAGAATAACAAAATTTGTCTATATTTCCTGCGTCCATGTGGCGATAGGTGATATCTTTTGTATTGAATAACTGTCATGTTGTTGCATCCTTGTGATATGAAATGTGTATATCTCGTTTCCTCCATAGACGGCGTATAATTAACTACTTAGGAAATCTATCAGACAACATAATTCTGATAAGTATGCACTTATTCCCAAAATAACTTGGGGCTTTTTTTCCAATTTTCTTTTTTGAGTGCAGCCAAATCTTCTGCCTGCATGCCCTAAAATATCACCCTGAGACTATATACGCTGAATACCTCAATAAGAGCTGTACATGGGATCGATAGGGGCGGACATGGCTTGCTGTATCACGGCAATGAGCCGGTCTCGAGACAGGCGTCCCATCTGGTCGATACCCACGGGACAAAGAACGAAAGTACTGAGGAGGTTGCCTATTCCGGTCATCAATCGGGGCTATCATTTGTAAGGTGGTCCATTCCGTTAGCCAGTCTCTCCTTTGTCAACGGACAAATGTCAAGTAAATAAAAAGAAGAAAATAAATTCAGATCATTTTGACTGGTGAGTTCAACACATACCGCCATAAACAAGAAGGCCATCTCGAAAGACTCCCACGTAACCCCCCTGGAGCCCCCCTGCGGCCCCTGGAACCGCGCCAGCACGTTCTGGGCCGCATACTCGAGCTCGTTGAAGTCGGCGTTCTGGGCGACGCCGTCGGCGTCGAGGCCGAAGGGCGGGGCCTCGCAGTAGAGCAGCAGCTTGAGCAGGGACTTGAACTGGTCGCGGTGGACGTGGCCCGTCACGTCGGCGGACCAGGACGAGGGCAGCTCGTGGGCAGGGACCAGGGCCGGGCCGAACTCGATGACGCTCGGGTCCAGGTCCGAGTAGCGGTGGTTGCAGTTGAGCAGGAGCTGGTGCGCCTGCAGCAGGTGCTCGTCGTCTACGACGGTGCGCGGCATGCCGGCGCGCGAGGTCGAGGACGACGAGGACGACGAGGTGGTGGAAGCGCGGCGGTCATTCCCACGGCTGCTGTTGCTGCTGCTCTCGGTCATGCTGGAAGAGCGCATACTTTGGAAGAGAAGGACTCCCAGACTTCGGGCTTGCGTCTCGAATAGCTCGTAGATGAGCCCGGTGACGCCGACAGGATTGGTCGATTCGTCGTATCTCTGCAACAGAATAGCAATGGCCACGCTTAGAGTCTCGAACGTGAGGGCTTGAGCAGGACGGTTGAGGTACGGGTAAGAGCCGAGACGAAGGAGGCATCGTTGGAGAAGCAGACTGGCCATGTAGAGGTCCGTCTTCAGTTGCTCTGGCAGGGTGAGGGCGAGGAACTCGACAAGATCCGATGCAGACCAGACTAGTTCCCGCAACTTGTTGTCAGTATGCGTGTTCAAAATAACCAGCCAAATTGGAGAGGGAGCTACCACCTACAAGCTAAACCGTCTCGAGTGACTTCTGTGCCGAATCTCTCTGTTACGGCGTGGAGCCACATCTGTTCCTCGGGCAGAAGACAAGCCCCCATGTAAAGCTCCCTGAAACGCTGCTCGAATTGTGCTGTATTTGATGAGCAACGGGTGTTTAGGTAGACGTAGAGGCGATTGCATACCGAGTGTTCGCACTTGTGGCCATTGTCTGGCGGCATGTGTTCTCGAGGAGGGCGGCATTGTTACTCTTGTTGTACTCTGATTTTGCTTTACTGATGGCCGTGTGGAAGAAGTGTCGTCGTGGAGATAACCATGATTTGGGTTCGATCGATTCCGTATTTAACATCAGCTTTCAACTCTCGTGGAACGACTCTATCGACATAGAGGGTTACATTCGGATTCATCGGCTCGTTTTGGTCTTGTAACTAGAGTCCCTGGACAGCTTTTGCATCATGCTGATTTCCCTTTTTTGGGGGTCATGGATATTCGAAAGATCCCTCTCCAAAACGACGCAAGTGAGGTTCAGAGGAGCATCGACGCGTGTTGTGATGATTGACCGTAAGGGCCAACCTCGCTTCAATCTGGGGGCTGCTGAGGATGAAACGATATCTAGTTGTTTAGGAACACGAGCTGATTATGGCCTCAATATTCTAGAAGAATGCCGCTGTAGGATCAATTGGGATATAGCCGAAATAGAATAAGTTTGTGTTTCCCCTCGTAGAGGATCCGGGGAGATGGATTCGGCCGCCAAAACGTACGCAAACGATTACGCTGCCGCAGCAGAGCTACCCCAGGGCGTCAGACGAGTTGTCATGAGGGACTAGGTTTTAGACACGGACATGAGGGATTGCTTAGTGGCGTGCGGGAACTTGTTGGAGGATGGAGACCATGGGCGGCAGGGGAAGCTCAAAAGCCGTTGGCGAATAAACGTGACACCAGGGCCCCAGAAGACCCAAAAGGCTGTTTGAGGTTCTGATCCTTCCCTTGTGTTACTGTTCCTATGATGGCAGGCGTCATACTATGACATCGCCAACCCGCCTGACCAATAGACGGGAAGGGTATCAGACCGATTCGTTCATCCATCCCGAGTTTTCCCACACAAAGCCTGCCACACAAGACAACCAGTGGAATGGTAGACAGTGTGCCCCCCACGGGTCGATATCTCTAGCTCTATTATTACCTACCTGGTGCACTGAAGCACTACGGCCCCTAGGACTGCCGCGTACTTGGAGGCTGGTGCATCTAAGAATACACTCTGGCTATGTCACCGTCTTGTATGCGAGGATAAGTCATGGCTTAGGTAATGGAAGGAATCAAGACGCAATGACTTCAACCAGGGTCAAGCGGAGATTTGGTCTCTTCCAATCACTCAGCCTGCCCACTGATAAGCCTCAATGCGGCCGCCTTGGTTGTATTGCATGTGGTGGATAAGACTTGGAGGACAGCGGTGGTAGGGCTGCAGATGAAGAGGTGGGCATAGAAACAAAACAAGAGACGTTGTCTAGACTCCATCTCTATATTTGGACCACGATCCCTTCACAGCCCAGTGGATTCTTCTCATTTTGTTTTTGCGACCCCATCCCCATAGTCCTGTCGACCCTGGATCCCGGTCAATCGCGCCAATCTGACCAATCTGGAGATGGAGAGATCGGTAAGACGCATATCAGCCGAGATGGGGGCCGAGTCTCGGTTCCGAGATTGTGGGCGGGACCCCCCGGTCCGCGCTTATGCCCATTCTTGCTGGATGACTACCATGACAAGAAAAATCTGTGCCCCATCTCGGCATTGGTTCCCATAGGTGTGACTCCGCGAGAAGAAAAAAGGGTATATGACACCTTCGGTGGAGTTGTAATTCGACAGATTCCTTCGCCCGAATTCAAAGGCGCGGCAAAAACGCGTGGCTTCACAGCACTATTTTAGTTGACGCCAAGAAGATGGGGGGGGTCTATAACTTACTATGAAATGACCATCTGATGTTTCTCCCCATCCTTCCATAGAGGGGAGTGGTTCAAAAAATTCAGACTATCCATGGGATGCTGGCAGGACCCGCTATCCATGTGCCAGCTTAGGTAGGAATACATGTAAGGTAAGCAAGACCCGACAGGTTGGACACTCGATGTGTGCCACGGACAGAATAGTCCTATGTAGACCTGTTCTTTGAGACCCCCACGCGTGGGAAAACACATCCCGCGCAATGAGTAATACTACTATACACCCCACGGGAGACTCTAATATGCTAGACTAGGACAATAGTCACCCTTCGGGAGGACCCGCAGTATTCTTTGCCAGCCAGGACAGCCATTATTTCTGGTCTAAATGTGCTTCCTATTACCTAGGGGCTGCTATTCACTTATTTCTCTTTGAAGTGTCTTACGATGCTCTCATCTCGGTCAAGGGTATTTCATTTTCTCCGACTCATAAGCCCTCATCGAGATCCCACGACAACGGTGGAAATGGAAAAATGCGCTCTACTTCGATCACTTTGTTCAGCTGTAACACAAGGTCTGATTATCTATCAGTTGTAAGCCCGAACCCGAGTCTGATAAAATAATAAATCAGACCGCCTTTACTGAATGGTCGTATACTAATTATGGAAACAGAAAAACAATTATGAGATGCGTTGTATCTAGACGCCGGGCGTCATTACGTTACAACTGGAACGTCACAGCAGGAGATTTTCAGCCAAGAAAAACCTCACTGTGTTCGTGTTCTCAGAAAGAAGCGCCCATTTTGTCTATTGAGAACGGATAGCCGTCTTCTCGGGGTCTTGTATTGCCCCGGGCATACGACTGGAGCCCCGAACTCCCTCCGACCATGATAGCGCCACTCATCTATACAGATTCAGGGGTTGATGATAGGGGATGCTGTGTCCAAATCGGACGTCTATGAATGGCACGGATTATGCGAGTGAGCGGGCCAATCACCAGTTTCGTGAAGAAGTGTAGCATCATAAGTCTCTGGATGACAGAAAATGTAATCCACGGTCAAATCAACAGTGAGTTATTACTTCCTGTATGGTCTAATACAGTAGAATATTGTTCGGGTGCAAGCTGCTCTAAGTGATCATAAACAAAAAACTAAAGTCGTGGGTATAATAGAGGTTGCATTCGCTTCTACTAACGTAAGACTCATCGATCAACTTGAAGTAGTCCTACACTGGTCTGCGTAAACAAAATCAAAAGCCCAGAACTGGCCAAAGGCAAGCACCCTGACTCAACCGCCAAAAACATCTTCGGATCGTGTTCTCCATCCATTCCATTCCACTGCCCTATCCATGGTTCAGAAAACTTGAACCTTTGTGATTATCCTGACAAAACCTTCCCGCCAATCGAAAATTGGCCGAATGCTGATGGCCATCCATGCCTGTCAAATAAATCTTAGGTAATCGCTGGGTTTCCCGACAACAACGGGGAGTGAAAATAAAGTATCGAACATCGGTGAGGCTCGGGCCCGAGAGATAGGGATTTGTTCGGCTCCTCTACCTGGTGGGCTTGACGCAATGTCAGATCGCCGCCTCATTCATCATCACAAGAAAGGACCCAATCCCATGGTCTTTCCCTTCTTGGTGTGGTTTTATATCAGCTGAAAACTGTTGCTCTGCAAAACAACAAAAACGCCCCTTCTCGGAACTTCGGATCTCTCAAGACGACGAGGAACCCTCAAAATAGGCTTTGCTCACAATGATTGTTCTTGTCCATACCGCTAGGGAATAGTGAAATGAAAGCTGCGCTGCACTTTCCTCAGCCGCACTCGGGTTTGGGCTGATCAGCGATCTCGATCTCATCTCCTTTTCTCTCTTCCTCTCTCTCTCTCTCTCAAAACAACTCCTCCTCGTCCGGGTCCGGGTCCGCGCTGGCCGGGTACATGGGGTAGTCGAGCGTGAGCGGACCCGTGTCGACCCAGCGCTGCTGGTCGGCGACCCAGGCCGGCGACGCCACGACGCCCGTCACGACGCCGAGGCACGCCCTGCAGACCCAGGCGACGGTGCGGCCCTCGCGGCCCCGCGGGCCTCGGAAATGGAAGTGGTCGACGGGCGCGCCCTTGATGCACAGCGGGCAGCTGGGCCCTACCCTCGGCGGTACCTGTGTTTCCCCCTCTCCGTCCTCTGCTTCCTCCTGTCCCTCCAAGCTAGCAGCCGTTTCGGTTGTTGTTGTTGTTGTTTTTCTTCTTCTTGTCGTCCCGGAAGTAACGTGGAGGACGGCATCCTTGCGCGACTGCGATACCTCTGCCGAGGCGTTTTCTATATCGTAGATCGACGGGTGCCATCGGTGCATCTGTGTCATGGCCTCGAGGCGGTGCGGGGCACAGAGCCGCCGGTCCGTCACTTTCGACGCGCAGGCACACCTAGTGACAGAGCGCGCGAGATGTCGGCTGCCGTAGGTTGTAGTGATGATGGGTCTGTTCTTGTTGTTGTCACTAGAAGATGACGATGAATGAGAGCCGACATTGAGATTGGCATTGGTCTTGGTACTATTTCTCTTACCCGCTGACGGCTGCTGGATCTTGACAGTCGGGTCGAAGCCGTCGGGCAAAGGGCTGGCCTCGAAGACGTTCCAACCCGTGTGCTGGAGGAACTGGCCCGTCTCGTCGTGCTCAATCTTCCAGCAGCAACCGGCGCAGGCATAGTGGCGGAGGCGGGGGGCGAGGTCCTGGAGGTCGCACAGGGCCTCGTGCCGGCCGCGCTTGTCGTGGTCGTCGCAGACCCAGACCCGGGCGTCCGGGTGGTGCTCGGTCGATTCGCAGATGCCGCCGTGGAAGAAGTTGTCCGGGGCTTGGCAGGGCCTACCGCATGCCTCATTCGTAGCGGTCGTGGTGGGGACACCGACCCTGCCATCATCGTCGTTGTCGTTGTCGTTGTTATTGTCTTGGTTGTCGATGATGATGCCGGTCGCGGCGGCACACGTGCCCGTCAAGGGGCCATGGAACCCGGCTGTGTTGTCTCCAACCTCCAAACGTCCGCTGTCTTTCCAAATCCGCTCGGTCGGGATCAGAGACAGGGGCAATCGAGGGTAGTCTGCGGTAGTCCGGCCCAACAGTGTCTTCCAGTTCTTGGGGTGGTGCACGAAGGCGGGAGGCGGCGATGGTGCCCTCTCGACTGGGGCGGCAGTGACATTTTGGACCATTGCATTATAAGGGTTGATACGCGCCGCGAGCTGCTTCTCGGCCAAATGCAACTCAACCTCCCTATCGACCATGGCGAGACGCCAGGAGGCAATTATACGAGCCCAGTCATGTCGATCCCTCTGCCGCTGGCGTTGTTCTCTTGTTCTTTCCGGGAAAGGCCCAGGCAACTTGAGCTCTCGTAGTGGTTTGAGGATTTCCGGCAAACCCAGATCACCCTCAACGAAAACGGTGAATGAGCTTCGTGGAGTATGGGCAGGTAGGAGAGAGCTTGCTGGGCGAGGTGGCCTGTCCCAATCCATGGTTGTGATGTAATCAAGATCAGGTTCTTCTTCTTCATCCTCATCATTTTGATCCGACATGTCAACATCTTCAAGAGGAGTAGATGGATGCGTGTACATTTCTGTTAACGGCGCGGGTGGGGGAAGGTTTCCAAATCGGTGGACAGGACGGAGTGACCCTTGCCTACATTTCGCGACGGCAAGCAGGGCATCCTCAAGCTCCTGGCATGTGTCGATTTCGGGTAGGCGAGGGCAGGTTTCATGCGCCATGACGCCTGGGTGAGTGAAGGAATTTGAGATCGTGTTATAATACACGATTGGCTCCAAGCACGCGGCAATACGGCAATGCGGGCAATGACAAGGAGTACTGATCAGGCAAAGAGGGAACTGGGGAAGTCTTGTGGTTTTCCAAGGCGCCGACGACTCAAGGGTCGATGTTCTGCAAAAGATGGCGTGAATAGTGCAGATTGTAAGATGGGTGACGCGATAGTCAATGAACTTATGGCCTCAAGTCTCCCTTCCTCTTAGTACGCTAGAAGGAAACGCCACTATTCAGAATAATACTGACGCGATTGACTGGCGTGGAGAACGTGACGAATCCGTCGTCTACCAATGCGAACAAACGGGTAACAGAATGGGGCTGCAAATAAGCAAAGAAGATAGAAAAAGACAAGTTAGTTAATATGTCGAGTGACTGCCCAGTAACCGCGTTGTTGCTGCTGCGGCATTCAGTCATAGGAGTTTTATCATATCACATGTTTGGCTTCGAGGGTGATACGTCAAGGTGAGCCCAGACAACAAAGTAGTTTAACTGCCGAACATCACGGATACCACCTCGAAAGAGACAAGCGAGCAAAACTGTTTTCCAAAAGAACCAAACGCCTGAGCTCTTGAATTGGGGATTCTACGACTTGACAAAACCACTGCCGGAACGACTGAGAATATAAAAACAAATAGCAAGGGGGAGTGGCAGATGCCACCACCGCGACCATGAACGATCAAATCATCCCCGAGAGTTCGATGGCCTTTCATAATCTGCATGCCAACCGTCTCCCATATCGAAAAACATTCCTGTGCCAGGACAAAAAAGTAGAAAAAAGTGTGTAGCTGCAGAAGAAATGAAACCTGGCAGAGGTCTGTGAAGACTGTGTGAACTGTCTTATAAGGCGAAAAATTCCCGCCAAAGATGTGAGGCCTTTCCTTCCATGACTTGACGCGTGTCCCAATTCTCATATTGTTTGGCGAAAACACGTCGACGAAAAAAAAACTCCCAAAATTACAGGAAGAGATGACCCGACTCCGAATTCCATGCAAAGACTTTTTTGTTTGCCTCGTATAAACCGGAACGTGTGCAACCTCGTTCCCCTTAGCCATGGCTACTGCTGCCGAGAAAAGCAGCTTCTGTGTTGCGGGTATCGAATGGTCTCGTTCAAATTCTTTTGCAACAGCCCTTGGCCACCTCATCGCTCCGCGCGCACCGCATTCCGCAATCGCAATCGATCATCCACCCTCCCCTGAGCATAACAGCCTCTGATAGCACACCATCGTGATGCAAGCTACGTTTCGCCTCAACAAAGTACCGTGTCCCCTCCCCAATGCAATGCACCATTTACATGATGATGCACTTGGAGCAGCAGCCAGCCTCGGATTCGCCTTCGCTCATTTCCATTTTGTTTGAGGGTCCGTTTCCGCCGCCGTTGCCACCGCTGCCTGTGGAGTAGCCTTGCATTTCGCGGTTAAAGCGCCGAATCTCGCGAACGATATCGTAGAAAGCCTTGTCGACATTGATGCGGGACTTGGCTGAGGTCTCGATGAATTTGCAGCCGAAGTTCTTGGCAAGCGTCTCGCCCTCTGAAGTCGAGTTAGCATGCGCCCAATTGAGATTGCCCCTGTCGATCTAGTGGCTTAGAGGAACTAACCTTGTCTCGAAACCTCCCTTTCGCTCTCCAAATCGCACTTGTTGCCTACGACGACCATGGGGAAGTAGTCCTTGTCCTTGACTCGCAGGATTTGTTGTTGGAAAGTTGTGATTTCCTCGAAGCTCTGACGCGACGTAATGGAGTAGACCAGCAGGAAACCTTCTCCAGTGCGCATGTACTGCTCTCGCATGGCCGAGTATTCCTCCTGACCGGCGGTATCGAGGACATCGAGTAAGGCGACTTCATCGTCGATAACACACTGCTTGCGGTACGAATCTGGCAAGGAGTCTTGTGAGCAATTGTCTTGTCTGGAAGTGATGGTACCCAGCGACAAGCGCGGTGTTTGTTTACCGCCATTTGGACGATAAAACAATACCGCGACCGGTCGAGATAGGGTACAGGGAACAAGCTGGGTACATACCTTCAATTGTCGGATCGTATTCGTCGACGAAGTGGCTTTGGATGAGCTGGATGGTCAAGCAAGATTTACCAACACCACCACCTCCGACTACCACCAACTTGTACTCTCGTAGGAACTAGAAGCGATAGGAATGTGAGCCTTTGCCTTTGGCGCGATGAATGCAGGGCGAAGAGTGGCGGTTGAGAATAAGCTTTATGCTCGCCGTCGTCGATCTGGGCGACAACTGTGTTGGGCGACCTTGGCTCATGTCGTGTGCCGGAATGCCGCTGCTCTGGCGAAAAGGGATGTGCTCACCTTTGAGGCCATTGTGGCTATGTGAAAGCGACCTGATCGAATTCGATGATGCGAAAAGGGCGAAGTATTAGGAGGATAAGCGACCGCCGATTAAAGGGCTGGTCAAACTGAAGCGACAAAGTCGGCGTCAGTAGATGCAACTCGAAACTCGATGCGGCACAGGAGTGGTTTCGATTCTGCTTGACTCGAGAATGGTTCTTGGGTTGGTTGACAAGGAGTGGAGAGGAGGGAGACAGAGGTGTTTGTTGTGAGAGTAGAGGTCAGAGTGGTGAGTGTTTGGTATGGTATGTGGTTGGGAAGGGGAAAGCTGGACTGGAAACTCGGTTGGTCGGTAACACCATCGAACACGGGAAGACAGCGAGCGAGCGATCCAGGTCGGGTCGGTGAGTAGGTAGGTACGGAGTAGTAGGCACTGTACTGACTTGAATGGAGACCTGACAACAGGCAAATTAAATTAATAGTCACCCGACAGGTTTTGGTTTTGGTTTATGAAATTCAATGAATTGGTTTCCACGGCCGACCAAGATTCAATGGAAATTGATTGAATGAATACAACAACAAAAGAAGTAGAAGTGATTGGGTTCTTTTTCTGGGGAGTGTGAGTGGCAGGAGGAAGCAAGCAAGAGGAGGCAGGTCGCAGGGTCGCAAGGTCCCAAGGTCGGTAGGCAGACGGAGACAGAGACAGGCAAGGCAGGACTAGTTAGGGGACTAGGACTAGGGGACTGGGACTGGGACTGGGACTGGGGAGGTGGTGCACACGACGGACAGCGGCACGAGTAGGTAGACAGCTAGACAGGGAAGGGAGGCGGCGGGCAGACGGGCAGATAGACGTCTTGGGGATGATCCCTTTTTACTTTCAATCCCATTTTGCATTTCAACCAGTCTTGTAAGTACGGAGTAATGTAATCAAGTACTTTCACAGTACAAGACGACACTCCTGACACTTGACGAGACTTGACGAGACTTGACCACACCTAGCTCGTTATGTTGCTTTGTCCGATCCAATCCAGGGGCCTCTTGGGCCTAAGGGCGTCCAAGTGCCAATCGCCTACGGTTCGTGGCCACTAGTCCCTAGTTACAGTAGCAGTAGCAATAGTAGCAGCAGGAGTAGCAGCAGTGGAAGAGGTGGTAGAACAGCGATCATAGCGAGTACAGTACCGTACACATACAGTACAGTACCAATAGCAGAACACCCGGCAGAAGGAAAAAGTGGAGGATCTCAGAGCTGTCATTGGCCAATTCCCAGCAGAAACGGGTATGACTTGTGCAACCCGACATTGCACTGGCTGCTAGACTGGCACGTTCAGTTCAGGACGGGAGACGTGCTCAAAGTAGCAAGTAATAACATGCACGACAACACATCAATCGACAGGCATTTGCATTTATTTGCTGGCTGTCCTCAAGTCATTAGTAGCAGCAAGTCTGCAAGTCTGCAAGCACTACTCGACCACACGCGAAGTGAACAAGTGAAGCCGTTTAGGTTGGGTCGGAGATGGGGTTTCAGCAACAAAGGCAAAGAGCGTTTGCGGCATTGCTGCTGCATCACTATGACTGGAGGAGAAACATGCCCAAGCATCGAGGTGTGTATGGTATGGTATGGGTGTAATAAACCTTCGGTGGAGGGTGGGCTGGCTAAAGCAGTCAGAACTGATGGGAGGGCTTCATTCCTTTCAATCATCTTGGTCCTTTTCCTCCTGCCTTCTTTGGCATGATGGATTGTGGATTATGGATGCATGCACTTGGTCTGGTCGAGAGAGGTCAGAGCTTCTCTCGAGATTTTACATTACTGTTTACATCATATCTCCATTCTGCATTTGGCCTTCTTCTGCATTTCCCCATCCAGTCTCTCCATCACATTGATTTAAATGACCTTATGTACGAGCAGCTGTAAAGAGCTTGGGTTCCGGCTTTAATGTTGGGTTCCGTTACGTTGCGTTCCACATGTGTTTTATGGGGGTGTAATTCAACTGTAGCGGGGCTAGGTGATGGACGGTACAGTACAGTCGCAGTCCTAGAGGTCTTCAGGTTAGATCCTCTGGAATTCAAAATGAGCGCCAAACATAATCCCTGGCTAATCCGACCGGACAACGTGATTATCGACGGATTATCAGCAACGGCATCGCCCAGAACAGCAACACTCTAGAATGCTACGTAGAACATTTGCCCATCCAGAAATAACTGGGGTTCCTCACCATCGCTACAACCACGACAGAGGGGAGAGCCGTCTGGTGAAACAAAACGGAGATAAGCTCACCTTATGGTATCAAGCCATCTTAGATGATATCGCGGCTACGCCTGCCCACTTGCCTCGCCATGACCTCCTGTATCCATTCGGCAGACCGACAGCCTACTACTACATATACTTATTAGACCCATCAAAAATGTTTGTTCACCATAGACATGGCCCGGCAGCGTCAAATTATCATGAAAAGTAAAGTTAAGTTGGGTGCCTTAGGTAGGCCGGAACCGCTGCTGGCATTTGACTTGCTTATTGGGACAAAGAAAAGACCGGCGGGAAGAAATACCGCCCGCCATAATGGAACGGACGTATGGAATACGGGCGTTCAGATCAAGTTCACCTGTGTCAGTCGACGTGCCACCAACCGTGAGGCCTTCCTTCGTCTGAGATGCGGAATACAGATACAGGATACCGCTCGTCTGGGGCGAACGGGGGCCAATGCGTCATCAGATACCAGTGGCCCCCAAACAAAACCCGGATGATGGATCTGCTTCCTTCTCGCCTGGCAGCCCTGGAGCTCGGGTATTTGTAAGAAGGGGTCTTCATCAGACTGAGTTGTACGTGTACTCACATGCCACGAACCACCCCCATCCGGAGATCCAGATGCCAACATACTTGGGTACATACATGTATTTGCAATCCGCGCTACGGAGAACTGAGACGATGTTTCTTCTTCGCTGCCCTTTTCCCGGGAACAGCAGTTGACGTCCGAGGTGTGTGTGCGTTAGGTAAGGGTTCTGGACCTTGTGGCGCCGTCGTTCGCCAGAAAAGCAAAAAGGCATGCTCGGAACACCCTTGCGAGGCTTTTCGATGCTCGGTTTTGATGGATGAGGTAAGCCAATCGCTGACATGCATGGCACGAAACGGGCCAAGCCTGCCTTTCCCAATGTCGCAGTGGGATGCGCGTCCGCTTCCAAAAGAGCACAACCGTTGGATATCTTTATCCTCATGCATGACGCGATGCCACCCGTTCGTTCATCCTCCCATCCTGTCCTGCACATGCACCTACAACACAGCACTTGCTTGATTGCTCCCTAACAGGCTGAACCTCCAAGAAACGTTATCCGCCGTCTTGGTGTACTTGCTGAAGAAGCCAATCCTGTTGGGCTCGTATGCGAATGTGCGATGCGAGATGCAGGTCTCTATTGGCCCGCGGTTTGCCTTTGCTTTGCTTCGACAGCAGCATTTTTGTCTTAACCTCTTTACCTTAACCCGCAGCTCGTGTTCAGAAGTCGGTTCGACCAGCCGGCCATACAGGTGTGACATGTGTCTGTTTTCTGCAGAGGGCACATGCAGCCGCCATTGATCCAATACCAATCACAGCCAAGACCCTTTGCCTCACATATACGTACCTCATGGGGGTGGGTGTGCTGGGGGGCTATCGATGATCCTCCGAAAACACAGTTCAGCACCAGCACCAGCTCCTTCCCCCCATGTGGCCGGCCCCCCAAGATTCGGAGACTTTACAACTAAAAAAAGGGAGACAGACGGACACGCTGATGATATCAGATTACGAAGGGGAACCCGAAGTAATGGTCGCCGGATTACCCATATGCAGGGTGGCTCTACCGCCTTGCAGCAAAACCACTACTACTTCGTCCAAAGATCAACGTGGGCGACCAGGTTTGTAAGATATTTGGGAACAAAGCTCATATATCTACTGCATAGAGGGTGCCTCAGTAGCAGCCCAACCCCGGGCGCTCCCTGCATGAGAAGTTTCGATAACTCAAGTCAGCGCCCTGGCGCCTGCGTGCCTGCGTGTTAAAACTTGATGCAGTGTGACCTCCAGGACCCCTTTCCCGCCGCTCATGCCCAGCAAACCAAGTGCATATGTGTAATCCTCGAGCGTACTACTGGAAGCTGGACCCGAGCGAGCAAGCGAGCGATGGAGCGATCATGGAGATATTTTAGGGATCGAGGCCCATTCCAGGATAAGACAAACTCTTCCGTGGTGATTGTCATACGCAAACAGACCAAGCCACCCGCCGTCGCCTCCTCCGGCATCTCATCACCTATCAATAGGGCCTATACTGCCCCCACACTACGCACATGGCTTCGCATGGCGGCCGGAGAAGGCTGTTGCCGCCTATCCATCAATTCGGACGAGTAATATTCCCGACTACGCCCATTTTCTGTCCAATGGGCTGTAAAACCTAGTGTTGGAAAATAATCCACGGCGACGACTGGATATTTCACTCTGAGTAGGGAGGGGTTGAAGCAAAGCGATCGGCAGTGCCTTTTCCCACGGTCCCATTCGTCCAGGCAGGTTCCCGGAATCAGGCCTACAGGTGGCGTCTCGCCGTGTCTCGTAACCTATCACATTACATGTTTTCTGGGACCCTCGACTATGACGATAAGGCGGAACAGGAAATGAGTGTATGTTCTGATACTTCTGCGGCGTTAATTCACCCAGTGTCGCGAGTCAGGGAGTGTTATTCATTTCACGATGTGCCTTGCCAATCGGTATTGGATGCAACGGCGATCCGTTGATCTGTTTCACGTTTTAACAGAGAAAGCTTGGATGTTTCCTTGCGACGCCAGGACCACATCCGCCTCCGCCAATGCAACTTCACGGGTCTTCTGGAAAAATGAACCGTTCGGTCGCCCCGAATGGATTTTCGGAACTCATGCATGAACGCCCTCTCCGGGTTGGCATATACTACATAGATAGGCAGGGCTATTGCATAGTGAGTCCTGGTGAGTCCCTATTTGATTCGATGCCCATGCAGCACAGCACGCGGCTCAAGCTTTCAGCACACTACATCACACCGCTGCTTCCACCAACAGGGTGGGTCGCAACGAACAATACCTTCCTATTACTGCCAAGCGACCCCCTACTGTGGCTGTCTTGCTTATTCATAGGGATGCGATCCCCCCGACCTATGGTTCAATGCCTTCATTTATCGTGTGCTGCTGATTTCCAGTGCTCGGTGGCCAGCTGCGAGACTATCAAGATAAAGCAGTAACGTCTTAGCTAAGACACGCCACACTATATGGTTCGCTATGTCCACCGACTTCTTATGCATGGCCAGTCTCTTAAGGCGCTGATGGGTTCTCCCGCGACAAGGGCGTGACCGGGTCCTCGGACTCGTGATTGTTGGAAGTTGGTTATCTAAGAGCGTGGTGAGATTTGGGCTCGGAGCTTCCCTTCTCGGCAAGAAAGGATTGCACAGCAGTCGCGACTAGGGAAGATGACAGTCTGACGAAGGATTACAAAAGGGCGACGATATCCTGGTCGGGAGAGGGCTCGCATATCCATCCATGCATTCAGACCCGTGTCCGATACCGATATCGACACGCGCTCTTTCCTACTTCTCGGCACTCTATTTTCTTCGGTGCCCTGCTGCTGTGCCGGTTGAGCGAGCAATTAAATGATGCTTGCCAGTTACAATACCTTCCTCCCGGCCCTCGGGCTGGTCTTATCTGCGGCTGCCGGCCCCACTGACCCCGGTTTCTACAACACGGTAGCTGAGATTTACTCCGGCGACGGCTGTGCCGAGAGCTCCTTGGTCTGGGCCGATCCGATTTTTGGCCGTGGCGGCCATTGCCAGCCGCTTGATCGTAACAATAACACGCCCGACATCTTGAGCTACAGGGTGACATATAACTTCCCCGAGTGTCACGGTAAGTACTTTTTTTTCTCAGATCGTTGAGGCAATGAGTAGTAGATAGTAGACGTGATACCCACGGGTTGTCTAGTCGCTAATGCGAAATCCCCAAAGCCACTCTGTACACAGATGACGAATGTTTGACTGAGGCTTTCCCGGCAATCATCAATACCTGCCTCCGAGCCCCTATTAACACGCCATTCGTGGCCGCAGTGGTCAAGTGCCCATTCTCCGACCCATGAAACATGCGAGACGTGTTGATAAGGTTTGGCCATGACGAGACGAGCGTGAGCGCTGAGGCAACAGACTAGAGAATGCGCTCGAGCGGGTACTACATAGAGAAATAGCGTTTTTATCAATAGAACATAATCGCCAACCACGATGAACAAGCCAGTTGCATCTGCTGTTTAGTGTGCAACGACTGCCACCCAGATCTGTTCATGTGTATTCACTGTTAGACTACTGATAAGTAATGCTCCATTTCGCACTTCTGGCTTCTAGCGCCATGGCTAATCTACTTTCCCATTCTGGTAAATTACATAGCACATATATAGATACTCTACAAACTTAGTGGAATTAGTTCACCAGCGAATAGCCCAATCGCTTCACGTGCCGGACGAGATCTGACCCATCGCACAACATAACTAGCGACAATGGACGGACGGGGATGGGATATCTAGGGGATAGCGTGAAGTCGGAATCGAATTAGTACAGCATGACTATGTAGACTAGTAGATTACAGTAGGTATAAGAATGTATCAATCGAGTATTCCTCGTTTTATTTGTCGCCAGTGTTGTGCAGCGCGTTGGGCACCGCCCTCTCCACGCTCTCGGGGACAATCTCCTGCACCTTCTTGGGCAGGACAGACTCGGCGCCGTCGCCCTTTGCGTGCGTCTTGTTGGCAGATCCCGCGTTGCCGGTAGGATGAACCTGTGTCGGTTTTGATCATGATCAGCGAGCGAAGTTCCAGATACCACCACCGGGACGACGAATATGAAGGAGAGACAATTACGACGATTATACGGTCCCCACGTAATCACGTCGTGGGAGTGGACGGGGGGTCAAAACGTACGGAATCGGGAAGAGCGTCCTCGACGGCCTTGGGCGCCTTCTCCTGGACCTTGTGCGGCACGGCGGACTCGCCGGTGGCGTGGGAGCGGTCGGTCGATCCCATGCGGGCGGCGGTGGTAGAGATGGGACGGGCGGCGGGAGCGGCGAACGCAGAGGTGCGGAACGCCGAGCGCGAGGCGGTGCGGAGGGCTTGAGAGTACATCTTGGCGATGGGTATATTCTACTAGTATATTGATAATGTTTATCTTGTACAGTAAGATAGTATTATTGGTTTAGTTGGTTGAGCAAGCACTTGAATGTTGGGCATGGAACAAAAAGAAAGTCACTGCCACTTTTTCGGCTTTGTATATATATGCTATGCTACCACCATTAATCAACGGCTAGCCATGATCGAACCGATTTCGATGACCAGTGATGACGGACGGGCAAATGTCCATGTTGTTGGCGTGGTTCCGGTCTTTGACAGAAATCGATATCGTCATGATCCTGCCAACGGAATAGAGACCCACGCACTCGGCGTTCTTTTGGTCAGCAAAGACATTCTACCGGACAGTTGCAAACACCGAACACCACAAAACCTCTAGCTTTAGATTCAGCCTCATGTAATGCCACTGACAATTTCAAATCTGCGAGATACAAATTCGGTCGCGGAGATAACGAGCAGTGCGCCAAAAGCCTCAACACCTACGTCATGACTGCTCTTGGGCCTGGCAGTCAGGGGAAACACCGGCAAAGTGCTTGTTATTCGTGGATTCACTCAGAACCAACAACTTTGGGTCTTTCATATAATCGGAAGTATTGATTGATGGAGCACGATTATCTAATAATGGTTATCTACGTTTTCAGTCGTATTTCCTACGGCTGGTATGCCTCGGGGATCAAACTTTTGGTCATCCGAAACGAGTTCAGGAATGCTGTTACTGGGTTAGAGAGTGAGCGGGGGCCGCCTATGGCTCGTCGTTCTCCTTCTCAATCTCGACGCGCTTGCCGTCCACCGCAGCCAGCACCTCGGGCACCAGACTCTCCAGATACTCCTTGTCTCTCCCCACCAGAGTGACCGAGTTGTTCGCTTTACCCCATCGTGGATAGCTTCCGACCTTGACCCCCTTGGGGGCCACCTTCTCGGCAAGCTCGGTCAGGTAGGTAGCGACGGCGCTTTCAGACTTGGGCGTAGAAATGATGACTCTAGTGATTCCCTTTCCCTCAGGATCAACCAGCCGGTTCACGATGGAAGGCTTGAGGCCTTCGAGTAATCGTTCGACTGTGACGCGTGTTAGTTCGGTATACGTGAACAGTGCCGAGTTCCAGCCACCAGGAAGGTGCAAGACTCACAGAGACGGGGAACCCCTGGCAAGATGTGGATGTTGCCGTTGACGACCGATACGGGAACCCAGAGATCGTCTTGAGTGAACAGTGCCTGTTTGGCCAGGTCACGCGATTCATCAATCGGCAAGCGAACCATCCGCAGGCGAGCAGTCTTCTGGGGAGACTCAACGTCCCAGCTGAAGTTGGGCTCTTGCTTGCGCGGGTTGGTCAGCTTCTTCATCCTCTCGTAGGCCTCCTCGTGGAGAACCAGCTTCAAGCCGAACGCCTTGGCGATAGACTGGTAGGTAATGTCATCGTGGCTAGCCGGTTGTTAGCCAACTTAAAACGTAAATTCACTTCCGAGGTCTCGTTGCCAAATGCTCACGTTGGACCAATTCCGCCACTGATTTTTGTATTAGCTTTTACGAGCTGCTTTCTGATTGCTTCGTGTGTGCTTACCTGGTTACTACAAAGTCGTAGCGGTCGCTCATTCTCTTCACCGCTTCCATAATCTCATCTTCGTCGTCCTCGATGACTTCAACTCTCTTCAGGTTCTGTAAAGCATATAAGTAAGACGACAACTTGAAATATGGTAGAGGACCGTACCATGCCGAGTTTGAAGCACCATTTCGCCATGTAGGCCGAATTGGTCTAGATTCTTGTGTCAGTACTCTCCTCGCTTCCAATCATAATTTCCCCTTACATCGACTGTCTAAATCCAAACAACGCATTAGCCGATGTTCAGGTATGTGGAAGGTTCATTGCAGGTTACACAACATACCTTTCCGCCAAGAACTTCATCTCCGATAATTAGACAGGCAGCCGTGTGGATGGTGCGCGTGTTGCGCTCTTCGGCAGTAGCGGTAGCCATGATCCTCGACGCCAAACCACTCGATCTTGATGCAGCAGCTGCCGACGTGTGCCCCAGATTTGGCTGAGGTCGGGACAGATGACGTGCTACTTGAGATAGGCGAGAAAACATATGTTAAACAGATCGCATAAGGAAAGAAGGCGTCTTATATATAAGAACGGACGTGTTAATGTAAGCTTCTGTATTTTGCGAGATCTTACGAAATGTACAAACGCACGAAACGTAGAAACAGTTGCTGCATATAACGAGGAGCGCTTGTTGATGATGGCATTATTGGTACCTACTTAGGTAGGCAGCCATTGATGCATTCCGTTCCAGCTGGCGGAGGAAGTGGGCGCATGGATAGTGGGGTGATGAGAGCTCTCTTACGGGCCCCGCGCTAGCTCCATTACTTTACAGGACTGTGCCTGATGGCGGGGTGGCCGTCGTGTCTGCCTCGCGCACAGCATCACTCCTACAAGCAATCTACTTTACTATCCTGCTTCTCACTTCTCTGAATTCCGGCTATTACTTTAGTATATAGTTGCAAAAATGGTAAGTTCCCATTGAGCCAAGACGTTCTGCGCTATCCCAGGAAGTAACGTCTGATATAACAGAGCGCCGAAGCGAGACTGTACACCTTCTCGCAAGAGACCAAGGACCACCTGCGAAAGTTCCGCCTAGGAACTTCGCGTAGCAACGATCCCCAAGCTGTGATCTGTATGTATGTCTCTCTAAATCGAACCGCCGGACCACCACCAGTTGCCTAGCCATATCAGACGGGAAGCCTAGTCGCAAGGTCACCCTTTTCTCGGCAACACATACCTTCCTAGCTTCCCATGAGCTGCCCCAGACGCCCAGTAGCTTACTCAACTCCATCCAGACACGATCGATAAGAAGACACACGAGATCCGACAAGATGAAGACAAGGTAGTTTACAAGTCCTTGGAGGAAGTCGGCGACGAGCTGCCTGACAACTCCCCGCGCTTCGTGCTGCTGAGCTACCCGTTGACCCTGGTACGTTGCATTACAAAGGACAAACAAGAGAGAGGGACACACACATACACACAGAGAGAAAGAGAAAACGAGAGTGAGAGAGAAAAAGATAGAGAGGTCTTTTGTTTGTTGGGAGAGTGAACAAGCATTGTCGCTAACATAAACGTTGCTATGCAGCCATCCGGACGGATGTCGGTGCCCTACGTCATGCTGTACTACCTGCCTATCACGAGCAACAACGAGCTGCGAATGATCTACGCCGGCGCGAAAGAGTTGATGCGAAACACGGCCGAGGTCGGCAAGGTCTTCGACATTGAGAGCGCCGACGATCTGGAAGAGATCCCTAAGAAGCTCGCCCAGGAGTAGATATAGGTTCTACGGCACCGATCATGGATTGGCAGGGTACATAAAATGAGAAGATGCCGGAAATGATGTAAATTTATACCCTTGAGTGAGCTACTCATGTTTCGTATACGAAGTACTCTTTGTAAATGGCCAGTCTACCCAACTGGGTATTCAAACAGCTATTTAAACAGTTCTTCACCAAGTGTTTCGATCAGTCATCCACCCAGCCATTTGATTGGCTGTCATAGTCGGGCGACGTTGATGATTCGTATCTTACCATGCCAGCCGTCATAACGAATTCCTGGCCTATACAGCAATCATGTGGAAGTTGCGCTTTCGCCATTCAGGGGGGAGGCCCTGATGTCACTAGTGATGAAGGGATAAGGCACACTAAGATGTTTTTTCATTGATTTTGACCTTTTGCCTTGGGTTATCAGTCGTCGGGCAGCACCAGTTTGGAGTCAATGCCTATTTGTTCCGCCAGGCCACGTACAACCCCCTTCAGTGCCGTACAAGCTGGGCTTTCGGGGAAGGCCTCGAAGAAACTCTCGCCATAGTCACACGAACGCCCGATACGGGGGTCCAGCGGCACCTCTCCCAAGAAAGGTATTCCCATTTCCTTCGCCAACGCGGCGCCGCCCCCTGTTGTCGCACGGAAGATCTGGCTTTCGTGGGTGCAGTTGGGGCACACGAAACCGCTCATGTTCTCCACGATTCCCAGCACTTTGATGCCGGCCTTGCGGCAAAAGTCAATCTCTTTCCGTACGTCTAATAGTGCCACCTCTTGCGGGGTCGTGACCATGACGGCGCCGTCGATGCCGCTCTCTTTCAAGAAACTGTTCACGCTCAAATGCTCATCGCTCGTGCCTGGAGGTGTGTCCACCAGCAGGAAGTCCATGTCGCCCCAGTCCACATCCTTCAGAAACTGCTTGATGAGGCCGTTCTTCTTGGGACCCCGCCATATTACCGCGTCGTCGCGGCTCGGGAGCATGAACTGTATGCTCATGACGCCAAGGTTATCCGAGACCCAGACGGGGCTCCAGCCCGTGCTGGAAATGTGTATCGTCTCGGTCTCGACGCCCATCATCTTCGGTATGCTAGGTCCGCAGATGTCCGTGTCCATAATGCCGACATTGTTCTCCTCGCGCGTCGCAAAGGCGTGGCCCAGCATAGTCGTGAAGGTGCTCTTGCCCACGCCGCCCTTGCCTGACAGTACCAATATCTTGTGTTTGATGCCTGAAAGTCGCGCCGAGATGATGGGGATGTCGGGGTCGGGCCCCTTGGGCGCGGAGGCGCATATCGCCTGGTTCGGGCAGCCGGCACAGTTGTCGGCCTTGCCCGCCCGTTCGGATTCCGGGCCGGGACAGTGTTCCGGCTCGGGCGCAACGAGTTGTGGCTTTGATTTCAGGGGGTTTTCGATTACGTCGTCCACAGGCTCGGGTTCCTCGAGGGAGGGCGCCATGGTGGTGGGGGTGGTGATGGTGGATGATGCGTGTGGTGGCGCGGGGGGGCTGGCGGGGTGACTGGCGGGGTGACGGCTCGCTTACTGGGGCGTACAAATAAGCGACGATGGCTTCGGTCGTATGGTATGCACTGGATATTCTTTGAAGACGATACTTCGACCACACGTAGTAGTTGTCGACAGGAAAGGGTAAATTAAGTAGGGAAAGCAATCAAATCATTATTCCCAGAAAGGCTGCTTATCAATCGATGAATTTCCAAGGGTTCCGGCAGCGGCGTACAGTGGGGTTGCCACTAACCTAGTAACCTAGATCGGTACCAGCTATCCAGCCTGCAACGGCAGATGAGTGTATACGAGAATTATTGAAATCGAACCATAGACCATCAATTCGATGGCTATTCCAAAAGTCGCCAATGGAACACCTATCCGAATAGAATTTATCACAAATTGCGTAATGAACTTGCTGGATTTCTATGCTGAAGTCATAAGTTTGGCATTATCATTAAGGGCCTGAGTCAGACAGGTTATGGCAACTAGCAACGTGCATATAAGAGGTTCCCTGCACAATGAATTTTCTGCAGCAAACATGTGAAATCCCATCTTGTTCAATTATGCTCTAGCAAAAAACTCCATGTTGATACCAACCATCTGAAATCAATTGTTTACTGTAAGCACTATTCCAGCCAATGAGCTTAGAAAGTCCTTCCATTTTGATTTTTTATCGCATTATGAAGCCCCTGATCTTCCAGCTCTTCTTGGGTGCGTGCATACATATACATCTGAGATGTCAACTTGAAATAAGACGTCACTGAGGGGCAGTATTCCAGCACTACCTAGTAGTAGTATTCTGTTGCGACGGAGAGCTGAAACGCCTTGGACGAATTAAACGTACACAAACCCACGTGATTGTTGACTGTCAAGATTGTGTCAACAAATTCTAGAAGGGCGGCCCCCCAAACCAATAGGCAGTCGTAGCACCTGGAGGCTGGCAGGGGCTCTGACTCCTACGGTAGGTAGACTTACTGGACTCTGAACCAGCCTTCCCCACATGCATAAAACAAGCGATTGCCAGTTGCTGGGGATTTGTTGTTGCATTGAGCTGATTGATTACTTTTGTACTTAATTTTTTGAGTTACGCGACGCGCCCCGGCTCGCAGCCGCCGCACTGGATACCCGATACTTGATAACTGCACGATAGGGACCCGAAACTTTGCATTGGGCGGTACAGTACATAACTATTGCTTATCCTGTTGGCCATCTAGTCCGGCACCAGAGACACCCTCATTTCAACCCGTCTGGCCCAGCTTACTCCCTCAACCCCCCCAAATCGAGCTGGCTCTCTCACCTCCCCCCGACAGCAGCAACCTTCGTTGTGGTTGATCGACGGAGCAATTGAGAAGCCATCACGAACGCATGCCTGAGAAGAAATCCATCGTCGCAATCCGGCAACCCGCAAACGAGTTCCTGAGCTAGGCGCAAGCAACCTGACCTTTTTGGAATTGTTGGAAGATCCCAAAACGTCATGGCCACAACCCCTAATCATAGGAGCCCAGCTGCCCAACTGGACAATGCTGCTACCAACAAACCGCCTCGTCGCAGCGATGTCGACGCCGCTCTCGCTCAATCCATGCAGAGCTTCTCGCTGAACTCGCCAGGGCCGCCTCATGCATATGCGAAACCGTCGCCTAGGCAGACTGGTCCTCTGCCCCATCCCATCCACCCTCCCCTTCCTTCGCTGGATCGAGCCAACCTGGGCGTTTCCCCAACAAGCGGCCGAAATGCCTCGCGCAGCCCTATCTCTCGCTCCGTGTCCAACAGCGGCACTCCCCAGTCACGATCTGGTACTCCGACACTCCTCAGGAAATCTTCCAGCACCTCGCTGCGATCTGGCACCCCGAATCTGCTGAGGAAATCGTCCTCCACCTCGTTGCGCTCTACGAATGGAATCACCCCGAGCCGGGCCCCCAGCCAGGCTGCTTCACGCAGGGACAGTTCGACCAGTTTGGCGTCGCCGAATCCCAGGTCGCCCATGAATTTTGGCCCGCAGACAGTAGAGGAGGAACCGCGGAGACCGAAGGTCACAGAGTCCTCCGTCGCCCACACCTACTTTCAGTCTGAGTTGGATATGCTGCATAACAGTGAATCCGCAAAGCCTTCAGACACCCTCGTCATCCTCCACGATTCCTGCTACGGCCACCGTTTCTCGAGACCCAAGACGACAAAAGGCAACCTTTCCACGATTGTTGAGCGCCCAGAACGACTTCAGGCCTGCGCACTCGGAGTTGCCCTGGCTTATGTTCGTCTCGGCGACAGACATTGCGATGGAAAGATCCAGATCCACCCCGACCTCGACCCTGCGACTTTGGCCAACATCCCTTTCCGTATCCGCAAGACTGACCGCGCGATATCGCTTACATCGCCAATCGTTACTAATGTTCATGGGTCAAAATGGATGGAAGAGCTTTCGATGCTCTGTGAAGCGGCCGAGGCGCATTTGGCAGCTGGAAACAGCGAGCTCAAGCGGCCCAACATGGACCGGGGACCGGGTGTTGAGTCTCCCAAGCCGTTCCATGAAGGCGATCTCTATCTCTGCAAAGAATCTTTGGCAGCGTTTGAGGGCGCCTTGGGTGCCGTTTGCGAAGCTGTTGACGCTGTCATGACATCTCAGGCTAAGCGAGCCTTCGTAGGAGTCCGACCTCCCGGTCATCACTGCTCGGCTCACCACCCTCAAGGCTTCTGCTGGCTTAATAATGTGCATGTTGGTATCATGCATGGGTTCATGAACCACGGACTGACCCATGCTGCAATCATTGATATCGATTTGCACCACGGGGACGGCTCACAAGCCATTGCCTGGGATCATAACACCCGCCGTATTAAGCAGCCCAAGAATGCTGCGCCTTGGAAGAAATCTTCGATTGGCTATTTCAGCTTGCACGACATCAACTCGTATCCCTGCGAGGCCGGCGACATAGATAACATCAAGAATGCTAGTCTCTGCATCGATAACGCGCATGGCCAAAATGTCTGGAATGTCCATCTCCAGGAGTGGGGTGACGAAGTCGAGTTCTGGCGACTGTATCAATCGAAGTATTCCGTCTTACTCGAGAAGACTCGCAACTACCTTCGTCGCGAGACCGAGAGATTACGCGCTGCCGGTCAAGAGCCAAAGGCTGCCATCTTCATTTCCGCCGGCTTCGATGCGAGTGAGTGGGAAGGTGCGGGCATGCAACGCCATACTGTCAACGTCCCCACCGAGTTTTACGCGAGGATCACAAGGGATGTTGTCAAGCTATCTGCCGAGGAGGGTCTATCCGTTGAGGGACGAGTTATCAGTGCACTTGAAGGGGGCTACAGCGACCGTGCCTTGTGCTCTGGCGTCCTTAGCCACATCAGTGGTTTAGCCGGCTCCGATGCCAAGAATGCAAAGGAGGAAAGTCCTAGTCGAATGGGACGTGATATCAGCCGAAGGATAAGTGTGTTTAACAACAGCCCGCTGAGCAGCAGTCCTTTAAGCCGCCGCAGCACACTCTCGTCAGATCTCGATGCGCGCCCCGAGATTCCCGGTTTCCCCTATGACCCCAGCTGGTGGTCGCAGCAGGAGCTTGACCAATTGGATGCAGCCAAAGTTCCCCTTCAGCCCTTGCCTGATCCCAGAATCCCCCGTCAAGGCCCCCTCCCTACATACTGCTCGCCTACTCAGTCCTCAATCGGCAAAGCGAGAGACCCGGAGAGAGTTCGACGCACTGCTTCTGGTTATATGGCTGCACAGCCAGTGGCGCCCAGGGCACCTACTCCTCCACCCCCTGAGGTTCATTGGCAAGTGGCTGCGTTGGAGCTCAGCAAACTGCTGATCCCAACCAATCGGCCGGTGGATAGTATTACTTGGGAAGAACTGAAGGCCGATTCTAATCGCATCAAGCGCGACCGTCAATCGCTTCCCGCACAAGGCACTGTGGTTGACTCCACGGAAAACAACGGCGGGGTGCGGAAGTCCCTCAGAGAACGCAGGCCAGTGAAGCCAGCCAGTCCAATTGAGGTCGAACAGCCCAATACTAACCGGAGGAGGACTGTGAGCATTGTTCAAGAAAAGGTTGGTTCATATCAGTCTGCCGCTTTTGCACGAGACCTAGGTCTAACGGAGTAACAGGCTTCCGCTCGCGGTATTCCATCTCACAGTCATTCCAAATCGCGCCAATCGAATCGACGCCTTAGTGCTGCGTCGACGGTCCTGACTGCCAGTGATGACTCGCAGGAGACGGTTAATGTGATGGGACCACCGCCTTACCCTCGGCCTGACACCTCCCAGAGCATCCGCCCAGAGTCTTCGATGAGTGTGCGAACAAACGTCACGCTAGATGTGAGAAAGTCACGGCCAATAGTTCCTCGCACACAGAGTGCAAAGGAAGCACCGAAGCGAACCACCAAGGCTGCGACGACGACCGCAAAGCCTCCCACAAGACCTAAATCAAGGGCTTCGAAGAAGAAGACTGGTCTAGAATCAGGTGAACCGAGCCCGGCGCTGCCGCCTGATCCATTTGCGGCGCAAGCGGCGTTGTCCGATGCGACATCCTCTCATCCCCAAGCACCGGCTCAAGTACCTTCAGTATCTCCCTCTCGAGCAGGTCCTGACTCAGATGACGAAGTCTCTAAGCTCACGCACGGGGTGAAGAAGATCACACTGGTCACCAAGGAGATGAGGGAAGCCCGGGAAGCGGCGAAGAAGGGCCAAACATCTGGTCAAACCACACCTATCACAGCTAAGCCAGCTCTGAAAGCTCGTGGATCAGCTTCGAAATTGAAGGGAGACACTTCGCCTCTTTCGAAGCCTCAGCCAAAGGCCAACGCTGATATGCAAGATCCTCTGGCTGCGCTACCATCTCCGACTGGGGTCCGAAAGCCTTCGCCCACGCCACAGCCCTCTGGAGTGAAAATGGAGCGTGACCTTTCAATGATGGATAGGTCGGACTCTCCGGATCCCTTGACCTCGACGTTTCGCAGCCCTCAAAAGGAACATTCCCAGGATCCTCAGGTTCAATATGCCTCAGCAAACGGTGCGAGGGACAGCATTGAAACCGATCCTACTAATCCGGCAGAAGGTATGCCCTTGCCAACCACGCCAACCATCGAAATACATCAACCGACAGCGTCGGAATTGAAGGAACAGACGGCCGATTTGTTCGTGCAGTACCAACCCGAGGGCTCAACCCCACGAGCTCTCCCACAAACTGGCCCTCTGAAGTGGCTACCGCCGAACCAAGCGGAAACACCCAAGGTGTCAAAAAAGGGGCACCAATTTACTGCGAAATCATCCATACCTTTTGCCGACAGCCCTAAGAAGGTGGAAAACAAGGCTCCATTTGGCCAGCACCTGCTGAACAAGACCCCCATCAAGGTCGAAAAGAAGGAAGGCGATGTCTGGGAGATCCCCCAAACGCCCGACTGCCATTAAAACATAATGCAAGGAGCGTGTAGTGGGAAAAATATTAGTATCTGTGTGTAGAGATTATGTTGGTTTAGCTGTACAGATTTTTGGTTGGGATTATTTGTTTTGGGAGAGCCGGTACAATGTTTATAAGTTTCGCGTACTTTTTGCTTTTTAACAACTATGATACCCGTTTGTAAACTCGTTGACTTGATTCTAGTCGCGACTGTACTGTCCTGTCTGGCTATCACGGCTTTTGCAATAGCTAGGACGTTGTTCAAGTATTTAACCAAGGAGTAATCATTGAATAATGCCTAAATGTAAGTAGATAAGTACAACTTAATACAGACCAGTCGGGATAATAACCATCTATTGAACATAGCTATATATTTTATTTCTAAGAGAAGTGCCGTCATCATCGTCGAATCATAATAATACACCATCTGCCTGGCGAGCAAAGTAAGCATTTGCAATAAAAACTACCACCTCTCCCCTCTCATGGCGTCAAAGCTGCGTTGAGTACTTAGGTAACCACCGCTCAATCACTAAACGCAGAAATAAGACTTAATCTTTTAAGTCCGCCCAGCAGAAACGAAGACAAAAAGATCACAGCAACCACGTCACCGCGAAAATGAGCATTGCTGCCCCAAGAGCGCTGGAGGCATGCTGCTGGCCATTGGCCCCGTTCTTCTTCTTGTCGCCGCCACTCCCACTTCCGCTTCCGCTTCCGCCCTCATTAGGGTGCGTCGAGTTGTACTCGCGCGAACCCGGCGCGCCCTTGGACCCGTCCACGCAGCCCTTGTTGCCCCAGATGGCGTCCGACACGGCCTGCCACACCGTCTTGGGGTCGTTGTAGTTGTCGTACGTGTAAAACAGGCGGCAGTCGGCGGCCTGGTACACGAACTGCAGCGGCGTGTCGTCGTCGCCCTGCTGGTACGCGTTGCGGAGGTTGACCTCGCCCTTCAGCGGGAGAGGCATGTCCGCGAGCGGGGTGGGAATGCTCGCCTTGTATTTCGCCGCCTGGTCCTTGGTGAGCAGGTTCGGGTTCTTGTTGAGCATCCCCATCGACACGTTCGCGTACGCCTGGATCCCCTCCAAGGCGAGCGACTGCGCGCCGCGCACCCCGCCCATGATCTGCATGGGCCCGGTCGCGGGGCGGCCGCCAAAGGCCACGGTGCGCACCCCGCCCATGTTGGTCATGAGATTCACGAAGGTCGTGCACGTCGAGTGGCAGAAGCCGTCGCCCATGATGACGATGTCGAGCGGGCTGTAGGGTGATGTCGTGGGGCTCTGCTTGACGGGGCCGAAGCCGCGGATGGGCGCGGCCTGGTCCGACTGGAAGGAGTACAGGAAATTGGCATAGAGCGACGACACTGAAACGCCCAGCTCGGCTGCGCCGTTGCCCAGGAAGCCGTCCACGAACGCGAAGGTGGTCTTCTGGTCCGGCGCCACTTGGCCCTGGTAGCCGAAGGGCCCGTCGGCGGCGGCGGCCTGGGCGTTCTCGGAACCGTAGATGCGGGCCAGGCCGTCGGTGGCGTCGCTGCGGCGGAACCGCGTCGCTGAGTAGGGGACCATGGTCGGGAAGAAAAGGCGGAAGAGATCGAAGGCCCGAGGGATGTCGCCGCCGGGGTTGGACGAGACGTCGATGATCAGGCGCTTGCGGCCCGACGCGATGGCGTCGCTCACCAGTTTAGTCGCCGTGTTGGCGAAGACCTCCGACTCGTCGTCGGGCATGTTGGAGCCGTCGAAACTTGTGATGACCATGACGGCAGTTGCGGCGTCGAGGCTGAACCCCATCATCTGGTTGTACGGGTCGCGGATCACCGGCGCTGGGTAACCCGTTGGTCCCGTCTTCGGGGCCGGAAGGATCTTGTCGCCGTTGCTGTTCATCTTGGCATCGTCGTTGTCGATGGTGGTAGTGTATCGGTATCGGGAGAAACGAGTGACGCCTCGGGGCTGTACATCGGATCGCTTCATGCTCGCTTTGGAGGATTGCTTCGCGCAGTACTGAGAGAAAACGGTGGCGGCGTCCGCTCCCAAGGGAGGGTTCTGGAAGAACTCGGCGGCGGTGTTCAGCGTCAACATGGTGCCGTTGGCGAAGCCCAGCTCCGTGCTGGCCCCCGGCCAGAAAGGGGGGTTCGAGAAACCGCCCAAAGTGGCCTGTAGCGGAATGCCCTGGGCCAGCAGGGCCAGCGAGGGGAAGAGACTGTTCCAG
Source organism: Apiospora malaysiana (assembly GCA_006508115.1). NCBI lineage: Eukaryota > Fungi > Ascomycota > Sordariomycetes > Amphisphaeriales > Apiosporaceae > Apiospora > Apiospora malaysiana. The sequence goes on from QUSE01000036.1 coordinate 332,237, forward strand.
TTCGCGTCGGGGTCTTGGCACCCCTGACCCACGGCGGCTTGGTTATTGAGGAAGTCGGTGGCCTTCTGCCCGTTGATGGTCGTAACCGGCGACACCTTGACCGTCTTTGAGTTGATCAAGGGGCCGTCGACCTTGGCGTACAGTTGGGGTAAGGCCAGTCCATCGGTGGACGCGGAGATGAGCACAGGACCGCTGCGCAAAAAGCCGAAGATGCCCGTCGAGCACAGCTGGAGGGAGAGGTGGCCGTCGTTGGCCGAGGCTACCAGGTTGAGGATGGCCGCGTCGAACTCGTACTGGCTCCCGTACTTGGTCTGGGCAATTTTGTCGAGCCCGCCCAGGATGTCGACGGCTGGGTACGGGTAGCCCTTGGGAGGGGCCTTGAGAACCTCGAGGGTGGATTGGAACTGGAGGTACTTGCGGAGTTCGGTGATGAACTGGCTCGCTAGCTGCTGGTTGAAAGGCAGGGAGGTGAGGCAGCTCTGTGCCTGCTGACCAGATACGATGATGGAATCTGTGGCCTTCTGCGCGAGCGACAGGATATTCTGATTCAAAGTGGTGCAGGCATCGCTCTGAGCTCGTGGCTCTATCTCCTTAGGGGTCGACACTGCCCCTGCCAGGTGCAGCGCTGATAATATGGTAAATATATTCCGCATCTTGTTTGTTCAGGACTCGACTGTGAAGAATGGTAAGCATGATTGACCGAGTATCGTAGTTTTCTTGTCATGAGTTATCGTCTCTATATAGTTGTGGCCATTGTTGACACAATACAGAGAAACGAAGGCTTCGTGCTGTTACGTTCCAGAGCAGTCCTGAGCTGCGCCATGTTCGCCTACCCTTTCCCCCCAGCCTCATTCTCTGACCCTGTGTAGCTCTCGTGGTGGCGAACTGATGTAAACAAATTCTCATTGAAAATGGGATTTATCTGCCTTCTGGCTCCCGGAAAAAGTACCCCGAAGCTTGCTACTACCTAAGAATTAGTGTATTGCCCGTGGACGCCTCATCATCGTTCATCCTGGCGTCGCTCCTGCCCGAGGTCCCCGAGAGCAAACTAGTTTACACAGGCTACCAATATGGCGGAACTTAGTGCTCAAGTAAGTTGGAGAGGCCGCCAAGGTGTCACCCCTCCTCCCTATTGAACCAGTTGTGGCTATTGGAGAGAAGCTTTGGGGGGTTTCCTAAGCCACGGGAGGCAATGGGGCCTTGTGCTGGCCTCGGACACGCCCACAATAGGCTGCAATATGAGAAGAGGGATCTTTGGGGTCTAGAACTAGGTGAACCATAAACGCGAAGCAGATGGTATCGCAAGGGTATGGTTCATGATAGCTGAACAATGCCTCTGGTATGGTCATTTGTGTATAGTGGTTCATTGGCACAGTCGTGACTGTTCCCTACGCTAGCCCGCACGTGGTTTCGTTTCTTCTCTTTGCTCGTGGCAATCCATCGTACACTTCAATTTCTTTCAATCTGCCCTGATACCCATTCGCTCACATCCAGGATTGCCTCATTTCAGCCTACGCTGGTCCATCGTCAAGCAATTCTCCTTCATCCAGCAATCCCAGGGCCTGGCGCCTCGTGGGTGCATTCGACTCGAAGTAGGGGTTCTCGGCCAAAGCCGTGACACGTGTTCCATGCCTCGGGTACTTGCCACCATAGTCCCAGCTCGCGTTGTGAATAGTGATTCTGCATCTCTGTCAGCGCCCGTGCAAATTGATCCATAGTGGTCCATGGGTTAAGGAGAGAGGCCTTCGTAGTAGTGGGGACGTTGATTTTGCTTTTACTGACCTGTTATCCCACAGGGCGCTGGTGCCTGGGGTCCACTTGAACCTCAGCTGGATGTCGACGTTCTTCTCGTAGACGTCGTACAGGTAGTTGAGGATGGCGTCGCTCTCGCCGCGGTCGAGCCCCACGATTCGGTCCGTCATGGCGCGGTTGACAAACAGCGACTTCCAGCCCGTGGCTGGGTGGACCCGGACCAGCGGGTGGACGCGCTCGACGTACTTGGGGCCCGCCTCGGGGTGGTCCCGGTCAAGGTACGGGTGGGCCGAGCGGTAGACGGCGAATTTGCCGTCGATGATCTTGCGGAAACCCGGCGACAGTTTCTCGTACGCCGAGTAGCCACTCGCCCATAGCGTGTCGCCGCCCACGGGCGGCACAGTGTCGTTGTGCAGGTGCGTGATGCCCGCCGGCTGCAGCTCGTGCACCAGGTCCGTATGCCACCGCGAGGCGCCGCCCGGGTTCCGGAAGTCAGCCTTGCGCTCCGTCGCCATCAGGTCCGGCCAGATGACGGACACGCCCGGCTCGCCGGGCACCTGGGGTACTTGGGGCTATCGGTTCGGGTCACGTGTGAGTAGTCATTCGCAAAATCAACTCATCGGGTAAGAGCAGCTGTCAACTCACGTGTACTTCGACGACACCATAGTGCTTGCCCAGCTCATGTTGCTGGTGCGGCGAGAGGTCCTGGTTGCGGAAGAAGACCACGCTCCGCTCGGCGATGAGCAAGGCGAGCTCGTCCTTCTGCTGGTCCGTCAGGTCCTTGAGCTGGAGGCCTTCGATCTCGGTGCCGATGTGCGCCGTCAGGTCCGTGACCTTGGTGGCGGCGGACAGCAGGGCGCTCTTGGACTTGTCGGCACGCGCGCCAGCATCATGGTGTTCCCAGTGTTCGCTGCGGATCTTATAGACGTCCTGCAGGTAGAGCGGCCGGGAGGGCCGGTAGGGGTAGCCATTGGAGAGGTCCACGCCGCCCTTCTTGAAGCGAGCCAGGGTCGTCTCCGGGAGACCAAGAGTATCCTTGATTGGCTCCGCGACGTCCACAATATGATCTGCGATAGGGGCAGGGGCCATCTTGGATGATGATGACTGCAAGTCTTTATTCTGATCGGGCAGGAGCGACAATAGAAGTATCAACCCTGGGCGTTAAGCTTATAGTATAATTAAGATCCGGTCCTCTGTATACATTACCTAGTAAAGTCTCAGTTTCTTACCCCTGGCAGTATCTAGGGTTTAATATAATACATGAGACCGAGAGTGAAGGTCTACCCAAAGTTACAAATCGAGGGCGCTCTCTTTGCTTCGTGCATTTGTAATACGCAACGCCAGTGAGGGGACTTCTCCTCTTCTCGACCCCAGACTTGGAGCAATCGGATGTGGTGAATGTGTGTTCCTAGGGAACCTGATCTCTCGGTTCCAGAGATTGATAATTCCCCCTCTTTTCAAGCATCACGATGTACCACACACTGATAAGGATCGCCCCGAGACGATTGACAATATGGTTCATCTCATTGGCTTGAACTAACGATTCGTGATATGCAACATTGATGGTGCGAACTCAATTGGCCATTTCTGGCATCGTCGCGAATATGCGCCAAGTTGTTTGGTGTTGGTTGTAGGGCGACTGTATGGCGTGATTGGGGTCACCACTGGTGTCATCACCACCATCTCCGCACGACATGCACAGTCCAGAAAACGGTCACAGAGGGGATATCAACAAATAACATAGCAAAAGCGGCAAATATGAATCAGTTTGTAGTGGTTCTAGACATGCTGCTGAGAAATCAGCCCGGCGTTGACTGCCACTATCACCCCAAAAAGGGGGGTTTCTACGGGATTGGCCCAGCTCGTTGCATCCCGACCAAACGGCCCAACACGAGCCTAATCTCCGTTAAACCCACTATGGTGTGTCCCAGACCTTGAATGAACACTTGCTACTGCAGTCCACTGTGGATGACAGCATGGACGAACCCCAAGCAGAACGCCATGCATAATGCGGGCGAGTCAGGCAGCTCCATGTTCGCATGGCCAACAGCAGTAACACGACCCTTCGCTATATGGCGTCATGAACCCTTGTGTGTTACGATATCGTAGAGGCATCGGACTCTGCGAGATAGGAGAATACATTACTGGCCAGCCAGATATGGTAAGACGGTGAAGCAAAATGGTGAAGATATAGGTCTCCTGAGGGGATGTATTCCCGGACCTTGGCTGCACCTCGGAAGTTGTTAGACGACCCGAGCTTAAACGCTGTTCCAGTCAACATGAAAGAGTCGCTCAGTACAGCAATGGCCTCAAAAGACGATCCTGCCGTTCTCGCGGACACGAAAGCGCCTATTGGGGTCGCAGAGTCGACTCGGGGCAGCGATACCAACTCCGACTCGGTCCCAGCAGTCTCCAAGGAGGTAAAGCGGACATGGCGTTCATATCTCTGGGACACCTTCGACAAGTCCCCCGAGGAACGACGCTTTTTGACCAAGCTCGATGCGGTCATTCTCACCCTCGCCTCGCTCGGGTACTTCATCAAGTATCTGGACCAGGTCAACATCAGCAGCGCATTCGTCAGCGGTATGAAAGAGGACTTGGGTCTCTATGGGAACCAGCTGAACTACATGACCATGTGTTGGACCGTGGGATACGTGATTGGCGAAATACCAAGGTCAGTCAAGTTGTCCCCATTCCTAGCCATGGAATTATGCGAAGACGAACAAGAAGCTAATATAATACTCCCTTACAGTAACATGCTCCTGACCCGCATCCGCCCTTCCATCTGGATCCCAGCCTGCGAGGTCACCTGGTCCGTCCTGACCATCCTCCTGACCCAGTGTTCCAGCGCGACGCAAATCTATGTGCTGCGCTTCTTCATCGGGCTGGCCGAGTCCGGCTTCTACCCAGGCATGCAGTATGTCATCGGGTCGTGGTACCGGAAGGACGAGCTGGCCAAGCGGTCCTGCATCTTCCACGCCTGCGGCTCCATCGGATCCATGTTCTCGGGCTACCTGATGGCGGCTGTATACCGACTGGACGGCGTGCACGGCTACCGCGGCTGGCAGTGGCTCTTCATCATCAACACGGTCATCTCGCTGCCCATCGCCATGGTCGGCTTCTTCCTTATGCCCGACGTGCCCGACGTGACGCGCGCCTTCTGGCTGACGGACGCCGAGAAGGAGCTGGCCCGGACACGGATGCGGCACGAAGGCCGCGTGGGGAGAGGGAGGGGCGGCTCGTACAGCAAAGCCACGTTCAAGAAGATCTTCTCGTCGTGGCACATCTACGCTCTGACGCTGCTGTACATCTTCTTCAACAACGGGAGCGGTTACGGCAGTCAACCCGCCTTCCAGCTCTGGCTCAAGTCCGAGGGCTACGGCGTCACCGCCGTCAACTCGTACCCGACTATTGCGTCGGCCGTAGCCGTAGTATTCACGCTCATCTACGCCTGGTCATCCGACTCCATGTTCCGGGGCGCTCGGTGGCCGCCCATCGTGTTTGCAGGGACCGTCCTCATCGTGTTAAACTCCAGTCTGGCCGCCTGGGACATCCCGCTGCGCTGGAAGTGGGCCTGCTACGTGCTGGGCATGATGGGCGGCGGCATCTCCGGGCTGACCTTCGCGTGGGCGCACGAGATCTGCAGCGACGACAACGAGGAGCGCGCGTTCGTGGTCGCGTCCATGAACGAGATGGCTTACGTCGTGCAGGCCTGGCTGCCGCTCATAATCTGGCAGCAGGTCGAGGCGCCGCGCTACCGCAAGGGCTTCATCACGACCGTGTTCCTCAACGTGGGCGAGATAGGCATGGCCCTGCTGATCCGGTTTCTGCACCACCGTGAGACGGCTCAAAAGGCGAGGGCTGCCTCGGTGAATGCTTAGACTAGATATTACATCGTAACTACTTCCAACTAGTAGTCGCAGCATATAACCGCATGGCGTATTTCTCGCGCCCAATAAAGTCCCTTTCGTCGCTACGGTGCGATTATAGCATCCCTTACGGTGAAGTGTGATATCACAACGCCAGGATTATCTCACGATGACTGTTGTAACCAAAAGGTCTGGCCAGCCATGCAGCCTACGTAAATATCACTGAGTCCATATTGGTTTCGATATGTCGGTTAGGTATAACCATATCAGTTCATTTTATTCTTGGTTTCTAACGTTTCTCAGGATACGATGTATCACATACGTGAATCGGCCGAACAGTACCTGAATTCGGTATGGTGAAAAGACCGAACCGTCTTAGAAAAAGGAACTGGCGTGGAGAATCCGGAGGGAGGGGGGGGGGATAAGCACGCCATACCAGGTGCATATTGGTCCATAGCTCCTCTGGTTGTGACACCAGGGAGGCGCGGGGTTGAAGACGGCGGACTCCATGGGAGGCTTATCAAGCAAATGGCATCATGGTGCGAAAGAGCTGCAGGCAGGTAGGCGAGAGCATGGGCGATGGCGAATAATGATGCAATATTCCGCGGTTGGGAAGGGCAGGAGTCTTGGTTGTTCGTGATGAGAGAATTCTCGTCTTATCGTCCACAGGCTCAGCGTTGAGTCTACGCGCGACAGGGAGGCCAAAACATTGCTGCTTCTTGTATTTTTACTTTATACGCGCATTTCGTCTGACTAGTATGCTAGTGTTTGCCGTTCGTTATCGTTCATATTCACTTCGAGCTTGCCCTTTAACTTTCGCCAATATCTAAATCTCATTTTTGTGCTTTTTTCCGCCATGGGGTCCGTCACTCAGGAAGCCCAAATACTCGGCAATGTCAAAAGGGTGGCCGTGATAGGCGCCGGGATCTCGGGGGTTGCCTCGGCCGCGCATCTGCTCCGGTACGGGCTCGACGTCACCGTGTTCGAGCGTTCAAGCATAGCCGGCGGTGTATGGCACTATGACCCCCGAACGGCTAATGAGCCCCCTTACCCCAATGAACACCCTCCAGCCCCTCGGGAGCTTGGCCATAGCATTCCGGAGGGAGCCAGCTTTGATGATGTTTCCGTCGTTCACGCACCGCCTGGACCGTGCTATGCCGGCCTGCGGAACAATGTGCCCACCTCGCTCATGAGGAGCACTTTGCTGGACTGGCCAGAGGGGACTGAGGACTTTGTCAGCCAGGACCACCTGGAACGGTACATACAAAGGTTGGCGAAGCATTCTGGAACACAAGAGAAGACGCTCTACAACACCAGTGTGGAGTCAGTGTACAAAACCCCGGGCTCCTCGCAATGGACCGTACACACCCGCACGCTTACTCCGCCAGAGCCCAGCGAAAAAAACTTCGAGTTTGTCGACCGGGCGTGGGAGTTCGATGCGGTAGTTGTGGCAAGTGGCCATTACCATGAGCCCCGGGTGCCGGATATTCCCGGCTTGCTGGACTTAAAACAACGCTTCCCAGACCGCGTGATGCATTCGAAGCGGTACCGTACCCCGGAGATTTTCCGAGACAAGAATGTGTTCATCGTAGGCGCCGGTGTCTCATCGCTGGACATCGCCCGTGAGAGCGAAAGAATAGCCAAACACATCTATCAAAGCTCCCGTGGCGGCAAGTTCGACCTACCCCCTTCTTTATTGCCTGCCAGCGCACAACGAGTCGCGGGCATAAAAGCCTTCGTCGAGCACGGGGGAAATCAAGGAGACGCGCCGTTATCAGAGGACTCGCCTATCCCCTTCGAGGTGGTGCTCGAGGACGGAACGCATCTTCGCGATGTCGACCGCGTCGTGCTGGGGACCGGCTACATCTCCTCGTACCCCTTCTTGGGCTCCCTCCAGGCTCCCGCCGTTCCACTAGAAGAAGCCGACGACCGGGTCATCATCACATCAGACGGCTGCGTGACGCACAACCTCCACAAGGACGTCTTCTACATGGCAGACCCGACGCTGGCCTTTGTGGGGGTCCAGTACCACATCTCGACGTTCTCGCTGTTCGACTTCCAGGGCGAGGTGGTGGCGCGCGTCTTCTCGGGCCGCGCGGCGCTGCCCGCGGAGGCGGCGATGCGACGGGAGTACAGCCTCCGGCGCGACAAGATGGCGCTCCATAATAGCAGCAAGGAGTTCCACAGTTTGTGGGGCGCGGAGACGGACTACATTGACACGGTGCTCGGGTGGGTCAATCGGGAGGCGGCCCGGCTGGGACACGAGGCCATGAAGGGGGTGGATGACCGGTGGCGCAGCGAGCGGGCCGAGTTCGCGAAGCGGATGAAAGAGATTCGGGGATGGCCTCCCGTTACAGCGGACGAGGGGGAGGATAAGGCGGCGAACAACGAGAGTAATAATAGCTTAGCTACGAGGGCCGTAAACGCCAGTGTTGGGTTGGCAAGTGCATAGTTTCATCTTGCTGCCTACTCTGCTCGGACTTCATGCAATCAATAGATGTTCTGAAGGTCCTTTCTTTAAGGTTCTCACGGCTATTAATAGGTGACTACGGCTTCTGTATTAGCTGATTCATTAAAGACAAGTCGAATCTTTCGAGTATCCTATCTCTCCTGGGCTAGCTCGATACAATCAGGGGACAAATTGAACGTATTCGAAACGAATCAGAGCAAATATGCAGTCGTTACGATGTATATAATGAGTCTCCATGGCCAATAGTCTAACTTCAGTTAAGACGCTTCTGTTGCTGGTAAGCCTGTATATAAGAATACCCTATGCATACTCTATTCCGCGTATAATCCCCGGAATGAAGAGTTGTTTTCTGAGGCGATATTATGGCACTTGTGTAGTATTGCTTCTGGCAACGTGACACCACACAAGTGCAAGTCAGGGATGTCGTGATGGATATAACAGCTCCACCAGCGGCCGTAGTGATCTTCTCGGCATTGCATCTTGGGGTACCACAGTTCATCTATTTTGTCTTTTTGGAACTTCGCTAAAACGTAAGAGGTGCCTTGACTCGTGAAGATTTTCGAAATACTCGGTCATTCTTGTTACATGCTTGTGCGTGCCCATTGGTGCTTCGGGCATCGCGAAGTTGTCTTGGGGCCCCTTTTTAGTCATGAGGCCAAAGAGCAACCCCATGGAGACCGTTTACCGTTGTATTGGATTTGAGATGAGATGTTTCAATGCGAAGACCCATACCTACGATACTGTGCAACTTCATGTGGATACGTTCTTACCGCCGCTTCTACTCGGCTCTATGTGACCAGGGGCTGTGATATTCTCTACCTTTTCCCCCTACGGAGAACATGACTACCAACGCAAGTAGTCGGCATAATCAAGATGATATTCATACTCGATTTCGCAATCATAGTCATAGTCAGGAGTAGAAACTGGTGCATGTCTGGATGAGAACTGCCTTTCAGGTCGCACATCGCATATACAGAGTTGCCTATTATTATGGACAGCCCACAACGCCTCTAGGAGACATGTAACACGTCTAGAACAATGTTTTGCAATCCCTCGAACCACCTGGCTGTGCACGGTAACCGGGTTTGCGACGATCGAGTCGAACAGTCGAATCAGAGTGTTCATGACCCCCCACCACCTCAAATATCCTCACAACAACCAAACGATTATCACCGAGTATTCCCGTTTTGAGATCAACGATACATCGTGTATCTTCAAAAGTGTTTCTACTTGGCCAGCACAAACATGTTCATTTCCGAAGCAGGCGAGGGTCTGGTAGCGCTTGTCGACTGAACGGGCTCCTCGGCGCCGGATATACTCCACTTGGTCAAACGAGAACGCCAAGGCAAAACGAACGACGGGATGCAAATATAGAAAACAAGCTAACCAAGCTCATCCCATGACACAAGAATCGTCGGAGATCACTGGGTCTTCAGTTGTCTTTGGCCGACGGGCAAGCCTGCCAAGCCTGGTCCAATGAAACCGACAGGGGTACTAGTTTGCATGATCGACGCAGGGGTCACGAATTCTCGTCAGACTGGCTCCCCGACAGTCTAGAGCGCCTGTCTCCCGACAACTTGCAGACCCGTCTTGGCTTCGTATATAGCTCGGTTGCGCCTGCTATTCACCGTTGGATCTGCTTGTCAATCATCTTGGCATCTTAACTTTCTCCATTTGTTTCTTTGTAATACTTTTGGTGGTTTCCACTAATATTTCAACATCATGTTGCTGGCTTCTCTTCTTATTGCAGCACACGGTAAGTCTCTCTGTCCCTTCTCAGCAGAAGATTTTGTTTGTATCATGTATGTGTGGTGAGCCATACTAACAAAAGTTCTTAACCAGCACTGGTTGCGTCTGCTGAGTCCGATTCTGATGTTCACTATCTCGATGTCGCCAGCCTCCACTTCAAGCGCGCCGAGGCTGTCCCGCTCCGCATCATGCCGGTCGGCGCCTCGGTCACCTTTGGCGTCGGCTCGACCACGGGCGACAGCTACCGCAAGGACCTGCTGGACATGCTGAAGGCGCAGGGCATGACGGCCGAGATGGTGGGCTCCAAGAAAAACGGCAAGGACTTTGCCAACAACCAGGTCGAAGCCACTTCGGGCTTCGTCATCGACCAGATCGCCAAGTCGGTCAAGAAGGCGACCCCCAAGTTCAAGCCCAACCTGGTCCTCCTCGACGCGGGAACCAACAACTGCAACAAGGGCGGCGAGGTGCCCGACGCCGGCAAGAACGTCGCTGCCATGATCGACGGGATCTACCAGGACAGCCCGGGGGCCACCGTCGTGCTCGCCACCATCCTCGCCAACAAGGACGCTGCTCAGGACAAGTGCCGCGTGGGCATCAACACCCAGTACCAGATCCTGGCGACCGACATGGCGGCCAAGAAGGCCAAGTTCGTCCTCGTCGACATGCGCTCGCCCGACGGCCCCACCACGGCCGACCTCAACGACTCGCGCCACCCTAACGACACCGGCTACGCTAAGATGGCCAAGGTCTGGATGCAAGGCATCATGGAGGCCCAGACCAAGGGCTTCTTGACCGCGCCCGCGGCCGCCACCACCACTGGCTCCGAGAGCAAGCACAACAAGGGCGGCGCGGCCAAGAACTCCACGACGCCTGCGACCGGAGGCAAGCCCAAGAAGGGTGGTAAGAACCATGGCGGCGCCAAGAACGCCACCCAACCGGCGACGGGCGGCAACAAACCCAAGGGTGGCCAGAAGGGCCAGCCGGCCAAGAACGCTACGCAACCGGCGACGGGCGGCAACAAGCCCAAGGGCGGTCAGAAGGGCACCCCCGCCCAGAAGCAGAACAACACCAAAGGCGCTACTCCGACCAACAAGACCGGCGGCGCCAGGCCCACCGGCCCGGTCAAGGCAGGCTCCTCGGTAGCATACGAACTCCACGCTTTCATCACCGCGGCGATGATGGGGTCTGCCATGTATTTCTTGTTGTGATTGCTTTGGTGCTAGTGAGCGGCTTCAGACGCAGCAAGTCCGGAACCGAGATTATTCAGCTTCCACTTTTTCTAGGCTGTTTTGTCATTACAGATCTTGGTACATATAATTCATTTCGATTCTAGCCACATTTTTATGACTCGGGGTAGCTTCTTTGTGATCACATGTCTCTTCTAATTGCCTCAACCCACTCACAATTGCCTGTTACCCATTGTAGTGTGGGACGTGAGTATTCCTGAAGAATAATGCATCGTGACTTTTTGTCATTAACTGGCACACTTGATTATCGTCTGGACAGTCAGCAGGCCGTTACCGTGGTACAGGTTACTCCGTACCTGAGATGTAATTTTGAACTGCCGACAAGAAATAACCGAAAGATCTGTTCTTACCTCGGGTTTTATAGATCAACACACACACCGCTTCGCCGTAAGCTGCTTATATAAAGCGCCCCTTGAAGCCGTGAGGAGCTCGATGGGTGGCTGACCCAGCGACCACCCCCTTGGAACCGAACCCCATGACCGCATCGCTTTTCACGCTAAAATCCAGCTATTGAATCTTTCCGGAGGTTGTGTGGGAGGCTGTTCTTATTGGCGTAAAAGTTTTGTAGGCATTGCAGCGGGCCAAAAAATCCTAAGACAATGTAATATGACGAACCAGAGCCCTGAGAAATGATATAATGACGCGGGGTAGACAGGCGTGATGCTTCGCCAATAAGGAGCCCCGGGCTGTACAGGGGGTGCTTACGACATCTTGGCTGCCTGCTCAAATCGTCTAAGTTATTTTCTAGCACGTCAGCAATGCTTTTCTTTGTCTTACTAGTCTTCATGGGTATCCAGTGAGCTTCTGCTGTCATGTACCACAAAAATTGGTCCTGACCACCCTCATCATCCACACTTCGATAGTACGGTTGGGGACCTTCCACTTTTCTGCCTCTATGCAACCCGCCCTCACCTAATACTCGTACCGGTTTGGCATATAAGGAATCCAGGACGAACGCTCATGACCGAAGCTGCTGTCTCGAGGCCAGGGATGCGCGATGGCCCAAACGGGAAGGTAGTTCACGGGAACCCGGCGAGAGGTGCGTCTTGGTCAGCCCGAGTCCCGGGGCCCTGTTAGAACGGATAGGCAAGTTAATATAAAGCAATATCCATCTGCTTCTGAAGCGAACCGGGAATATGGAGCAGATGCAACAGCAGCACTTTACCCGTCCTATGAGCAACTCTTCCGAATGGCGCTCATCTCATTACCCATATTGTGGGCCATCTCAACTCTGGCTCTGCAGTATGCAGCTGCCAGATTCCAACCGAGAGATGCTTCCCAAGTTGGGGATTGTACAGCGTCGACCTTCACTGCTGCGTTGCCCCAGGGTGCTTCGGTCGAACTAGCCTATTCCGTCCCTGGGGGAGGCTCGTTCGGAGAAGGCCCTTCCAATAAAGGCTACCCACTCAACGCTACGAATCTCCCCGAGCTGTGCGCGGTCATCATCCGTGCTTCGTCGTCTAGCACGTCGTCCTACAGGTTCGGTTTGTTCCTCCCCACAAAGGGCAACTGGAACTCAAGGTTCCTAGCCACCGGGAATGGCGGCTTCTTGGGAGGTATCGACTGGGTGGACATGGGAGCTGGGCCACACTACGGCTTCGCCACCTTGTCGACCGACACTGGCCACAACTCGGGATCGGATCAGAGCTGGGCCTACAAGAACGCAGAGGCGCAGAGAGACTGGGGCTATAGAGCCATGCACGGCTCGGTTGATCTGGGAAAGCGACTGACTGCAGCCTACTATGGCAAGGACATCGCTTATTCGTACTACGCCGGCTGCTCGACGGGAGGCAGGCAAGGTCTGAAGGAGATCCAGATCAGCCCGAACAGTTTCAACGGGGTGCTAGTGGGCGCCCCGGCCTGGCCGACCACGGGCCTCATGAGCTGGCTGACGGCTTTGGGTACATGGAACCTCCCGTCAACCGACCCGAAGGCGTTCACCACCACAGGCCAGTACAGTCTGCTCGCATCCACCGTCCTGTCCCAATGCGATAAGGTCGACGGCCTCGAGGATAACATCATCAGCAACCCTGAAGCCTGCAAACCGGACCTCAGCGTGATTCAGTGCGGCAAGCGTGGCGTCGATACCCGGAACTGCCTGACGTCCCAGCAGATCGAGACGACCCAGAAGGTCTGGGCCGACTACAGCACGTCTAAGGGGGATTTGGTGTACAACGGCCTCGAGCTCAGTGGCGAGAACCAGTGGGACGTCTACACCCTCTACGGCAACCCCGAGAACTTTGACACCCAATGGGAGAAATATTGGATCTACAACGACAAATCATGGTCCTGGCGGGACTACAGCGAGAACGTCTTCTACGACTCGGTCCGGGCGAATCCGGGGAACGCCACGGCCGACCAGTTCGACATTGGCGGGTTCCGGCGCGCGGGCGGCAAGGTCATCCTGTACCAGGGCCTCGCCGACGGCATCATTTCCGCACGCTCCTCGCTGCACTACTATAACGAGACGGTTAGGGCGTTGGGCGGCGGTAGCGTAGATGATTTCTTCCGCTTCTTCCAGATCCCCGGGATGCAGCACTGCTACAACTCACCGGCCGCGGTCAAGGCGCCGTGGTACATTGCCTCGTGGGGCCAGCCGGCTAAGCTCCCGGGTACGGCGGCCAGCGGGGGCTACTCGGTGCCCGGGTTTCAGGATCCCCAGCACGACGCCCTGCTGGCGCTCATGCGATGGACCGAGAACGGCACCGCTGTTGACTCCATCATCGCGACGGCTTGGGACGACGACGAGCAGGATCTTACGGTATACAGGCAGAGGCCTATCTGTTCGTACCCGAAGAAGGCGATGTATGACAAGAAAGGCGATCCGGACTCGGCTTCGAGCTGGGTTTGTGCATGATGGGCTTTCTGAAATCGGTGTGACGTAGGACAAGGGGGTGGGAATAGTTTATCGTGGAGCTTTGGTATCACTGGCTCCTATCTGTTTAGGCTTCCTTAGCCCCTATTTCACGGCACACAATCCGTTGGTCTATGGGAGACTCGCGCCCGCCATGTGCCATTAATCTCGAACATCCGTCAGTACTATTGTGCAGGTCGTCCGTGAATTATCTCACGATCCTTTCATGGACAAGTGTCTACTCATGTGAACTGTGGCTTCCCTATGGATTCCCCCTAGGCAGCTGCCGAGGAAGGATTTATTCATAGCGGATGAAGCGGCTGAGTCCTGCAGCAATCAAAGCACAATCATCGCCAATCGAACCTTCCTTCCCGCTGTGACTCAGACTTGTTTGTGTAACGGATTGTTGTGATACGGGAGGTGCGTCTCGATAGGAGCTTATTCCCCACACTACCCCCAGTTCTGCCTAGCCGCTAAGCCAATGAGAAGTCAAGATACGCCGCCGGGCCTTGGCGACCCACAATGTATAGGCTACACAACGCTTAAGCCTTAAGAAAGCATAGCCAGCCTTTGTGTGTGCCTGCGGCTGCTGCCTGCTGCGCCTCAGGTGCTAGATGCATTTGCTTCACGTTGCTTACTAGTACCACAAGGCTGCCCTGGTTGCCTCAGGTAAAGAAGAGGTATATCTAGATGTTGCATCACGCCTTCCCTTGACCAGCCCTCTTCATTGTTATCTCTTTCCAAACACTCAGGGGCCATCTGGACGAGGATCTCACTTGTTAACTTTATATTCCCACGCAACTGGTATCATTCTCTACCGCTGAAACCACCGAGTCAAAAGTCAAAATGGCTCGTACCAAGCAGACAGCAAGACGTATGTATCCAAGCCATGGTGCTGCTTATTTTAGCCCGAAGCCATGTTGTAGGGATGCTAACCAGATTTGAAGGCACCAAGAAGTATGAGGATGACTACGATGAGGAACGCCAGAGCGATAGTGACGAGTCTGGCTCGGAATCTGGATCTGAATCTGATTCCGAGCGGGATAAGAGGGCACAGGAAGAGAAGACTCAGAAAGAACATGCCCAGGTTTTAGAGGGTGTCGAAGTCATGGCACTCGCTAAGAACAGCAGCGGTGCTTCTGAGGCATCCAAGCTTGGTTACGCCTCCAAACTGGTCAGCAACTGGTACCACCACGAGTGCTCCTACAACTCTTGCCAGATCAGATGGAGCGAGTTCGCCGTCGTGGACGACGAAGAAGCCGACCTCCAGAAGCGGGCGTTACAGGTGCCCATCATCCACCGCCACGAATACAAGAACAAGCATTGGGTCACGACCAACATCACTGTTCAGGATGAGCCCATGCGCAAGGTTCTGGACAAGGTCCTGCACAAATACCAAGACCTCGACCTCGAGGTTATCAACTACACCTTTGAGCCTCCTTTCATGCCGCTAGTCCATCGCTGGGATGTTCTAAAGGCGTTCCATTCTACTGCCGAAGTCGGAAATCTGAAGAATGCGGCCACGGCTCTTCTCGCTTTCCTGACCCCTGTCATCGCCTCTTCGGTTCTTTCTCATGCCCTGACCAGGAAGACGGGCAAGGTGAACTTTGACAATATTTGGCAAATCTTCCCGCCCAACGAGCTTGTCATCACCAAGTTCTTCGGCGTCGACACCATCTGCCGGGTAGTCAAGTACAGATATATCCCCGAGACTCACTCATGTCCCGCCGCCTGGTTAATCGACATAGAGTACGTTGACTGGAACGGCGAGGCCAGTGGGTTCACAACCACCAGTATCAGCCTCCGCGACTTCGACGGTTTCAGGCGGGTCCAAGCCTTACCCGTCTACCCTATTTCGTTCCTCCCTGATGTTGAGAAGACCAAGGCTACCTTTATTGAACGAGGGCGCAAGTTTGAGAGCCTCCGCGGCTACAAGTACATGATCTGCAACGGCACAAAGATCTCGCTGGAGACAGAGAAGCCCGAGCAGCGACCCGTCGCTGGTAAGGTATGCGTCGATGCCTACGCCTATTACCGAAGCTGCAACATCGTGAAGCCCAAGCTCCGACCCCTGTCCGGCGAAGAAACTTCCGGCGAAGAAGTTGAGGCTGCTGACCCTGACCTTTCCGACACTCCGTACGAGATGGATTTCTCGGCAGCCCCAGTAGAGGTTTCTACAGTTGCTAAGGGGCCAGCTGAGCGTAGTGAGGACTTGCATACCCTTACTGACGAGCAGTGTCTCCTGTCGACACCATGGATGAAGGGATTCGACATGAAATCCAAGGAGTGGTGTGAGCTTCAGGTTAGCGAGCTGAAGGATATGACTTGGAACGATGAGGCCTTCGAGAAGCTCGTTCTTCCGGATGGCGAGAAAGATCTGGCCTGGGCTTTCGTCGAGAACAAGTCTCTCTCCAAGGGTGACTTTGACGACTTCATCCCCGACAAAGGACGCGGCCTCATCATTTTGATGTTTGGCCCGCCTGGTGTAGGCAAGACCTTCACGGCTGAGGCCGTCGCCGAGCGCTCTCGCGTGCCCCTGTATCTCATGAGTGCCGGTGATCTTGGTACAAAGCCTTCGGATGTCGAGAAGGCTCTAGAGCGTGCACTAGAGCTGTGCCGCATGTGGAACGCCATGCTGCTGCTAGACGAAGCCGATGTCTTCCTCGGTACCCGCACTAACGAAAGTCTTGCCCGGAACGAGCTGGTCTCTATCTTCCTCACCAAGCTTGAGTACTACCAGGGCATCCTGTTCCTCACTACGAACCGCATCTCTAGCATCGACCACGCATTCCAGTCCCGCGTGGACTTGTTCCTGCCCTACCACGACCTCACCAACGCGGCTCGTCGCCAGGTGTGGGAGAACTTTATCCACCGCGCTGGGCGGGACAAGTTCGACATCAACGATGAGTCGCTCGAGAAGCTGTCTCATCTCAACCTCAACGGAAGAGAGATCAAGAACCTGATCAAGAGTGCTCAGCTGCTCAGTCTGAAGAGCGGCGGCAAGGTGCCGATGGATCGCCTGTACATGCTTGCGGATAAGCGTGTCCAGGCGCTTAACCTGCTTTGATAAACCTCAAAGTCATGTGTAATCATTTTATTGAGGCTTGCGGGAGTCTGTTTGTTCATGGTGGCTTATGAGACACGAATGTTTTGAGACTATTAATACGAGGGAATTAAGAATTGGCAAATACTTTTCCTGCACGCATTCAATATATTGTTCAATATCAAATGTCCGCTGGGTGAGACCTTGTAATCTCTCTAGTCCCGCCCCTATCTCATATTGAAAATTTAGGTATTTTGGTATTCTTCATAGTCGCCCTAGAATATTTAAGGTGAACTGGTGTAAGATATTTATATTATCTAGCTCCTTCATAGAATAATAAGTTGAAATTAAAAGATAAAATAAATGATTATTATAATTTATCGAGGTGGTAGTTCGAGGAAGGGTAGCTGATCTTATTTAACGACTATCCTCCCTCAACCAGTTCGGCTAGCTTGCTCCTGCAGTCTTCACCTGCGCTATCATCTATTTCAGCATTGCCCAGCCCTCCCACTGATCCGTTATGTCCCTGGAGGCTTTGAGCGGATGTCTCTGGTAGCTGCTAACAATCAATGGCTGCATCACATCCCTTAACCCTAAGTAAATGCGAAAACAAGATTCACGACAACCCCATGGTTCGGGTGTCGAGATCTTCCTTGAACGATACGGACTCCCGCGGTCGGAAAACCAAATAGGGGCCGTCGTGGGCTGAATTGAACACATCCCAGGTGCAAAACTCCCCCGGTCTTCCCCTATCCCTTGCTTCTCCCACAGAGCTAAGGGAGGGACTGGCAGCGGGCTCAAAGTCAAAGTACCAGAGAGTCTTGGCCAGAACAATGGACGTTTCTAGATAAGCGAGGGGCTTGCCGACGCAGCCGCGCGGTCCGATGGAGAAGGCAGAGAAGGCCTCCAACATCGACTTCTTCTTCACTGTTTCATCTCGCGTGGATGCCGCTGGGTCTGGTGTGGCGGCTTTGGTTGTGTTGTCGTCCTCGATAGGAGAAAGCCAACGCTCCGGCTTGAAAACGAATGGCTCTGGGAAGATGGACTCGTTGTGGCCCAGCGCGTACAGATTGACGCCAAAGAGGGTTCCTCTCGGGATAAAATGACCGTCGATGAAGAGGGGCTCGTGGTCCGTGGCCACCTGCTGCCGCCACAGGTTCGCCGGGGCGGGGGGAGACATGCGAAGGGCCTCGTCGATGCAGGCGCGAAGGTAGCGACAGCCGGCCAGCGGCGGCCCGTTGCCGATGTCCTGGCCTCTAGCGAAGGCGGACCGGACCTCGTCGGCCAGCCGCGCGTAGCAGGCCGGGTTCCGGGACAGGTAGAAGAAGATCGCCGCCATAGCCGTCGTCACCGAGTCCGCGCCGGCCGCCAGGAAGACCAGGGCCTCCTTCCAGATAACGCTGTCGCGCGTCTTGGCCGCCTCGGCCGGGAGCGCCTCGGCGACGAAGGAGAAGAAGTCGGGCACCGCGTGCGTGTCGAGGGCTAGGCGCGCCCGCACCATCTTCTCTAGCAGGCGGCTGAACTTCTCGCGCGTCTCGTAGAAGGCGTAGTCGAAGATCCTATTAGTGTGGACGCGGTAGAAGGATGGGAAGTGGTGCGAGATGTTGCCGACGAAGAAGCTCAGCGTCATGGACCTCGGCAGGAACCGGTTTTCCTCGCTCGTCTGCGTAGCCAGGTCGTAGCCCAGCGCGAGCTGCCCGACAATGTCGGCGGCCAGATAGCCCAGATTCTCGGTCATGTTGACAGGCTGTGATGATGACGCGAGCATCTGCTTCAAATAGACATCGACCTGAGACAGAAGGGCAGGCTCAAAGGATTGTATAGAACGTTGCGAGAAGGCGTGGCCAACAATCCGGCGCTTGTGTCTGTGCAAATCTCTGCCAAGAGTGTTGAATACACTATAAACTCCGTTCCTGGTCAATAGCTCGTATGTGAAGGATTTGGTGATGCGATCGTCATTTTGGTAGATAGCTGGACAATAGCATATTAGTAACATCTGTCAAGCGTCGAACTATGGGCGAAGATACCTTTAAAAGCGCTGGCAGAGTTGAAAAGTAATCTGTTTGGTGCGGGCCTAACAACTGGGCCTGACATGTCGTTAGTGTTGCATATAGGACCTTGACCCTACGAAGGGTGTCACTGGTTGGCATACCATGCTTCTTATGAAGTTCAAGCACGACCAAGTGAAGGCGCTTTTGGGCTGCAAATAGACCAGCGTACGCATCGGTCAACTTTGCAACCATGGGTCCGGGATAGTTGCGCAGGGGGTGTAGCAGGAGACGGTATGAGGCTCCAAGGATGAGCTAAAAAGCAATGCAAACAGTTAGGAGGACAGTTCAGCAAGCATACCAACCCTATAAGATACTTATATGATTAGCCAGACAGAAAGAGTGAGAGGCCCTTACGAATAGAGCAAGCCCGTACGTTCCGTACCCAACAGCAGTGCTGAGTATATTATAAAACAACATGATGGATGAAGTCTTTGAGGTGGATAGATGGATGTGAACAGTGAGAGTGGTCTCGGTGTTGGTTGCAATTTCGGTATTATTTGTTGAAGATTCGTTGAATGAGAGGTGGGGATGAAGAGAGGGCGGAGCGCGGAGGGAAAAGCACACGAGAAGGTATTCTTGGCCCTTAAGTACTTATTCGCTTAGGTGTCGGCCCCTCGGGACTTGGTCAGAGCAGCCTTGTGTAACACAGCCGCAGGGAAGCCTGAATGACTGAATGACTGCCTGAGGTGATCATAGCCTGCATCTCCTTAAAGCGCTTTTACTTGACACAAAGTCATATTACCATGAGCGATCAATACATCCATATATCCAGCTGATTGAGTAACAATTCTTTTCTTCAAAATATCAAAAACGAGCGTAAGAGTGATTCATATAGCAAACGTTCTTAAGCCCATACGGAAACTTTGGGAACATCTTTCCACTGCAGAGTATCATCCAAGTAACGCTCCGAGATCTCTTCCCAAGAGTCCCTGACGACCCTGGCCTTGTTCCGATCGCGCGGCACGATGCGAGCTGGGAACGGACGGGGCATGACGAACACACCCCCCTGGAGAGGGTCATCATCTGACAACGGCACTGCCTCGAGGCCCGTGGCCCGGTCAACGCCGGGGCCGAAGTCGAAGGCCCACAACAGTCGCGACATGCCCAAGTAGAGAGACCGCTCCGCGACATGAATGCCCTGGCACATGCGTCGGCCCGCGCCAAACATGAAGTGGTCGCGCTGGCTCACGTCCGCGTTGGTCGCGGCCTGGGCGGCCGTCTGGTTGTCTCCTGCCCATCGGAGGGGGTTGAAGGTACGCGGTTCGGGATAACGCTCGGAATTGTTGTGTATGGCCCTGTTATGTTGGTGGTTTTCCTCTTCTTAGCCCATCGGGACCCAAACGAATATAATAAAAAAGAACACGACAAGATCCTGTCGGCCGGATCAATGGCTTACCTTACGTTGTAGATAATGGTAGCCCCCTTAGGCAGCCTGTAACCCATGTACTCATCGTCACGCGTGAGCGCGTGGGGAAGGCCCAGGGGACTGGCGGGCATCCAGCGCAACGTCTCCTTGACGCAGCCCCTGATGTAAGGCAGGCTGACCCAGTCATCGAGGCCGGGCATCCGTTCGCCGCAGACGCGGTCTAGCTCCTCCTGCGCGGCGCGGACCACGTTGGGAAACATGACCATGGCCTTGACGAAGCCCGTCATGGTCTCCGTGGTCGATCCGAGACCTCCCTGGAGAAGGGAACCGGCCATATAAGCGGCTTCAGCGTCCGTCATGCCTTCTTCGTTTTGGACTCGCACTAGGTCGTGCGAGAAACAGGGCTAGTGGGAAAGGCGTGAGTGCGTGTTAGAATGTAGTTCCAATGCCGTCTCCTGCATGAAACGATGATAGAGGTCAAGGAAGATTTCGACTTACTGGAGCCATTCCGTCGCGGGCTTTCTGTTTCATCCCCTGGTATAGGTGAAGAAAGATCGAAAGTTCTTCTTGGTGAAGCTTTCGTGCTTTTCCTTTCAATGGCAGAAGTATGTCAGGTAGGCGCCTCAGAACTGGATACATATCCAGCAATGTTGCTGTCTGTGATCAGCCATCCACCCAATTCGGAGTCAGTAAATGGGCGCAAGAAATTCCAGTGAATCGAGAGGCAATGGTATTAAATCCAGCCCGAAACCCACCAACGAGAAGAACATGGTCGACATGTTATCAAATAGCTGCCCAGTAAATGTGAGCCAAATCGCAAAGTGTATGTATCGCGCTGGAAACTCACGCTGAACAGCCTCTTGGGCAACGGATCATCCTCATCAAGAACACGGACACCAAATATCATCTGCATCGTTAGTGAGGTTGTGAACCGCTTGATATGATCGAGATATCGATGCGGCTTCTCCAAGATACCAAAGAGCATTGCTTTGTTCTCGAGGTCTTGGTACGGCACGTATGTTAATGCTGCTTTCTCGGACAAGTGGACGCGACCCAGTCTACGGTTCCGCTTGAATGACTTGCCGCCTTTCTATCGAGATAGAACGTCGCACCTTCAGTCAGCCCAAAATCCGCAGAAATGGTTTGTGTACATAAAAGAGAGTAATAGAAGGCCCGAGGGAGTAGGTTTAAGCTCATACCAAAAGGAAAGCACGGAGGCCGCCGCTGAATATGTCTTGCACAAGAAACGCATCGGGTCGCGACGAGTAAATGGCGCCTCGTTTGTCCAGCAGGTCTTTGACGGCCCAGTCCTTGCAAAGCACTATCCATACTTGAGTGCCGAGGATGAGCGAGTAGATAGGGCCGTATTCCCGTGCCCACTTCTCAAACTGGGGCCCGTGATCCTCTGGCCTACTCGGCATCTGATGCAGGTTACCGAGGATGGGCAGCGTTGGGGGTCCTGGGGGGAGGTTTTTCGGCCTCCGGCCTATGCTGTTGAATAACGTGAGATACAGTAAGACAAACGATGTGAACAAAGCGAAAGATACAAGAAGCGTGTCCAACGCCATTCTAGATGCAGGTAAAGGCGTAACAATATGCGGCGGTTGATTTAGGGTCATTGAAAGTTAAAGAATAAGCAGAATCAAAAACTGAAAGAAGTCGAGTGGAACCTGGATTGTAGCAGTCTTACGGGGGGACAGGGCTTTGGTTATATACATGCATGCAGGCACGTTTCGTTTTCTACAACCCTGACTCTAACTATTATCAATCTTAGTCTAGTTAAATGTGTCACATCTGGGGATTCCACACTTGTTCGCTTGATTCTTAAACCCTATGATATTCCCTATTATCTGCATTTCCTAGGTATATCTAACTTCTCCAATACTTGCACAGAAGCAGTTCCAAGAGTTTGTTCCAAGGCTGCAAGATTTTAAAAGGTGTACATTACGACTATAGATCCAGGTCGGGGTCGAGCATCTTCGATTATGGATACTCCGTTGGTAACCCGTTGTTGAAGCTGAAAACACTGCTGGGATCCCATTTCTTCTTGAGCGCAGCCAGTCGGGGTAATTTGCTATGACCATATATCTGCTCGAGTGACTCGTCACCATGGGCGTAGTTCACATAAACAGCAAGGTCGCGGTACCCCGAAGTCGCCACAAAGTCGCTACGAAGCTGGTGACCAAATTCCTCGCCGGCCTCGCCCGCCGAGATCAAGAGGACAAGTCTGGCCACGTTATAGGTACCATCAGCAAATGTAACGAATCAAAGTTTGTGAGCAAGCGTGTGGGCTCGGGAAACAACAAAGACTTACAAGTGAGCCACGGTATCTCGCCATGGGTAGGCTGTTTTTTCGTCTGGGACGAGCTGGGCGGCTTGGTTCGGGAACATCTCGAGTGACAGCATGACCTGGCGAGTCTCGGGGTGATCGCGGTGCAGCGTTGCCAGCTTCTCAAACGCCGCCTGGTAAGTGGTTGCCGACATGGCACGCATGTTGACGCCATATATGCTCTGGTTCCGATTTCCAGGGCAATTGGCCGGATCGGTCCCGAGAATAGCCGTGTTTGCGAGTTGGTTCCATGGCACAGAGCTTACCACGGTGAGGACAGACGTCAGGCTCAGAATCGGGGCCAAGATCTGGCGCGCCTCAGCCTCTGGGCCAAAGTAAACCCAATTGGCTATAATTTGAGGCTTGCATAGAAACAAGTTCTTAGTACGTGATTCCCCGTAGGAAGACGAGGGGGGGGGGGGGGGGGGG